>OX383919.1:4997807-5597807 GCA_947532125.1 Saturnia pavonia
AATTATTTAATATTTAACTATTTAATTATTTTTATAGTAAAATAACCTGCTTAGTCTGTTTCTACTTAACCGTTACGAAAACATATTTAATAAAGGTCAACTCTTTTCAAACCTAACCTGTATTTACAATGAGATATAAAATAATAAAAATTCGAAGATTCTGAACCTTTTTATCCATTTCAATATATTTTTAATGATTTTATTTGTCTAGAATCCATGTCTTCTAAAGAACCTATAAATCCTTTAAAAATTAGTTATATGTATATAATATGATGGATATTGTATTTATCTTATATATATACGGTCTTACTTTTAAAAATGTGTCAAAAGTATCTCCCACTTTGTCTAATCCATATTGTCAGAAGAAAACAAAACTAAAGATGATCATTGCTTATATTTCAGAGGTGATATGTAATGAAACCGTAACATGTTTCGAATAATTTCGGATAGGGACGGAATCGAAACGATACTGTTGAAAACCAAAATGACTTAAAATTTAACTATTAATTTAAATAATAATAATCTAAATAAATAATATCATATTCATATCCAGACCCGAAACCTTACATCCGTAACACTCTGTTATATTTCATAATATATAAGGCGGTTAATGTATAGAAGTGAAAAGTTGAGACTGTTGCGAACGATAGAATCGTTCTTTTTCGTATTTATTTGTAAGTATTTTCATAGAGAATTGTTAATGTTTACGGGCAATCTTTTATTTATATACTACTTTTTTGTAATGATAATTACTATTACCACGATTTCTAACGACATTAGTTGTTTGTATTTTCTTTGGGAGAAGTTAAAATTAGTACCTATTTTAATACAAACAAAATCCAAGTCGTAATAAAAAGTGATTGTTACTGTTAATTGCATTAATTCAAATATGGTAATGTATTAAATTCGATGTGCTGTTTATTATTTTGTGTTATTTATTGTAGCTTTTCAACTCGGTCTAAACTTTTAATATGATAATGTAACAACAATGGAAGTCCATTGTCCAAAACCTCTATAAAATAGTAGAAAACTACACCATTTTAACCAAGTTTTCTAGTGACATTCATTTAAACTGTCTTGATAAAGGAGACTAGGAGCTTATTTATTTTTATACCACGAAGGTGACAATGAAAGGTACGGTCCGCCTGATAGTAAGCGATCATCGTAGCCTACGGATGCTTGTGGAGTTTACGTCAGTGTCAGGTTTTACCCACAACTTATAGTAATTAGTAGGCTAGATGACAGTAAGACAAAACCTGATAACAAGTTTGTTTTCTATGATCGGTTTATTTATTTAAAATTATTATATATTTTCACGAAATGAATAAATAAAAATATAAACCCTTGGTAACTAACTGTCATAGAACACCATGGCGTAATGTACTGCAAAATATCAGACGACGGTCAGTGCCTGTGATTTGTTTATTTAAACACCAATCAGAACTCATGACGTTTTGGTGGGAAAATTTGAAGAGGTTTATAAAAATGCAAAATACATTGTTTAAATTATCGTTTGTCTTGTAATGTTTATATTTTGTTAAAATAAACCCAGAGGCACAATATAAATCGATTTCTCAAAAACAGTCGACTAACCTATTCATTGTAACGTAACTTTTATTTAATCCCATAACAAAACCAAGTGTCTGTTAAATCCTTCAAAAGGGGTTTATTTTATCAACGCGAGAAAAACTTCCCGCAAATCACTAGCAATAAATTGATTGTTTAATTTATTCACTGGAAATGTTCTTATGTATATTGTGATGTTTATTTATCGAATAAATATTTAAACACAAGTTTAATTTTGTATTTTTATTTTATCAACAATGGTATAGGATTTTTTAGTTTTAGGCTCTGGGGTTCGTGGACCCCACTTATGTTTATGCTTCCGGAAGTCCCCAAGTTGTAAAAAAATTACCCGAAACAATCCTTACACGGCGTGCGCTGCGAAAGCTATTGATTATAGAACAAAACAATATCCTACCACTTTGCAGAACATATAATTGTCTACAAAAATATTGCATAACCATATCTCTAACTATTGTAGTTATCTCACAATAAGTGTTTTCTTTTATTTTTTTAAATAATTAAAATGCCGTCGCTTCAAATACACTTTATTTTGTACCTTAGTATTAATTCTTATCAAAATAAATTACTCCATAAGTGCAATTGAAGCAATGGCTCAGTGGTAGGGTGTACAGAATTCGCGTCGATCGACTTGAGTTTGAATCCCTGCAATGAGCTTGAGCTTTCGGTAAAGGAAAACATCGTGAGGGAACCATAGTATGGTGGTAGGGATTTTAGTCTTCCTGGCTAGCTACCACCCTCAAGTTGAAAATCTGTCGCTAAGCACCAATAGGTGTGTCCCGGGCAGCTGCATTTGAGAGTCATGTCTTCCACTTCGATCTTGAGCCACATCGTTCAGATCAGGTGAGTTTGTGGATATAACGATAAAAAAACCTACGCTTATTAAATATGCCACAAGAAACACGATCCCATCCAGTTATTGGCGCCCAAGCTTATACGAGTACCGTAAACTAAAAATCGTATTTGATTTATAAGTGTTCTCTAGCTCATCTGTAAATTAGTTAAAAATCTAGTTGTCTAATTCGTATCGATTAGAAAAATCAAGAAACCGAGTTAATATTTAATTGTCATCCAATTTTTGTGCTAAGTGTAAAGTTTCAAGTAATCGGGGAGTTTGTTTAAGAGACAAGAAAGCGACTTAATAAAAACATGTTAGGTAATAAAATAAAATATACAAGGAAATGAAAATGTATATTTTAATATAACAGAATCGCGAAACAATAATGTTCATATTTAAATTTATTTAATTTGACCATCAATCGAGTATATCGCTTGAGGTTTCTTGTTCCGGTAGTTTGTTCTCGACGGTGACCGACTTGGTGCAGTCCTCGGTTTTGTAAATGCCGATCAGACGGTTCGACACCTCGAACATGTTGTAACGTAACGATATTATTATGAACTGAGCGTTTTTTGTACGTTCCTAGAAAAAAAAGTATCGTATACTAATAAATATTACAAAGATCAAGCGTTTGTTTGTCTGCAACTATAGTAAGATTTTATATTTTTATTTTATAGCGTATTAGATATGCCCGCGGCTCCGCTCGCGTGGACTACAGAATGCCGGTCGGTATTGTGGTGACCCTGCTTCTACCCACGGTAGTCGCCCGTCGGTTTTTTAAGATAAAAATGTTTATTATTGAATATGCGCGGAACTCTAATTATTTTTCTAAAATATACAAAAGCTAGGTTACTTGTTCGGCTATCTGCCAGTGGAAGTCGCATCAAAATTGGTCCAACCGTTTCGGAGATTATCCAGAACAAACAGACATACAGACTGACAAAAAAAAAAAAAAAAGTTTTTTTGTTGTAAGTATCGGGTACATGGGTGAAACCGTGGGGCACGGCTAGTCAGTCTGCAAATGTTCCAACGCTTAACCAAAACCACTCCCAGAAGGAAGTTAAACGTCTGGCCATGACGTATTGACGATTTCAAACACAAAAAAAATCTATTCTAGTAGCTATTGGTTGTAGGTCAATCATAAATGTATGTTGGCCATTATATAAAACTAATTATATACTATTATTTCTAAAGTTTAAGGTGTAATATAAATTCCGCTGATCAGATTAATTAAAAAAAATCGTCTACTTTCTTTAGTCTTCTAAATGATTACTATAGTAGCAGCACGCTATGATGGGCGATTTGACGTTTTTCCGCTCATGAAGTTTCGTATAAATTCTGGAGTAGCAAGTTGCTGTCCTTTATTGTCGATAGTGCCGTGCAGTGAGTCATAAAATGTATTGAATGTATAATTTTTGGACACAAAATTAATTTATTACACTGATTTCTAAACTATATATATTATGGTCTAACTATATAATATGGTCCCGCGAAGAAATCTTTTCAAGTTTTACTAACAAAAAATAGCACGTGTACTTACTTATATACCACACATCTCGGTTTCAAAAAAATGAAATCTAATACGATCATCACATATAGCGGGATCACTGGACAGTACATTTACTACCTCCGGTAAATTCGCAAACATTTGTATTTCCGTTTTATTAACACTTTTTAATCTGCTACTACTTGCAATACTAGTTATAAATTTAAAAACTTATAGACACGACTCTCATTTGATTATATTTTTTTAGAAAATAAATAGACATTTCACGTCTCTATTGTAATGTGTCAAAATGGCCATCATAAAGTGCCGTCACTATAGTATTAGCTGGTCACATCATAGCCTGAAAAGAAATGTCCGGAGAATGACGTCACTAACTCATTAGCATTTGATCATCATCATTTCAGCTGAAAGACATCCACTGCTGGAAGCCCTATGTCCCAATAATCGCCACAACGACTGGTTTTCGCTGCTCACATACAATCGCTTCCCGCAATCTTCATCAGTATAGCGAGTGTGCTCACGCTGCGTCTTTCGCTACAATGTCACCACTCAAGAACTGTTTGGCCCCATCGAGCCACGTCCTTTACCCACTGTCACTTAAGTCTAGCAATTCTTAAAGTTAGCTAACTTTGGTTCTTGTTAATTTAATAACCTACCTTAATATAATTGGCAACAATGGAAACATTCTTGAAATCCAAAGCGGCATCGATTTCGTCCATAACGTAGAGCGGAGTGGGCTTATAGTAATGCAGGGCGAACACCAGAGCTAGCGATGACAAAGTCTTCTCGCCCCCAGAAAGATTCGAAATATTTTTCCACGACTTATTTGGTGGACGGACACTAAAAAGCAGCGTGTAGAATTTTATATCTCTTAGGTATTACGTGTAATGAGTCCCCACTAATGACGGCAAGAATACTCAGCCTTTTTTTTTTTTTTTTTTTTTTTTTTTTCGAACTTACTACACTGTTAGCCTGAGGGGCCCTGGAGCCTTAACGGCTTTTACAGCTTTACCGGGCTTGGGGGCGAGCGCTTAGGGCACTCAGCCACGAAAGCTAAGCAACAACATCCGAGGGTGCCAAAGTGGCCGGACCTCGGCTCGGACTGTTGCGCGTATGCAATTAAGTCGCGATCTGACTAATTCCCTATCCGTAATTCGATCTAAACTAACTATACATATATACATGTTTCTGCCCCCTGGGAGGAGGGAAGGAACATGTGTATGTGTATTTAGTGGTCTGAATTTTTTGTCTATTCTAACTAGGCAAAAAAAGAAAAAAAAAAGGTCCCTTACAGAACCTATGTACCTATGTGTGTTGTGAATGTGTGTATAATGCAGTGTCATGTATGGCTGTGAAAGCTAGTGATTGTAGAGTCACTTGTATCGCGCGAGCGGCTGCTTGTCTCAAGGGCTCCATGCCGATGGATCGGACCTAGGCTTGAGTTGCCGCAGAGGAGGGTGGTCGTGGCGGGTAATACTCAGCCTTAAGCATCGACGTAAGGTAGCTTGCCTCTTAGTGTTTTACAGGTTACACTTTGGAGAGCGTGCACAGGAATTGCACGACCTAATTCCGCCCAAGCCGTTTCACCGCAAGACAGCTAGACGCCGCGAGAGTTTCCACCCTTATATGCTGGACATTCCCCCAATTCGCACGAAACGAACGGCCGATTCATTATGCGAACGGCTACGGAGTGGAACTCACTCCCGACATCCGTCTTCCTAACTTGGGAGTCTCCAAAGGAAGAGTGAACAGGCATTTGATAGGTAAGCTCTATCCATCGTCGGCCTCACGTTTACTTACCATCAGGTGAGATCGAGGCCAGGCCCATTCCTATAATCCATTAAAAAAACTACGTCTAAATTGCACCTATTTTGCGTAATGGTGACTGACTTTATTCGTGCCAGAGCTAAGAGCACGTGTCTGGCCGTCTCCACATTTCCTATGCACACTCGGTAAAAGTGGGCTTTCTGTGACACCTAAATTAAAGACATGTTTGTTATAATGTCTATGTCCTGTTCAGGCTTCGGTGAACATTCGTGCTTGGCATGTAGTTAAGCGTAAAATGGTTTTAGAGATTTTGCGAATGCTATAGGGTAGTGATTCCCTGACCTGTCTGCCATACACTAAACATCCATTCCGACTCACTGATATAAAAAAAATACTATACATAATCTATAATCTCAGGTTAAAGCTAGTATTATAATATATTTTTTATTATATAAAAAATGTGAGGCGTCATGACATGTGCAAAATCAATTATTTTTTTTATATATATTGAAATATGAATAAATACAAAATAAAATCAAAAACAAGTCACCTCTAAGGTTAGCATAAGATACCACGCTGATACACTGACACATACGTAAAGCAGTGGTTGTAGCAGAGAGAGAAACGTTCAGTATAAACGTTGACAAGGGAGCAAGGAATGAGTCGGAAAGAGCCGACCAGATGCGACGCTGGCCGAATGGCACGTAGCGACGTCCCGTCAGTTTTTTTACTCCAGTCCGAATGCTCTATTAGATGTTTATGTATACAATCATGCGACTTAACCAGAAAGTAAATCTTACCTGAATATTATCCCTTCGCTGAAAGGGTCCAAAGAATCTACCAATTCTAATTCCGCGTCACCGCCCAGCGTTATCATTTGGTACATTTCTTTCAACTTTGCCGTTATAGTATTAAAACCTAAAATAAATGATAATTGTAGAAACTCATATACGCTTATAAAATTAATGCAAATAAGCCTTGTGGCTTCGGTGAAGAAAAACATCGTGATGAAACAATGGCATTTTCTAATGCCCGCCTGGTTAGCTACCACCTTCAAGTTGAAAATCTGTTGCCAAGCACCTATACAATATGTATCAAAAATCCCGTCCGATCCAAAAAACGCCTATACATAGCACAGTGGCATTACCAAAAAAAAATCAATTTGCAGAAAAATCACTGTTTTCAATTATAATCAAGGACTTTAACAGTGACAATCGGGAATTGGGGTCAAATGGTTCAAGACGTCATGACGTCAATATGCTGCACCTGCATTGCCGTTAAGATTCCAATTTTAAATCTTTTTACTTAATATTATTTGGTGTAATTTTGACTTATATTCTCAAAAGGAACCAAATCTCAATACCTGATAACACCTTCACGGGTCGGATGGGGGTTTTATTACATATTGAAGGTGTTCCGGCACCTGTACTTGGAAAGCCAGTCTCTCTAGATTTAGCGTGTTACTTACCATGTTAGGTTACATACGCCATTTAGCATGAGGTGAGATGAGGAACGTTCAAGCTATAAAGGAAAAAAACGAGACATATTTGGTCTATTCGTAAAAAAACTGTAATAGAGAATAGTGTTTCTTACCGGACAAGAAATCAGTAGTACGCTTTTTCCTAAGTTGATCATAAAGCGCTCTCATATCGTTCCTCTTCGTTGTTATCTCGTCTAATTCACCCGCTCGTTTCAAGTACACTTCCTCTTTTGTTTTATAATCCTGTTATATTTAAATATAAATTATATGGTATCCCATATGTTTTTTTATACAAATAATTTGTTAAACAAGCTAACTGCCCGTTAACCGTAGCGTGCGACATTAGCGACTGCGACTGCGACATTAGCAACATCGAAAGTGACACGTACGAGTTGCCAATCTTTTAAAAACCTGTTTACTACGATTACCAAGTTACATCAATTTATTAAACCATTGGATCATTGCATTGCAATTTGACAATGAACATTTGGGAGATTTTTTTTGGATCAAAAGTTTTTATAGTTAGATGTCTGAAATATTATATTTTCTTGATTAATCATGTTGTTTCTTTGCAGGAATATATTGCATTTTCCACAGGAATAATTCCTCTACCGATGGATATTAAAAAAGCAAAAGTCAACTTAATCTATGAGGCCAAGAAAATCTCTATATATTATTTCTCAAAGGTGTTAAAGCTTATTTCCCCGCTATTGACAAAAAATAGTCGACTAGAAATATTTTAATATTAATGTGTTCATTATCTTGTATACATATAATAAAATTGGAGTCTCCATTTGAAATATCAAAATAACAGTTTTTTACTAAAATGCATATAAGTATAAACAGTACATATAAAAAAAACTTAAATAATCCGGCTAATCTCCGAAACGGTTAGATCTATTTTGACGAGACTTTAACTGGAGGATAGCTGATGTTATAAGGAATAACTTAAGCTACTTTTATTTCAGAAAATAATTTGGGTTCCGCACAAAAAAAAAAGGTTTTTTAGTAGTTCACGCTAGTTTACACTAGCTGTGAGTTAGATTGTATTAGTAACTAGTGTTAGTTAGATTGTTCACATTCTATAATATAGGAAATATTCGCTTAACTAGTTATAACTAGTAAATAAATATAACACATATTGTGTTTGTTTCAAGACTTGTGTGATGGTTTTTAATTCATAAACTTATGTTGTTTGGCCCTATGTTGTGTTACTTTGGAGGGATTTTACGCGATATAGTTTAATTATTGCGTAAAAGTGAAGTGAATTACAAAAAAACTAATTGTGCCCGCGGCTGCACTCAAGTGGACTACAGAATGCCGTGGATCGGGCACACGAGCGATTCCAAATTATTTTATATGCGCGGAACCGAATCATTTTTCTAAAGTAAAATTAGTTTTAGTTATTCCTTATAACATCAGATATCTGTCAGTGAAAGTCCCGTCAAAATCGGTTCAACCATTTCAGAAAATACCCTGAAGAAACAGAAAGACAGACAAAAAAAATTTAAAAATTTATCATAACCTATTCATATATATACTTTCATATGCATTTAGTAAAAAGCCGTTATTTTGACATTACAAATAGAGACAACTATTTTATTATATGTATAGTTAGTTAACTAGTCACAAGTGCTTTTTAAGTTGTCAGAAAAAATCGCCAACAAAGGTACTGCTGTCTTCTTAGAGCTATATTTGAAAATTAAAAGACTAATTAGATAACATGACGATGGCATATAATTACGGACGAACAAAGCTGCAATTAATTAAAAAAAAAAAGTACAAATAACCCTTACTTGTATCGCTTGTATATTCGGCTTAGCATCACCAAGTCTGCCTTTCTGAGCCGTTAACCTGTTCCGTAGCTCGTCGACGGAGACCGCTTCGAGATCTTCCGACGTGTGCCTCTCGAGAGGCGCCGGCCTCTCGATACCATCTAATCCATCGATTCCAGGATCTTCCAATTTTAATGTCTTCAACTTTAATTAAAAAAAAAAAGGATTGCATAGTATGAAAAGTTTTGGGGGTCGTGTGGTTTAGATCTGCGGAATATCAATTCCTTGTCCGCAGGTCGAGCTCCGGCATGTTCAAATGATTTCACCGAATTCACGTATATATATGTCGCAACGCTGATATGGTGACGTCATACGATACCCCCTTATTAATTTACCACGATTGGTGTATATTCATAATTTGATATTCATAACTACCCTACTGCTTGGACTGAGTAGAGAGGTATATAAGGCTTGGCACAAGGAGCAAGCGGCTCAATATACATTTCTTACACTCCATTATAAACACATGCACGCCACTCGGGTACATAGGTTCTGTAAGGGACCTTTTTTGCCTAGTTACATTAGACAAAAAAATTCAGATTACTAAATACACATAAACATGTTCATTCCCTCCTCCCAGGGGGAAGAAGCATGTATATATGTATAGTTAGTTTAGATCGAATGATAGGGAATTAGACAGATCACGACTTAATTGCATACGCGGCAACAGTCCGAGCCGAGGTTCGGCCACTTTGGGACCCTCGGAATTGTTGCTTAGCTTTCGCGGCTGAGTGCCTTAAGCGCTCGCCCCCAAACCCGGTGAAGCTGTAAAAGCCGCAAAGGCTCCAGCGCCCCTAAGGCTAACAGTATAGTCAGTAGGAAAAAAAAAACATTTGTCATTCTTAGTTAGATCGTCGGACATTACGTATCTCGAGAGATATTCTTGTTGCACTCGTCGTTAATGACGGTATATCGAGGAGACTACTGCTGACTGATACTGATGTTGCCAGCTTACGTTACGACATATAAATTTAAGAGCGGTGCTGCTCTTGTCGGTGGATCGATTTTCAGCTCTCCCTACATTACGCATTCCGCCGTCCTCCTTATACGACAAGACGCCATGTATTCCTTCACTTGTTGAATGTATGTCCTTCTTGGACTTCCACTCCCATTCAGTTTTTCCTTCATTATATAAAATTATAAAAAACTATAATATATTTTTATAGGTCGTCGCGTCGAATCAAATTCACACCAAACTTCCCCTCCTATTTTCATTTATTTTCAGTAATATCCTCCTCTCTTTTACCATGTTTAATACCTCTTCATTAGTTTTCCTTTACTAATTCAAATTAGTATAACTATCGGCTGACGGTAGATGAAAGAATTCGAATTCAAGTGGTGCATTCGTATACAACAGGGCCGTGAAGACACTGAAGATGATGAATGCCTTGAACGTCCCACCTAAGGAATGCAATCCCGCAAGATAATTTCAATCCAGGTATTTGCAGGATCCAGCAGGATGGACTTAGATGTAAATCAATCGCAATAAAGACTTAATAGGCATCGATTACATGGTTTTAATTTTGTCCCAAATTAAACAAGCTTTTTGGTACATTTTTAAGTTGTTTATGAATCCTTTTAGACATATAGATTAAGTCATAAATTGACGTACTTCCACTACAAGAGTCTTTATACACTGTTTCCGACATTATTGTCAATTGTCACTCATTAAACAATATAATAAACCTAGAAAGTGCAGTTTACTTTGATTTATCTAAAACAATCAATAATATTCAATGAATATTTGAATACGTTGTGTATTCAAATATTATGACTTTGTTGCGTCATAATTACAAGTTGTAAACTAGCAAAATTTAATAAGACAAGGGGCGCGGGAAGGGGGATTTTGCCAGTCAGCCATGTCTGCTACCACCAGTGTATATGTAAATAGAATGTGCTCTGTGCACGCTACCGAGTGCAGAACGCTTCTCTGTATTCCCGCCAGTCCAGCGAGACCCCGTAATATTCGATCGAGATTATCCCCGCAAATTGTAATGTATCCTACATTACTGTACCTCGGGATCCCGGTATCCCGGGATTGCATTCCCGAGTCCCAACACACCGACAACCGATGATAACGTCAAAAGGAAGGAGAAAATTATAATGGACAATCGGCGAACAACTAACGAAGAAATTACTGAGAAAAGTAGGATATCGTATGATTTGCGACACCGTTGTAAGGCCACAAATGCCGTATTCACTAGACATAGTGGACATAGACCAGTAAGTTATTTATATTCTCGAAACAAAAAAATACCTATTTGGTAACACTGAGGCAATCTAAACAGAAACGCTGAAGGAACTGAAAGTCAAAGAAAAATGGTTTCAGAAGTACTACGAGAATTTCTAAAAGCATTGGCATAAGTACTTTATGTGTAATAGGGACTATTATGAATGGTTCAATATTGAGATCAGTTAATAAACAAATATTTATTGAGAAATCCTAAAATTCCGGATATGTTTATCACACCTTGTATAGACTGTTTTCATGTGTGATAATATATACTAAAAATAAACAAATAATAAACTGAAAAAATAATAATTCTGTATTTAAATAAGTCGTCAAAACGCTACCTTATGCAGTATGGCGTCGACTAGATTCAATGATTTCACATGGTAGTAAATAACACAGAGGCAGAAACTAATATAGTCAGGCACATTTCTTTTTCTTTCACTAGTGAAAAACTAACGCTCAGTGACACTAACATGTGACGTCATAATAGATTTACCAAATCCAGACCGTTTTCGATCACACGCCACAAGCTCAAAAAATGGCATATTTCATCGGTGTAAATAATCAATGATTTTTTTAGTCAGATTAATGCAAAAAACTTTTCAATTACCTATTTTATGCGGATACCAATAAATATGATTATGCTTTTTACACTGTCAAATAGCCTGTTGATAGAAGTTGATGATAATAAACATACCTCTTTCTCCCACTGCGGTATTTTGCTCCTACAGTCCTGTATCGACTTCTCCCATTTCACGACTGCCGTATTCGCCTCCAACCTTTCGCTCTTTAGTACCTTTTCCTGTTTCTCCAACTCTTGGATCTCTTGTTTAAGTCCTGAGAACTCGCCAGTACCTTCGCTTATCTGCTCCTCTAACTGAGAGAATGTAGATGACGTTAAAAACAAATCTGATCGTGATGGCATGTACAATCAATTTCTTTTACACACAAACGACTTTTTTTTAAACTAAGGTTCAGGAATTCAATATCTTAACTTATCTTAACTGTACATCCTCAACAAATTCCTCTATGTTCACAAAATCCTACATAAACCAGATTTTGTAAATGACAGACATGGTTTTAATACTAGAAATAAACACAAATGAGTTTTTTTATTGTACGCAAATCAAGCCCAATGAGTTCAAGGACCATGTCAAGGAGGTTTTACTTACAAAAGGTTATTATAGGTTGGAATACTGTGTGAATGATAGTGATGTCTGGAATTGACTTCACCTCTTTACATCCGTTAAATAAAATTATTAATTGTAAACAATTATTGCAGTAAAAAATATATTTTAAACAAGACCGACCAATAAGCTAGTCTGTTGCCGGCCGCCGGCAACAATAGACGTATGACGTATGGGCTAACGCGGTTTTATTTGGTGACTGCTACATATGAGATTATTTTACCAAGATGGAATTACGGAACACTAAGTCTTAAAAAACTATAAAGTCAATCAAAAGCAATGTTTTAACGCATTTTTATCCAATTACATTGTCAATATATACCATTAAATTTATAGAAGTTTCACTTCAACTGCGTGTAAAGGTTACACGCACAATTTTCTTTCAATATAGTAATTATTTGCTTTTGTGTTTTTTTTTTAATAAAAACAATATAATTATGTGTACTAAATGTATTATTTATCATAACATATATCATGCATAAACTATTAATCTTAAGATACAGAGTATCATCTCAATACCGTGTGTATCCGTGCACACCCGCCGCCCCGCGTCCCGCAAACCATCAGGAGGGTCGCGCTCACAGCGGTCGGCATATTGTAGTCGTGTTGTAACGTCCATAAGTGCCTTCTTAGGGTATGAATTGAATATCAAATTTTTCTAATCCCCGCCTGGCTCTAGCTACCACCCTCAAGTTGAATATCTGTCGCCAAGCACCAATAGGTGTGTTCCGGCAGCTGCACTTATGAGCCAGCTTTCCACTAGGTTTAGCTTGCTATCATCTCGGGTCACATCGTCACTTAACATGAAACACTAAACTTATAGGGGAAAACATCAAAATAACTATTAGTGGTTCCATAGAATTCCGGTCAGAAACTCTATAGAGCACGTACAATATAAATTACCTCATCTGCATCTTTTTGCAGCTTTGAAGTATCCAAACTCAATTGCTTCTTCTGATTATTTAGATCCTCCAAATACTTCTCAGTTTCTTTCAACTCTGCCTCCATTTGATTTATCTTATCTTTTGATTTCTTCCCGTCTCTGTAAAACCAGGGACGCTACGGATATGAGATTTCATATCTCGATATGGATATCTTAAGACTATTTAAATCGGTTTCAGTTATAAATATTAAATTAGTTAAGGAATTGTATTTAGATATTATTGAATATGTATTTTTAAAACATTTGCAGGTTTACTATACAACTTGAATATAACTTTATTTTACTTAAATTTAATAATTTTTATCATCATCATATGAATCCGTTCCTGTGAGTACAAAATCATTCAAAGCATATTTGTATGGGATACGGTTACGGTTTCGGGTATATATTTATTTCGGATGTCTGATAGTTACGGTTACGCTTACGGAGTTTCAAAAATATAGTAATTGATGAAAATTAATCGCCACTAAACGTCATTTTTAGAGTAAGCAGACTTAAGGGGGCGATTAGCTCCGGGTCGAATTCCGGAGAGCACCAAATGAACTCTCTAGAAGTTCCTTCGAGATTTAAAGACCACTAGGACTTGACCACTTTTAATCAAATCTCAAAAAGAGAAATACAAGTTTACTTTAAAAAAAGTCCTTATTGACGTCCCACAGTTACCACTATATTTGTCTATTCTCAGCGCTACAGGTAACACTAAAAAAGGCCTCAGGACTTCCTCACATATTTTACTTTCTTGCTACATTAATCCAAAAACAACAGGGACCACAAAGAGATCGGAAATCCATCGCCAGTCGCCACTATCATGCCGACCTTCAGTACACTGGGTGAACCCGAAACGCGACAAACTGCAATAGCGGCACGCTATGATGGCCGTTTTGACACATTACAATAGTGACGTGAAATGTCAATTTATTTGCGAAAAAAATATAATCAAATGCGAGACGTATCTATAAGTTTTTGAGCATTGAGCACTGACGCGAGTTTACCGGAGGTAGTCGTTGTGATGGTCATTGATCCTATATGTGGCGATCGTATTACATTTAATTGTTATTTTATTTTGAATTCTGATAAACATAAATTCCGAGTTGTGTGGTAAATAAGTACACTAATAATTATAATCCATTGAGATTGGTGCTGTTTTTTTTTGTTAGTAAAAACGTAACAAGACTTGTTCGCAGGACCATATTATATAATTAGACCATAATATAAATAGTTTAGAAATCAGTGTAATAAATGTATTTTGTGTCCTAAAATTATATATTCGATAAATTTTATAACTAACTGCACGGCACTATTGACAATAAAGAACAGCAGTTTGCACCTTCAAACGTAGTTATTAATTTATATGAAACTTCAAAAGCGGGCATACATCAAAACGGCCATCATAGCGTGCCGCTACTGTACGAGTCACTGCGATGAATGTATCACAGTGGTCGTAATTCAGTCAGACACAGAACTTTACCACTCGGCTTGATTACTGGAAATGACTATGGATATGGCTTGATTCCGGATCGCGACACGCCTAACCGTGCCAATATGGCGGGTTACTCCTGGTGTATGGTGGTCATGATCCAGTTAGTAACACCGTCCCAGGTGTCCGTCGGACTTAGGCCACGACTAAAGCTATGTAAATGTGCTCACCTAACACTGGCATTAATAGCCACATTCAACTTGGTTATCTCTTTGGAGATCTTGCTTATTTTACTCGTGAGATCGTCGACATTTTTCTGCAAATCCTTCACTTTACCGCCGGCGATAGCCATTATTTTAGCGTCTATTTCGTGTACATCCTTTTCTACCTGAATATTCGAATAGTATATTAAAGAATATTACACTTTACATGTCTCATAACAATTGTATTTTTTTTTTTGAAGTGATACTTTAAACTAGTTTATGGAATCGTCGAGACATAACATTGTACGATCGTCAAATCGACATATAAATGTAGGAATGTATGAAAGAATAACCTTTGCCGGTTTATAAATTAAAAATTAAAATGTCTGGTATGTTTTGTTGACGGTGTAAAATTAATGACGATGTGATAGAGATGATGTTATGAACGTGGGAAGACGTGGTGAAGATAAGTTTTATGTTTAAATGTAATTTCAGTGGATACTGTATAACACATAGAAAGAAAAGCAATATTTCTCACATCGTCATTAATGCGGAATTATTTAGTAACCAATTTAGTATATTATACTAAATATGATGTTTTTGTATAAAGCTCATTGTTGCAATTGTTGCTAGAATAATGTAGCAATGTTGCCGCATTGTGAGGTTCTTTTACGTCGTGTGTAAACGTGATATCGAGGTCACTGCATCGAGAAGTATGAAAAGCGATCTATTAAATTATCTCGAATACTATTCCATTTTCCGAAATTCCGCCTTTCCTCTAGAACATACTATACCAACAATTTTATTACAATAAGCTAATCGGCACTTTAGAAGTTTGAGTCTACATACACCTACCGCTTCAAAATATCTATTGAACTTGAAACCTACTTGTTATATGAGAATCAACTTACTTCCCCGGAGTCACTTTTAGCCTTCTCAAATTTTATCTCTGCATCAACTAAAGCGGCTTCCAACTTTGCTCTTCGCGCTGGATCAACTTTACTGGAGGCCACTTTACTTTCCTGTTGCTTTATTTGGTCCTAAAATAAGTAATATTGTTATGATCAGCATAACAAAAAATCTCAATTTTCAAAATATCTGGAAAAGTCTAGAAGTATTTAATATAAACTCGAAGGTAAGAAATCGCGTCACGGAATACGCACACATTGAAAACTTATGGGTCCGATTACGTAATAAACTTAACGTAAGCCCAATGTATTCCCTCCTTCTTATGACATCGGGTCTTTCAAGCGTAACTTGAAGATATATTTATGCAGGCCGGCATGACAACGGAGACCGCCGATGGATTTCGATCTCTCGGTGGTCGCCGTTGTGTTTAGATTGTACTTTGTTTACCATCAAGGAAAGTACGGTCAATTTGCCGAGGTACTATAAAATAACACTATCCTTTTTATTTAATAACTATAGGTATGCTAAAAATATATCAAGATCACTCTAGAAATTACAACCCCTCGTTTTTGTTGGATCTTTAACGGAAATTTCGACAAAGGACAGTTCTGTTTTGGACAACCAAGGGTATACAAGAAGCGATCAAAAGGAGAAATCAATAAAAGGACTGCATCCACAGAGTAGTTTAAAAAAACAGAGGCTGTGAGTACAGACACATAATGTCACAGAGTGTTGTATAGACAGCTTCTCTGAACTATACCTGTACTGTGTAAGGCGAATAGTGGATCTACGTGACAACTGTTTATTCGTTGTGTAGACCACATAATTATAGTGTCCATGAACAATAAGTTTAATAAAGGAAGATATCACACACTTCTGAGAGGCATTCTGAATATCAACTACTGACTGATAAAGATCACACTCTGACCCAAGTCACTAATGGCCCTGAAAAGTTTCACTTAGAAATCCCGAACATTTTGAAGCTCTGGCAATCTACCTTGGACATTAACAAGAAACTTCCTGACATGATCACCGTACTGAGGAATGAATTATCTACCAAAAGGGGTGTTTGGCCAAGAAATCAAAACTCTCGGATAGTACTTTAGACGGTGCAAGGACAATACGTACCACAAAACCACCTGACCAGTAAAACAACGACCTCTTAATAAGCTGATGTGAAAACGGATTCGAAGTAGTGAAAGGTCTTATAGGCGATGACATTGGCTATTGAACTATCTTCCACTAGAAAAATTTTTTTTTTCGTTCTTGAATGTAAGGAAGGCGGACGCCTGGTAAGCGTCTGATCGTTCACACACGATAGAAGTGAAACTTCATTTTAAAAGACATTTTCTATTTTATTTAAACAGTGTGCAATATACATACACACCGACATTTACACTCTCGCTCTGGCTCACACTAAGAGGAGATACCGATAATATATTGCTCTCTCGCTCCGGCTCACACAAAGAGGAGAGACCGATAATATATTGCTCTCTCGCTCTAGCTCAGACAAAGAGGAGAGACTGATAATGTGCGTTAAACGTTTAACATTTAACGCTTCGAAGTCGCATAAGAAGTTTCACTTCAAAAAAAAGCAAATATACGTATGTAGATGCTGTACTTCCTTGACGTGATCTCAATGATTTTTAATTGACTTTAATTAATTTATTCACATAAAAAAACGAAAGGATTGAAAAAAAAAAAATGATTTTCATATGATTCTGATACAGCATTTTAAAACATAACATTTCGACTGTAATTCATATGATACTGGCCCAGGGTCAGCAGTACTATTCACACTAGTGGTATCAGAAATGTCTGCCGCAAGCTTCACTGGCGAATAACATCGACTGTGTCTATCTTCACCACAATAAAACAAGACATTTAACAAGCAACTTCATGGTGTAGACTTTAAATTAAATGTTAAATGTACATCGGTGTATCTGTCTGTGGCATTGGAGCTCACAAACGTCCAAACCGATTTAGATCCAGTTTTTTTTTGTTGTTAAAAGGCAACTTGATTGAATGTGTTAGCTATGATTCAAGAAAATCAGTTTATCCGCTTTTAATATTACTATTTCTTTTCTATAAATAGATGTAAGGATCTTCCACAGCTCTGATAGTGTAGAAGTGAATTGGCAACCTTGACCTGATGCTACTACATCATCTGGAGTCTGCAGGATACCTAACTCTTCACCAACTTACAGAGGATATATCGTGTTTGGGCTCATTGGCATAGTCTCAATGAATAGGTTACTTGTATTGGGTGGCATTTTAATTTACTTTGTTCATAACACGCCTAAAGAATTAAGTATAACTTTAATAATTAATTATTGTGTAAAAAAAATACCTTCATACGTGGAATTTGTTCAATCAAATTTTTCATTTCATTATTAAGCTTATTTAGTTTTGTTTTAGCTTCGAGGGTAGTCTTTTGTAAAGTGACGACAGAATCTTCTAGTTTCGGTTGCTCACTCCGTACGGCAGTTAATCTGTGTACATAAATATACATAGTTTAAACCTAGTTATTTTTTTCTTTCAAATTCGAACCTTTACGGGTTATGTAAACTATCTACAATTTTGTAAACTGTCTACAAAATTGTGAACTTTTTACAATCCATCGACGTTCGCCGCTTCATGCCTCTCGGCAGCCGGATATGCACTGGCTGATCCCGAAATGCGACAAACCAAATGAGTCACTGTGACAGGTTTATTACTATGTGTATAGAGTCGCAACCTAGCCCGGTACAGATAGATCCTAAACACCCCGTACTATCACTGGAACTACATTACCTGGTCTCAGTACGCGACCACGCCTAAGCGTGTCGCTAATGCGGGTGTTTACGTCTAGTGTATGGTGGTCACGATCCAGTCAGACACAATTGTCATATCTCATCGCCCAGCGGAAATTGTATTATTTTGGTTGACTTTTTACAACTCTGTCGACATTTTACAAAATGTTAACAGTTTACAATTTACAGTTTTATTAACTTTTTTACAACTGTATTGTGATTTTTCGCTGAAGAACAACAAAGACCGATGCAAAAGACGTCCCGCCTTCACTGGGATAGTAACTAGCAACATGTATGGATATAAAACGAGAGAAATCATAATAATTAACCAGACCACATACTTCAATTATAATAGTGTTATTGTTCTGGCGACGATTCACGATTTTAGTATTGTTTCAATAAAAATGTTAAATAAAATGACTTTAGTAGAGCAAGTTGGAAATTGTCGCCAAACATACTCAAGAGTCAATTATATCGTGCAAATAGCGAGCTAGAGTAAAAAAGGCTCCAGGACTTTTTAGTGGCTTCTGTGTTACGGCCCTATCTCAGAAAAATGAAATCGGAAAAATGAAATGTGTGGGAGCACCCTGGTGAACAATTTTAATTTATTAAAATACATACGGTCTTATTACAAAAACAAAAATAAACACGTGTTGAACATGAGTATTACTAAACAGTGTCTAAGATTTAAAACCGTGTTGAACGTGTGTTTAAAATGCTTTATTACAAAAGCGTGTCTAACCAATGTCTAGCTAAACATCTGGTTTAATTTTTTTATGCAAGCAACTCTGAATAGCATTCACTCAATACGATCTCGCCATTCAAAAGCGTTGCATTGTATTCAGATATTCTGCAAGTAACTTGTTTTAACAATTATATTTTTGTTTAGATCTTCATCATAAAAATAATAATATTGTAAATAATATATTAGTTATTGTTATTTTGATATTTTCTGCTAAGCGAAGGTAGAATAACTGTTAAAATACGAAATATATAAATTTAATATACGAAAAAGTAAAGTGAAATCTGAGTTCGTGCGTACACCTACCTACATTACATTATTGCATTGTTATTTGTCGTCAAATCGCAATACATGAAATTATTACGAAATAGTTTTATTAATTATTGATATTTTAAGGGATATCAAAGTTAAAAAAAAAATCGATGAAATAATACATTAGAACTCACGTAAGTTTAAATAACCTGTTGACGAACCCAACACTGTAGCGCACATGCTGCTTGTATCTTTCTGGCTTTATAGACAAAGTGTTATTATTCTGTGCTAAAGAACCCCACGAGAAGTACATGTAAGCTCATGTTTTTTTATTACAATCTCACCTAATGTTAAGTGACGATATGAAGATGATAACACGCTAAACCTAGTGGAAAACTGGCTCTCCAGTGCAGCTACTGGAACACACCTATTGGTGCTTGGCGACAGATCTTCAACTTGAGGGTGGTAGCTATCCAGGTTTAACTAATTCTACTATTATTCAGGCAAAAGCTTGGCTAAACCTATATTTATTTTAAATAAAAAGTCATTATACGCTTAGAATGGCATAACAGGAACACGATTTACTTGTGAATAACAGAAACTATTCAATTAATTGACATATTCGAAATCAATAAAATCCAGAAAATCTATGATATCCATAATTTATAACCAAATATATTGTACCGCCAACAAATACAACTACAATAAAATAAGAATTATTAGTTTAGACAAGCGTTAGACAACGTTTCCTTTGTGTTTAAATTTTAGACGCGTTTAAAGCGTGGTTATCTTTAAACAACGCCAAAACACTCTTTTGTAATACAAAATTTTTTAAACATGTGTTCAACGCGTGGTTATTTTTTTTTGTAATAAGACCGATAGGATCTACTAAGTTTGCAAACATTTGGAAATATTGCGATGGTGTGATTTTTTTTGGTTGGATGAAACCTTCTCCACCTAGTTACGCCACTGCTTAAAAGCAAGTGATATATATTGTGGTCAAAAAAGCTAATGATATTATGATCAAAAGCTAGCGATATATATTTTAAAAAGTTGGTACAAAATATTCAGAAACTAACTGATCTATTTGACTATTTGGCGGGATCCTGAATTGTCATTTTATTTCACAAATTTGTTATTTGGTATTATAATTACTATGTAATATTGAGTGCATTTTACGTGATACGCTTTGGTTAGGTACAAGTGAAGTTTATTATAAATAATAATAATAACTAGGAATATACATTTTAAGTCGCTACAAACTCTCCCTTAACAGTTTCAAAAAGTTGTTAGCACCATCCTGTTAGAGCTATGTTTAGGATTACAAGAATAATTACAAAAATATTATATTTAAGTTACATTGGCAGAATGGTGTTTGAACACAATTCCCATTAAAAAAAAAAAAGCAAAAACTAAATAAATTGTATTATCCTGTATACTTTCAATAAAGTGTAGTAGGTAAGTTAATTTCGTTGAAACAGGTATATAAAAATAAGTTACCTCTCTTCCAAAGCAGCGAGCTTCCTCTCATTATCACGTATGATCCTCGGGTCCTGTTCGCTGGTGTCCTGCTGGACCGTGCTAGACATCTTGCCGCGCATCACTGTTCTGCCACCACCGGACATTGCACCTGGAAATCATTTATATCACATATACTAACTGTACCCCGCGGTTTCACCCGCGTATAATTTAAAAGAAATCTCTGATTAACGATTTGTACTACTTCAGTACAGATAATATTTTTATCGAGGACATGGGCTATGCGTCACAACTCACACGGCTCGTTCGCGTCACTTCACCTATAGTCATAGACCCTAGCCGGATATTGAATTATTTTAATTTTACATTATCTCCCAAAATATTCGTCCAAACAACATGCTATAAAGGGCAAAGTATATCTACATAAAATTGTCTTGATGATGAAGTAACTTTCGTTCGTAAGAATTAATATGCCATGCCTAATAATAAAGCTCTCTATTTGTCTGTCCGTTTTTTTTAACGCGCAAACCGCTTATCCGATTTACATGGTTATGTTATTTGGACAGGTTATAGGATATACGTACATTCGAAATAAGCACTGACGATAATGGTGAATCAATTCGGGACAAAAGACGCTTTCGGGGTGTTTAAATGGGTTACGCTGAGTAAACCATAAGAAATGTATCAAATTGATGTAATACATAATTGTAGATCTTAAAAAGATCTACAAAATGGTCTGCAATAGTATACGTCTATCTTCTAAGGATCACCCACAATAAGCATTTTTTTTCTTTAAAATAACCGGCGGGCGCATGCGCTCGACCGACGCCATTCATTATTCATCATACTTAAGTAATGTCCAACTTTATTTATTAAAAGAGAGCAGAGGGTAGGGCTAGTTATAATATTTAAAAAAAGGTGTGTGTGCGATTCACACACGATAGAAGTGAAACTTCATTTTAAAAGACATTTTCTATTTTATTTAAACAGTGTGCAATATACATACACACTGACATTTGCTCTCTCGCTCTGGCTCACACAAAGAGGAGAGACCGATAATGTATTGCTCTCTCGCTCTGGCTCACACAAAGAGGAGAGGCCAATAATATATTGCTCTCTCGTTCTAGCTCACACAAAGAGGAGAGACCGATAATGTGCGTTAAACGTTTAACATTTAACGTTTAACGCTTGGAAGTCGCATAAGAAGTTTCATTTCAATAAATATTGTGCATACTTTGAATACAGAATTTATAGATTGCAACGACCATACACCAGGTGTAAAACCCACAATAGTGGCACTCCTAGGCGTGTCGTATTCCGGAATTTAGCCGGTGTATTATTCAGTAACCAAGCGGGTCACTTCCACCATGTATATTGCCATAAAGACGTCACAATGCCTCTTATTTGGATTGTCGCGTTTCGGGATCTTACAGTGTACATCCAGCTGGTATGACGGATCTCTCGAAGGTGTTTGACGATAACTGACCGGTGATTTCGATGACTTGACCCTTGAGAGTCACCACCCGGTATCTCGTAGCGCCGAAGGAGATCCTCGACGCCTGGTCCAGCTCGTTCGCGACCAGAGTATCGCGCAGTGCGAAGTAGAACGCAGGCAGCACCCTCTCATCCCTTACTTTCACCAAGTCGAAAAGCCGGGGTGCTTTTTCTGGACTGAAATCACCTGATAGTTTAACTTAAAAAAACCTTTTATATGTCTTATAAGAGGGCATTCATTAATTACGTAAAGATGATATTAGCGACCAATGACACCCCCTAAGCCCATGCAAGGGTTCATAAGATTTTTCGAACCCCCTCCCTCTTCTTACGTAAGATTCTATCTCGTTTTTCAGTACAATAAAATGTTGTTAGAAAAGGATCAGTTACACTAAAGCTCACAGTTTGACGTAAATCAAAGATTTTTATTTTATAACAGAAAATTTAAGTTATATTCTTTTATTGCTATCAGATATAGATTACCATTATATTATTATCTAACTTTAACTTGTGAAAATTCGAATTTTTTTTTTTAAATAATATGTAAATAGAAGTGTACAATTATAGGATAAAGAAAACATTCGGCATCCAAAATGGAAATAGATTTTTTATAGTAAATTTCAATTTACAAAATAATACGTAAGAATGGGTTTTACCAACCCCCCCCCACGATAAAGGCATGCAGAAATTTTTAACCCCCCTCCCCCTGGGGCACTTATATAATTAATGCATGGCCCCTAAGTGATAAAATTGAATTTCGCAATGAAAAAAAATGTAATAAATAGCTATTTTAGATCAAATATATAATCGACAATATTCTATAAACGTTATTACAAACAATTAATTACCTTTACAAGTAAACAAGTATCTATGATACAACAGTTTCTAAGTTAAAGAACCCATTTTATGGTTTGTTTAAATACAATTTCCAATTATAATAAGTTTAAACAGTTTAAATAAAGTAATAACACGCCTTAATTACGCCCAAAAAATTATTAATATTTTATTCTTATAATAACATCTCGTTACCAAGCCCAATCTATTTGACTTGTCAAAATGAATCATATGAGACTAAACTCGAGGGGTTTGTGAGTAACCATTGAAGAGTTTCATTATCAACCCCCTGGCTCCATCACTAGACCCTCGATACTCAACCCAATCTATTGGGGACTTGTGAAAACAAATTATATGAGCCCATACTCGAGGAGTTAGTCGCCACTGAAGTGTCCCACTATCTACCTCCTGGCTCCATCATCAGATCAGCTCCAAGATACCAAATTATAGTGTTTTCATTTCAACTACATATACATACAAAGTTTCATTTCTATACAACAGTTAAAAGTAGGTCAAAATTACCTCCTATGATTTCATTGCATTGTTTGTTAGTTAGTTATAAGTGAAGCTAATATAAGCGTGTTAATGAACAGGGTATATATAAGTATTGTATTGAACGTGAAGGCAGGCGATTGCTAGTTGTAGTATAGAACTGTTCACTCACTAATTGACACGTCTCTCGTAATGTTCCTTGAGGTGTTGCTGTTTCTCCAATATTATAAAGGTGGCGCGTCCGATGTCGTGCCTCTTCAGGAACTCGACGCAGGCCTGCGCCGTGTCCACGTTATCCACTACGATATTGTCCAGCGAGCCGCAGCACGTGGATATGGCGACGTCGTACTTCAAATCTATACCACCCAAGTCACCCTGAGGAGTTACTTTACTATTTCTATGTGCTTCCAGGGTGAGATAAACATCATCTCTCCAAGGTGTTTTATGGCAACACCATATTAACCATAAGTCATCAAAATTAACAATTCAAACAATCAGAGTAGCACAGAAAATGAGATCATTGTGCCTGATTCACAGAGAGATTGACAATCTGTTGTATATGTGTATGTAGAATATATTGTATGTAGGATTGATAATGGCAGAATGTTGATTTCGATTCCGAACATTAAAAAAAAAGTGTGAGTGCGATTCACACCCGATAGAAGTGGAACTTCATTTTAAAAGACATTTTCTATTTTATTTAAACAGTGTGCAATATACATACACACCGACATTTGCTCTCTCGCTCTGGCTCACACAAAGAGGAGAGACCGATAATATATTGCTCTCTCGCTCTGGCTCACACAAAGAGGAGAGACCGATAATGTGCGTTAAACGTTTAACGTGTTGGAAGTCGCATAAGAAGTTTCACTTCAAACATCATTCTATCTTTTAGACTTATTAAGAGTAATAAGTCACACAGTAATAAGTAGCACATTACGGATCTGCTGTATAATAAGTTCATGAATCATGTTAAGCAAGTTTCATTGTCCAAATGATAATACTGGGTGACCATTACGCAAATGACAGTGATGTCTGGATGTGATTCCCTCTGTACATTAATTAAAAATGATAATAATCATAAACTATAAAATTACTGTAAAAACAATTTATAAGTAAAATGTTAAATAAACCCTATAGAGTTTCTTGCCGGTTTTTCTCTATAACTAGGATGTTTGTCCCATAGAGTAGAGTAGTGTATTGACATTCATAAGTGCCTTCTTAGGGCAAATTTTTTTTTTTTTTTGAAGTTAAACTTCTTTTGCGACTTCCAACGCGTTAAACGTTAAACGTTTAACGTACATTATCGGTCTCTTCTCTTTGTGTGGGCCAGAGCGAGAGAGCAATATATCATCAGTCTCTCCTCTTTGTGTGAGCCAGAACAAGAGAGTAATATATTATCGGTCTCTCCTCTTTGTGTGAGTCAAAGCGAGAGAGCAATATATTATCGGTCTCTCCTCTTTGTGTGAGCCAGAGCGAGAGAGCAATATATTATCGGTCTCTCCTCTTTGTGTGAGTCAAAGCGAGAGAGCAATATATTATCGGTCTCTCCTCTTTGTGTGAGCCAGAGCGAGAGAGCAATATATTATCGGTCTCTCCTCTTTTTATTTATTTATTCGTTTTCGGGAAACATACAGATTATTTTACTTACAGCCCATCTTAAGAAACAACCTCATACACCAATTAAGTTTCCACAAATATTATCACACACTGCATGTCGTATTATATAAGTACAGAAATAATAATAATAATTAATTTACTAAATATAAATGTAGTATGTTATTCTAAAGGAATAATGAGCGAAATACAATTCAATAATATCGGTTAACAGTTAAGTTACATAATCATAAGTTATAAAATGACATCACATTTATTACTGTTTTTTTTTTTATAAGAATTAATAATATTATTAAATATATCAACATAGCTAAAATGTAAATTATACAAATTACAAGTTCTAAATAAGAAAGTGTTAGCAACATAATTGGTTTTGCACAAAGACACATCAAATAAATATTGTTTTCTGGCATTGGGCCTAGGACACTTAAATGAAAGTTCACCAAGAAGGTAAGGTGAGTCAATTAAATTATTAACTAATTTGAATAAAAACATCTGATCTCTTTCCATTCTACGTTTAAGTAGGTAGGGTAATTTGGGAAGTAAGGGCTGATTATAAAACTTATAATTAAGATGTTTAATAAATTTGTATTGAATTCTTTCAATCATTTCAACATATTTATCATAATGCGGATTCCAAACTGTGTCACATACTCTAGTATGGAACGAACTAAACTATTAAAGAGAAGAACCAGAGTTGGTACACATTTAAAATCTTTTCCTGTTCTCAAAATAAACCCAAGCATTTTGTAGGCCTTGGCTGTTATTAAGGTAATATGATTATTAAAAGATAATTTAGTATCAAGGTATACACCCAGGTCTCTCACCTCAGTAGTACGATTTAGTAATTCCCCATCAAGGTGATAATTATATTTAAAAGGTATCTTTTTCCTGGAGTATGTGATGACATTACATTTTTTTATATTAAGATTTAAAAAATTGATGTTGCAATAATAGGATAGACCATTTAAGTCATCTTGCAAAAAGGAGCAGTCTGAGCTATTTTTAATAGTTTTAAAAATCTTCATATCATCAGCATAAAGAATTATGTTCGAATTAATAAAGATTGGAGAAATATCATTAATAAACAGATTAAATAAAAGAGGACCAAGATGAGAGCCCTGTGGAACACCTGAAGTGACGGGCACAAATGAAGAACAGTGACCTTTAATAGTTACCGCTTGACTACGTTCACGGAGATATGATGTTAACCAACGCAGAAGGTCACTATGTATACCAACTTCTTCAATCTTATGTATAAGTGAGATAATAAGTAAGATATATGTGTGAGCCAGAGCGAGAGAGCAATATATTATCGGTCTCTCCTCTTTGTCTGAGACAGAACGAGAGAGCAAATGTCGGTGTGTATGTATATTGCACACAGTTTAAATAAAATATAAAATATCTTTTAAAATGAAGTTTCACTTCTATCGTGTGTGAATCGCACACACACCTCTTTTTTTTAATGCCATACTCACCAATCTCCCAAATATCCCCGGCAGATTCCCATTCCTCTTTTCGTTCATCAGCGAGTCCAAAACGCGACCTCTCGATTTGTTCGCGCTCATCGCCTGCCTCGACTCCTCCAACTGCGCTCTGAATTTTCATTATTTAAAAAGGGTGACACAATCAACTTAATCCCTATGAAACTGTCACATAAATTTCTGTACAGAAAAAAGGAGGGTAGACCATTGTCCAGGTCTATGACACAAACCTAACATCAGGAGTATAGATGGAAATGCCACATGATATCCAAATTGGAAAAAAATTGTGGAAATTAGTTAACGGGTGGGTACAAACTAAAGACGGGTTGCTCATGATTGAAATCGATAGAATATATAAGAGAAGCCTAGCTCTCGACAGATACAATGCAAAAGAATAGACGTATATACCATATGAGAAAGTAGAAGTTAGAACAGAGAGTACGTATAAATTATACAGGTTCTAACAAGACGGAAATCAGTGGAAGATGTCAGCGAGCCTTTGCCTGTAGGCGCAGTAAACTCCTGACAGGTACATTGTGACCAGCTAATACAAATTAAAGGGTGACTTTAAGAGAGGCAGGAAATGTCTTTGGGGATTTCTTTCTACTTGGGGCATCCCGACTGGTGGAATGCCTCCACCCTACAGAAGGTCGCAGCCAAATTAACCTTGTGTACCTGCGGTGCGGTTTCCGGACCTCCTTTGGGTTATACGGTTTAAGGACAAAACGAGCTAGTTGATACCTATGGCCTAATATAAATCAATTCTATTTAATTCTAACTTCGACTATTCACGACACTTGGCCCAAACGTTATTGTCAATTTTCAACTTATTAACGTAAAAAACACAAGAAATCCACCTTACAATTATTATAAACACTTATATTATACGCAAATCAATATTTACTTACCTCAAAGATCTGACTTCGTTAGAGATATTATGTTCTTCATTTTTAATGGCTTGTAACTTCGATCTCTGTTCGCTTAACAACTGCTCGTCAGACGGCACCGCCGTGGCCAGTTCCTTCTGCAACCTTCAATTATACATATTTTTGCAACCTTTGATTATTATTATACCTAATTACTTAATCCCGGCTGTAAAAGGTGTACCGAATATCATCTTAAAGGGGCGTTTGAGTATTACGTAACGCAATTTTTGAAGATTTTTGACCCTCCCACCCCCTCATGTAACGCGCCTGAACATTTTTCTGTACCCCCCCCCCACCTCCATAGACGTTACGTAACACTCAAGTAACCATTTTTACCTAAAAGTCATAATTATGTTGGGCATAAACAAAAAACTAAAAGGGTTTCCAAAATAAGAATAACGTACAATACAATCGAGGGATTCCCCGTAAAACATAAACGAAAATGGTTACGAACTTGGGAAATTTTAATTGCCTGGTTTTTTATATAAATAAAAACCAATATTACGTAACGCGTTGTTCGGACCCCCCTCCCGCCCTTGTAACGCATCGTGACGTTTCACAAGAATCCCTCCCCCCGCCCCTCCGCCCCCCATATTGCGTGACGTAATACTTGAACGCCCCCCAATTATTTCAGCCGTTTTTGCGAAGAACAAACACTACCACATTCTTAGTATTACGACCGCCCCGGCTTCTCACGAGTGCTAATTACTAATGAAGATAATAAGAAGTGTGCTCAGCAAAACAAAAAGTGTGTTTATTGTATAAGTAATATGTCTCTAAATCCAGCGGTTTAGACTGTAGACTATGCGTTGTCTGTCTGTCAGTTCGTCGAGAAGGGTACCATCCAACCGAATCTTTCCTTGAATTTGTGTGAATTGATACAAAACAATCACAGTAACAAGATGATGAATTTATTGAAATAAAAATAAATCGAAATTCATTGTTTTTACAATTATTTCTTGGTATTTTTAATGCGTTCATCGCAACACTGGAGATGAACGATATAATTATATAAATAAATAAATAAAACTTACGTTTTCTTCTCTTTTAAATCATTAGACGCCTTCTCGTAATTTTCTTTCATCTTTTCCAATTTTTCCATTGATGTAGTTTCTTCGCTTAGATATAATTTCAATTCAGATTCAGCCAGATTGTAGGACTCTTTTGATTTGTCTACAATTGTTTTAAGAGCTATCAGTTTACTCTGGAGATTATCTTTTGTCTCTTGAAGGGTTCGAGTTTTAGACCTGTTATGAAACGACAAAATTAATACGAAACGATCTACATGACTCTAACACTTTATGGCATATAAGAATACTAGCTCTGCCCCGTGGTTTCACCAGCGTATAATTTAGAAGAAATAGCCGATTGATGATTTTTTTATATATTTTAGGATAAACAATATTTTTATCGGGCGGCCAGGGTTATGCGTCACAATTCACACGTCTCGTTCGGCCACTACACCTATAGTCATAGACCCAAGGCGAATGTTGAATTATTTTAATCTTACATTATCTCCCAAACTACTCGTCCAAATAACATGCTATAAAGGACAAACAATATCTTCATAAAATTGTCTTGATGAAGAAACTTTCGTTCGTAAGGATTAATATGCCAAGGCTAATTAATAATAATGCTTATAAATCACTTTTCAATTTTCAATTAAACTTTGCCACTCAATACCCTTATGTAATAATGTATATGTAATTATGTTAATGTGACTTATGTATAAGAGATAGGCATATGGTACCGCGGACTGTTTTTTTTTAGTTGTACTAAGGAGCAATATTTTTGTAGAACATTGTATTTACGTATCACTAATCATTACGTCAGCGCACGCGGATAGAGCAGTTCGGGTGCGCTATTTATTCCTACTTCCTTAACAAAAATCAATATTTAAAGCTAGCTGAGAGGTGTAGCCTAATGCTAGATAGCCTGTACTGATCCTCGTGAATCTGGCTATCATATACAAAAGGAATGTCTCGAATCCAACTGGTAGTTTCAGAGATTAGCGTTTTTAAATAAACAAACAAAAAACTCTTTCGCTTTATTATATTAGTATAGATACTACATATTTTATAATAATTAGTTTTTTTTCTTTAAAAATATTCGTTATGAATACGAATTATTGAATCGTTGTTAAATATCGGATTTCCAATAAATGTTAAATAAAACATTTATTGAAATATCGAAATATTTTCAAAAAAACCAAATTTCTGCTTTCCAAAAATCAATCGATAAAATTCCAAATAATTAAGTTATTTCACAATGGTTGTGTAACGTGAGTCTTTAGTATGGATATGTTTGAGTGTAAATGATGTCTAAACAGGCAATATTTTTACTGAAATGTATGGCTTCTATACAGTTGGCACGGCAACACTGCCAGCAAATCACGATTTGACAATAGTATTTTTAAAAGTTAGTTCATCATTTAATCACACAGGTTTAATTGATTAAATTTCTAAGAAATACAAGACTGAAAAAAAGGTGTATGTGCGATTCACACACGATAGAAGTGAAACTTCATTTTAAAAGACGTTTTCTATTTTATTTAAACAGTGTGCTATATACATACACACCGACATTTACTCTCTCGCTCTGGCTCACACAAAGAGGAGAGACCGATAATATATTGCACTCTCGCTCTGGCTCACACAAAGAGGAGAGACCGATAATGTGCGTTAAACGTTTAACATTTAACGCTTGAAGTCGCATAAGAAGTTTCACTTCAAAAAGGTGTGTGTGCGATTCACACACGATAGAAGTGAAACTTCATTTTAAAAGACATTTTCTATTTTATTTAAACAGTGTGCAATATACATACACACCGCCATTTACTCTCTCGCTCTGGCTCACACAAAGAGGAGAGACCGATAATATATTGCACTCTCGCTCTGGCTCACACAAAGAGGAGAGACCGATAATGTGCGTTAAACGTTTAACATTTAACGCTTGGAAGTCGCATAAGAAGTTTCACTTCAAAAAGGTGTGTGTGCGATTCACACACGATAGAAGTGAAACTTCATTTTAAAAGACATTTTCTATTTTATTTAAACAGTGTGCAATATACATACACACCGCCATTTACTCTCTCGCTCTGGCTCACACAAAGAGGAGAGACCGATAATGTGCGTTAAACGTTTAACATTTAACGCTTGGAAGTCGCATAAGAAGTTTCACTTCAAAAAGGTGTGTGTGCGATTCACACACGATAGAAGTGAAACTTCATTTTAAAAGACATTTTCTATTTTATTTAAACAGTGTGCAATATACATACACACCGCCATTTACTCTCTCGCTCTGGCTCACACAAAGAGGAGAGACCGATAATATATTGCACTCTCGCTCTGGCTCACACAAAGAGGAGAGACCGATAATGTGCGTTAAACGTTTAACATTTAACGCTTGGAAGTCGCATAAGAAGTTTCACTTCAAAAAGGTGTGTGTGCGATTCACACACGATAGAAGTGAAACTTCATTTTAAAAGACATTTTCTATTTTATTTAAACAGTGTGCAATATACATACACACCGCCATTTACTCTCTCGCTCTGGCTCACACAAAGAGGAGAGACCGATAATGTGCGTTAAACGTTTAACATTTAACGCTTGGAAGTCGCATAAGAAGTTTCACTTCAAAAAGGTGTGTGTGCGATTCACACACGATAGAAGTGAAACTTCATTTTAAAAGACATTTTCTATTTTATTTAAACAGTGTGCAATATACATACACACCGCCATTTACTCTCTCGCTCTGGCTCACACAAAGAGGAGAGACCGATAATGTGCTAAACGTTTAACGTTTAACGCATGGAAGTCGCATAAGTTTCACTTCAAAAATTCACTTATTTAATTTTCTTTTGGGAAAACAGAGATTTTTTGTATTGGAGTACGTTTTTTAAAACGCTTCTCAGGAAACGTGACGTCATCGTACAATATTTATATACACAGCTTAGTGTTATTCTTATATTCTTGTGGCAAATGACTAAAATTATTATTAAGTGTAGAAATAGTGATTTAAAATTATTTAGGTGCTGAAGAGTCACCCACATAATCCTGAAATTTGTTACAACTCTAAGAGCAGAAATCATCAAAAACCCGAGGTCGGTTGAAGAAGCCTGCAAATGCCCCAGGAACCTCCTGCACTTATGCCCGCCGGAATATCTAAGCACAATGGACCTATCAAAAGTCTAAGTGCGGACAGCTGGAGCCCACATAACATAACATAGACATAATATACTTGTGACGTCCGAATATATTGTAGCCACATATTGCAGTAGAAATAGAACGGGTTTAGAAACACCCCTTACTAATCGATGTTAGAACGTACCTAACTCCTTCCATGATGGTTTGCAGTTCCTCACTCGCTACACGTTTATTTTCTGTATGCTTCGCGAGTAACGACTGACATTCTTCAATTTCTCTTTTATTTTTCTCTGGTATCTGTCAATATTAATGTTTATTATAATTTAATTGATATTTATACTTATTGTTTCATAAGTATATTTTACATGATTGATTGATGATGAGATATGATCAAGGATACTGTCCACATAGGTCCCATTGCAGTCCCAGAGCAGTTAACTTTATTATCTTTACCTGTGTTATACCTTGAGGAATACTTGTAGCGGAGAGAGAATCCCAATTCCCTAGCCATCGGCTGCCTTTCAATAGTCAATAGTAAGAATACAGGTCAATAGTATAAATACTAGGTCAATAGTACGAATAAAAGGGCAATAGTACGAATACTAGGTCATTAGTACGAATACTAGGTCAATAGTACGAATACTAGGTCATTGGTTCGAATACTAGGTCAACAGTACGAACACTAGGTCAATGGTACAATCACCCGGTCAATAGTAGGTTTCAATAATCACACCAACATACATCATTATCATTTATGGCGTAAACCAAAAACAATTTAAAAGTCGCACAGAACGACTCACATAATACATGTTTTTTTTTCCAATATAAAATTATCTCATTTGTTCATTTTTATATCGTTGAAACTTGACTTCTGTTGGACCTTAATTACTGCCACTATACATATAAGTTACTTAAAATTAATATAAATATTCAAATGTAGACACAAAACTAGCTTACGAGTTCTAAATCGATGAGCTTCCTCTTTTCCGCTTCGAGGAGTTGTTCAACATTCTTCTTTCTCTTATTCGACTGTTTGGTCTCAGCTGTGACTGACACTGCCTTAGTCTTACAGTTTTGTAACTTCTCTACGACTTCCGACCTCTGTTTGTTTAGAGTTTCGTATTTTCTTAAAGAAGAAATTTCTTTAATTGAATTAATAACAAATAATCTAATTAATAAAGTTCGTAATTTAGGAATGTGCCAATTACTGTTTTATCATTACATAGTATAAAACAAAGTCGCTATCGTCTGTCCGTCCCTATGTATGCTTAAATCTTTAAAACTACGTAATGGATTTTGAAGCGGTTTTTTTTAGTAAATAGAGTGATTCAAGAGGAAGGTTTATATGTATAATACATGAATAATATTGTAGAGAAACACTGATAAAGTTAGAGGTTTCTAATGTGATGTCGTAAATAAACACATTTTTTGCGCTTACATTGCAAACGCTGGCTGAACCCCACGAGATAAATCAAAATAATGTACTACAGTATTGTACACCTTAAAAAGGTTAACAAAAAAGTCCGCGATGGTATATGTCTATCTGTTAAGGATAACCCACAATATGCATTTTTTATCCTTTACATTTTACGGGAAAAAATGGCTTATTTACGATGTGATTTTAAGCTATACAGCATTAATCCTTATCCAATTAAGTACCTTGAATACATTGTCCATTTAATATAGATCAATACAGTACTTTACAGCATGTAATTTAAATGAATATTTCCGAAGATATTACAGATTTAAAATGCAGGGACATAGCGTTGCGGCGGTACCGGTCCGGCCGGCGGCGCGTGCCTATAACATTCTGTAGTAGGTAGGTATATTTAGTATCAGCATTGCACCCGTGCGAAGCCGGGGCGGGTCGCTAGTTTACTTATATAGTACAAGTGAACCAGCAGACAATCAAATCATATCTAAGGTTATGACTAGCTTTCAAATATCATTATTTTTCCGATCTGACGATACTGTTAGCCTTAAGGGCCCTAAACCTTGAAGGCTTATTCAGCTTCACCGGGCTTGAACCTTTCAAGGGTAGCTACCAGATTTACAGGCCGAATGGTTCCCCACCATCATATTGTTACGGTATGAATAAGAAGAAAATAGAAAAAGAATCACCATTCGCGAAATCTCAAGAAGCGTCCGGAATGTACCCGAAAGATCGTGTATGTATCATAGTGTAGTCGTGTGTCGTGTAGTCATAGGTTCGACAACACACACATAGAAAGCCTTATCGCTACAACTGTCAACAAACAATGGGCTATAAATCAAACGTTACCCTCGTTTTAAAAGCGATGTTAAGTTGTTTACAAAATGTTAAGAGTTCAAGGACCTAGAGATTTCGGTATCGAATCATTTAGATATATAAGGGAACCGTGTCGTGAGTCGTGGCAGTTATAAATTCGAAAGCGGAGTGGCAACAAGAAGCGTAATAAGAGAAAAACATGTAGTCAAAATGAGTACATAAAAGCTTATTGTATACTCATATGTGGACGATTTATGCGATTGTTTTTTTTTTTTTTTTAATGTGTATTATCTGAGTACGAATAAATTGCTTTCGTGTGACCTACGGAATTTCATTACCCACTGGCGTAACAATATCTATGATGAAAAGCCCGTCATAATAACTCGATCAAGCGTGTCTAGTTTCGGGACTAGCCGATGCTGGATATGCATTCTATTTAAGCAGGCCAGCATCACAGCGGCATTTGTCGATGAATTGGTGATATCTATGTGCTATTGTTTTTGGATGGTACTGTGCTTATCATCAGGTACAATTCCGTCAATGCCAAACCAATAGTAGACCGCCTAAAGTAGACAGTAATGAAGAGAAAAATCACAGAATAAAAAATATATCCTTACCGTGTCTCAGTGCTGTAAACTGACATTTTTCCTTGAAGCTCTTCTTTAATTTTATCCAATTTGGCATCGACCTGAGCAAGATTATCTTTCAATTGGACTAGATCAATTTCCTTGCCTTCTATTATTTTGTTAGTTGCATGTCTGTAAACGAATTTTTTTATATTACTTTATTAATAATGCAATATATTTGTTTAAGATAATATTCATTTATAAAATCATTCTCAAAATGATTCATAATGAGTTATTTTTTTCTTAATCAATTGTTTCACTGGCCTCTCCTAATATAATTATCAAATACAGATACAGATAATTATCATTACATTAAAATCTATATACATATATAAAAGCGAAATAGCACTCATCACGAGATCTCCGAAACTATAAGGTGCGATTGACTTGAAATGTAGCATAGTTATTCCTTTTACAATATCGACGCTCACTAAGAACGTTGTTTTTTTTATTTTAAATTTTGTATTTAGACTTTTTAATAAAAATAATGAAACACGTGTATCAGTATTTATCAAAATTAATTAGTATAAGTTGTATAAATAGGGATTGAAAGGTTGTTTGGTATATACTTTTTTATACCACGGTAGTGGCAAGCAAGCGTGCGAGCTTGATGGTAAGCGGTCACCGCAGCCTATAGACACTTGCAACACCAGAAGCATCACATGCACGATGCCGACCCTTTAAAAACCTATTCACTCCCCTTCTGAAGAATTCCATACTGTAGTCCCATTGGAAAACCTTAATAGGGAGCTCATTCCACATACGGAGCGTTCTCGGAATAAAATTTCTTTGGAACCAGACTGTCCTCAACCATTTAGGTTCCAAGGTGTGGGGATCAACTCCCTGCCGCTGGTGAGCGGTGCCTTGGTGGAAGGTAGCTGTTGGCATCATGTCGAAGAATTCTTCGGAACCCATTATATAAACAGTGGAACACACAACAGGCAATTCTGTCTTCATACTTAAGGGTTCGGTACCGTTCATGAGGTTGGTATCCTTAACGATTCTCATAGCTTGTCTCTGCGCTGAATCAAATGGCCTAAGCTAGTATCTAGGTGCTCCTGCCCAGAGGTGAATTCAGTACTCCATATGGGGTGGAATTTGTGCTTTGTACATCCACAGTCTCTACCCTGGAGAGAACTACCACTTCGCTCTGTTCAGCAAACCAAGCTTTTTGGAAGCCAGCTTGACCTGATCTTCCAAGTAGCTACGGAACTGGAAATCGCCAGTCAATAGTTACCAAGACATATTAACTCACATATATTTCTGTAACAGCATGTTTCTAGTCCTTAAAACAATGTTAGTTTGATTCATCTGTTCAACTGCCTCCCTCATTGGCTGCTCTAACTTCTGCTTCTCTTGTTCCACTAGACGGACTCTATTTAACTTCTCCTTACGCATCTCTGTGTACTCTTCCACTTTCTCTGCGAGTTTTTCTATTGGTTCCTGGATATAAATATTAATTTACAAATTAATACAGTGAAAGCCCTTTATTCACAGTATCAGTATTCACGCATTAAAATAATGGGACAACTCCCTACATTCACACTCGGAAATTTATTTATTCGCATATACAAAACTAACGATGCATGTAGTGTTACAATTATGAACTACGTAGTCAACCAAAGAGCATTTACCATAATTTATTACAACATTTGCAATTAATTCCTAGATGGCACTGATACAACATTTAAAAATAACAGAGCAAGCAACATCACAGTGTAGGCTCTTAGTTTAAGAACTTAAAAACCTTAAAAACTTAAGTTCAGAAACTTTAACCGTATCCGATATAAATATTTCGGATAAGGCAAAGTCAAATGAGCCATTGTCAAAAACCAACACACATACACAACCAACGTTTCGGACGACTGTAATGAAACTATTTTAACGATGATAGAGGGAACATTTTTTTTAATATGTTTTCGGGATACGTTTTTAACTTATGATCTCAAAATGATTACAAAAATGTAACTGAATCTCGATACCTAATAAAACCTTTACGGCTCGGACAGATTTTTATTACATATTGTGAAATGTAATATCCATAACCGAAATTATCCGAAACAATCGGATATCTGAAATAATTTCATATCCGTATCCGTAACCGAAACCGATTTAATACTCTTAAGATATCCGTATCCATATCCGAAACCTCATATCACGCTCAAAGTATAATCGAGAAAAAGTGATGTAGCCCTGTAATCTGTCTGCAAGTACAAAAAAAATTAACACTAGGCTGCAGATTTTCAATGAAGTTGAGTATTTTATTGCAATTTGGATGTTGCATTGACAAATTAAATAAACAATCTGAAGTAATGATGGCTTAGTAGTGGCAGCCTCATATGCCTTCTCCAAAGGCCAGTAGAGTTATATATGTATATAAACAGTTCATCTATTCCATGTAATTTTTTTCCAAATTTTCCACTAGTAATTTATACAAATTATAACACTTAACATCTCTCTGTCTGTCTGTTTATGTTCTTTTCAGGCGAAAACCACTTATCTGATTAACGTGACATTTATTTTAATTAATAGTTATGTTATCTGGCCATATTATAAGGTATAGGGTCCACGGGAGACTCGACAGGGTTCAATGTTGGCTCGACTTCGCCTATCAATGTAGGTGTGGTTCCTTGTGCTGTGAGTAGATGTCAAAAAAGTAAAGTTGGATGGAATCACTTTTTTAATTGGCCAACTGTACTTTTTTGACATCCACTCACAGCATAATTAATTAATCAATTAACCAATCAATTCTGACAATTTTTTTTCGAAAACTATTAATTCGTAGGAACTCAGCCACAACGCAAATTACCATAGTTAGTTCTAATCTTCACATTTTTTGTCGAGTTTTGGAAATATGGTAGAAATGTAGCTGGGTCCACCGGAACCAGCAAAATTTTGAAAGTGGTCTATAAGAAAAAGGTCTGGGAACATCTGGGCTACATGAATTGTCAATAATACGAGTAAAAATAAAATTACGTAATGACAATAATTACTGCGTAACAAAAAGCGTGAGGAGCCGCGGCGCACTACTAGTATTTTATATAGTTACTAGTGCCCCGCTCCGGCTTCGCACGGGTATTTAACAAAAGTTTCAAAAATTATAAATTTTAACACACACTACTAATTGAAAGATTTTTTCAAATTGGTCCAATAATTTCAGCGCCTATTTATTGCAAATAAACAATCAAATCTTTCCTCTTTATAAGTTTACATATTTTTTTTGTAACAAACCTTATATCTTGAAGTTCCTATTATATCTTCAAGATATTCCAACATACCGGATTCATGTTCTGTCAGCCCCTTCGGTTTCATCATGGCTATTTGTTCTACCTCACCCTGAAAAACAGTGATACATAATATATTTTTAATTAACTTGACTACATAATTCAAAACCAATTATCATAATCTTAGTTGCATTTAAATTTTAAAATTTAGACAAAATTAAAATTATGTACTTTATTACTAGTAAATTTGGCTATGCATTGTCTGTATGTTATAATATCCTTAGTTTCTCTTAAACTAAATTTAGTCAAAATATCACCATTTGCTTTATTACTTGTAATATTATAAATAAATACATTTTCTATATAGTTTTCTTTGACTCTCTATTTAACGAAAACTCTTTATAAATGATAAAGTATCGGGTTACTTCAAGTTTTACTATATAGAGTTTACACTGGGGGTACTCAAACAATCGATCAGCAGAGCTTCGAGTTGATGGATAGAATTCCCGAAAAATCTAAAATACCTTAAAAGTTTTGCACCCACCAACTTTTCTTTAGTAAGGGCGATATTGGCGGAATACATGTGTTAGCATTATACAAAAAAGGAAGTAATACTTATGTCGGCAGTAAATCTCTTGCTAGCTAAATATTTTGTGGTTGATTGCCGATGCTATAAGTTTGAACACCCTTGGTTTACACTATATGTAAGTAGCTGTGCACGCGGGTGCTCTAATTTTGACTACAGATTTGTAGTCTATCGGCCACACATGTCAATCATGCTCATTTTTCCGAATTATTTTTCTAAAATAAAAGTAACATAAGTTACTCCTTATAGCATCTGTTATCTGCCATTGAAAGTGCCATCAAAATCGGTCCAACTGTTTCGGGGATTAACCGGAAGAAACAGACAGATATATTTGTTTTAATATAAATACCGTATATACTTTCAAATGCATTTAGTAAAAAGCTGTTATTTTGACATTACAAATCTAATATAATATTACAAATTTTATTTACCTGTAAAATAAGGAACCTATTATGATCCAAGTCTATACCGTGGGATCTGAGCATTTTTGCAACCGCTTTGAACTGTACTTTTCTGCCATTCAGGGTGTAGTATGATGAATTATCCTTGTGGGCAGTGCGAGACACAACTATTTCACTATTTGGAACCACTGTAAATTCTTCACCTTCCTGTGATATAAATTTCAATCAGCTAAATATGAGTTCATCTATAGTAGAGATTCTATACTTACTATGTTTGGAAATTATTATTTTTAGAGATGAAAATCAAGAAAATCTTGTATATTCATAAAACAGTTTAAATGGAATCAAAATATTTCAAATTACAATTGATTATCTATTGCAGCCATTAAAAAATAAATAAATAAAAACCAAAGATAAAAAGGTATTTTTTCTATCATCAGAATAATCAGAAACTACAATTAGTGCAGTGCTTTTATCCAAAACCATATGAACAAAACAAAATAAGAATTATGCATATCCATGAATTTTAGATTTATGGTCTAGAAGTCAAGTTCACATAAAAAAAAAAAACAATAGAAAAAAACGTTTAGTTTATCCAAAATTTTTCTATTAAATTTTCAAATTTTGTTTTTCTTAAAACTTTATTCAGCCTATAACTAACATTAAAAAAGGAATTAACCAAATTAGTCCAGCGGTACTCAAGTGATGCACTTATCAACGAATAGCATTTCATTTTTATTAATATAGATCACTAGCTAAGCCCCATGATTTCATCTGTATTCAATTTATTCATCAAACTCTCCCCTCATCAGCATCAAAGCACCCGTATGGCCCTATTGTTGATCCACTTCCACTATTTGCTTATAGCTTGCCATATATAGTTACTGCTCCACTCCTATAACCTTAATTTTTCCTAATGATTTTTGCTATCATACAAAAAATATTTTTTCAATACCAACTGGTAGTTCCAGTGATTAGCACATTTAAACAAACACTCTTCAGTTTTAGTATATTTTATAGTATAGAAGTATAGATATAATAGATAATTTAGTGAGCCATACCCCATCAATTATTTTGCAGAAATGTACAGCCACAGTAGCACTGGTGATATTGGGGAACTTGCTTGATGAGTGAATTAATACTGAAATCTTCTTTGATCTGATCTTAGTTGCCCTGTACCCAAATACAAACAGCATTGAATCTATGACGTTACTCTTGCCACTTCCATTTGGCCCTATAATTGCTGTGAAACTCTGAAATGTAAACAAAAAGGGTGTTTAATCACATTATTAGGCCATTATTGCCATGTTTCAATAGTTTTATAGATAAAAAGGCTAATCATTTCAATGAACAAAAGAAGTAAAAAGTGGGCAATTGATTAAATTGTTTGTTTACCTTGTGAAACGGACCCAAATTCTGCACTCCAGCGTAACTTTTAAAATTTTCATTTACAATATGAGTTATAAGGAGGCGAGGGCCAGTCGAGTCAAAAGTAAGCGCAGGTTTCGGAGCTGGTGGGATATAGATATCTCCAACCCGGACACCTCCTTCTTCATCGTCTGATATGTGATCAATGTCATCGTTCAATCCATTATTTTGAACACCATTTTGACCGCTGCAGCTCGGTTCTTCATCGACTTCCATAGGCTCTTCTCCCTTTTTCTTCTTGGGTAACTGCATTATACTTCAGTAACTTAAAAATGTTTAATATTTATAAATTTATAATTTTATACCAACAAATAAACATAAAACCATAAAATTCATAGAAATATTTTTTGAATGAGAACCGTTTAGAAGCGGGAATTAAAATTTTGACACTTGACATATTTGACACTTGCCAAACGCCATTTATAAAGACTACTGAACACAAGTTTTTAAGGTCTAACTTGGTACCATGCTTGGTACTATGTTTTTCTAAAAACGGTAGCCTCCGGAGTAAAATTCTACAGAAATATTTTATAGCTACTTATAAAATCATGGCTCTTGATTCATTTTAATATTTAATGCAGTGAACTATAGTAATATCTCCATTTTCTAAATTTTGTGTGAATGTAGTCATACACGGTAAGGTCTCTAGTATCAGGTTTCCCTCTAGGCTCTACAGTATAGGACAAGTTCATATGAGTGTATTGATTATATTCAATATTGTATATCCATCCATAACTGTATAAGTTTCTACACCTGCTTAGGTAATCTGAAGGCAACATGGAAATTATTATTTTTACCTGTGCAGTTATAACTTTACATCTAAACCTCAGCGTAGCGTAGTGGTCTTCTATATAGACGTAATATTTTGTATGATGATAACGAGAGGACAAGAATGCACAGCGCGTAATTACAGAATCTTTGATACAGTGTATCTACATTTTTAATAGCACCTCTCAGGGCACTCTTTTAAAGATCTCTAGCAAGCAATATTGGGATCCTTGGTGTCGATATATCCAGTGAAGTGCAATTCCGGAGTCATTTGGAGAGCAAGGCTAAGTTGGCAGCTAAAAAGCTGGGTATTCTTAATCGGTCCAAGCAGTACTTCACATCAAGGCAAGGGATTGTACTATACAAAGGCGCAAGTATGACATCACATGGAGTACTACTCAAACTTATGGGCCAGTGCTCCTGCTTATTAGCTTTCTCCATTTGACTCCGGGCAGGGCATGCTGTTCGCATTGTCGACGATCCTGAGCTTACATGCAATCTAGACACCTTATAAATTCGCAGAGACTTCGGGTTTCTTTGTGTCTTTTATCGCATGTACAATGGAGAATGCTCTGAGGAACTTTTCGTTATAGTGCCCTCATCACCGTTCCAAGCTCGCACCTTCCACCATTGGCTGGCTGCTCTGCCTCACACTCTAAAACCTAGCCGAAACGCGACAATAGTAAGGTTCTCTAGAACCTACCTGTCACGTACGCTAGGGTTGTGGAATGGGTTGCCCAGCACGGTTTTCCCCCAAGGCTAACTAAGATTGATGTCTGGTGTAACTAGAATGGATAAGATTAGGAAGAATTATTATATCGGAAGAAATATGAGCATTGGTTCTGTTTATAGAAAATCATGTGATTTAAATGACCACAATTTGAGTATCGCCACACCAAACTGTGCTAGTATCTCTAAAATAATGATAACCAGGGATGAGGTTTTGAAATACTTAAGATCACTAGACTGTAGTAAGGGTCCAGGTATCTTCAAAAAGGGATTGAAATACAGTCTTCAAGGTCATTATCATGACTATAATGCCCCTGATGTTGCAGTTGTCCACAGGCGACGGTAACCATTTACAATCAGGTGGGCTGTCTGCCTGTTTGCGCTCTTTGGCATATAAAAAATCTGCAAATTACATATTATATATACCCAGCGAACACATTACCTTACTTTGACGTCACATATAAGCCATAAAAGGGACACAGCTTTTTATGTATACACGACATAAAACTGATATGATTAATGACCTCACGGTTATGTCACGATAATAATATAACATGATACTGATGTAACATAAGAAGTTAATGTGATGTCAAAGTTATTATTTTTATGTTACGTTCATCTGATGTTACATTAATATCATACTGTTACTTAAAATCAGAGTATTTTTTTCAACTGACATAACGCTGATGGCATACCTTCACATAACAGACAAGTCACATTTTTATATACCACTGACATAATAATAAAAGCACAATGTTACATTAAAAGATTTCAATTAATACGTATGCCTTATATAACAATGTATCTTATCGTTATATAACTGGTAAGTCCGTTTTTTACGTACGGTTGATAAATCAAAAAAGTGAAATGTTTCATGGTTACTTTTTAATAGTAATACGAGATGGCGTTGCCACGATTTTGTGTTGAGTATCGTTTTGTTTTATACATTGGTTATCACTGCTTTAAGGGCCCCCAAGTCCGGTAGGGCTGTACAATCCGCAAAGGCTCCAGGGCCCCTAAGGCTAACAGTATAGTCAGTTCGAAAAAAAAAACACAAGCCCGGGTGAAGCTGTAAAAGCCGTTTTAGGCTTCACGGCCCTTACAGCTATCAGAATAATTCTAGTCTATCTTCTAACAGAAGTCTATTCGAAAAAAGCAAAAAAAATCTATAAAAGTTTTTATGAAAAAAACATTAGCTGGACGATCTGAGCTAGTGGTCACCCACTAGCTTTTAAACCTCGTACCCAGTTCGCCGCGTTGTGCAACTTGTTTGAAACCACCACGGACCGTACAGTTGGGTCTGCGCTCCAGTGCACCAATTAGAACGCCACCTCCTCTATAGGCCCACCGCTGTAAGCGCGACCCTCCGGATGTTTTGCTGGACGCGGGGTGGCGGGTGTTTACGGATATACACGGTATGGAGATGATACTCTATTTCTTAAGATCAATAGTTTATGCATGTTATCTAATGAGAATTAATATACTTAATACAGATAACATTGTTGTCTTTATTAATTTGCTAATCAAAAAACTACTTTACTAACTCTTACGCGTAGTTGAAGTGAAACATCTTTGAGTTTAGTAGTATATATTTGAATAAAACTGCGTTATATCATTACTTTTCATTGACTCTATAGTTTTTTTTAAAGGTAGCTTCCGTAATTTCATCTTTGTAAAACAATCTCATGTGTAGCAGTCGCAAAAATAAACCGCGTAGACCCATATGTTAAACGTATAAATAACGTATAAAATGTTAAACTAGCTTATTGGTCGGTCTTGTTCCCAGGGGGAATAAACGTGTATATATGTATGGTTAGTTTAAATCGAATGATAGAGCACTAGTAAGATCGCAACTTCTTTGCATACGCGCAACAGTCCGAGCCGAGGTCTGGTCACTGGCAACTACTACTAACCACCAACGCCTGAAAAGTTCTGCCTCGCCTCCAGCTGCCCTCTATACAAGAAGACTGCGTTTTATTTACCAGATTTGTATTAACGGACTAAAACCCTAGGAAAGTTTACTTAATTATTATTTTTTGAAAAAAGTAATCTATGAGCCAACCCGGCGTCCTTCTGATATTCATTTAATAACGTCTATTTGAAGTACAGTAACATTAAAATAATAGATTTGGCTCCAGGAAGACGCTGAAAGTCACCGGAAACTTCATTCTAACATTAAAAACACAAAGACATCGGATAACTATCAAAACCGAGGAAAAAAATATATGAAGAAATTTTGCATAAATTTAAATGCAAATCATTAATGTAATACTTACGTAATATACGAACGAAATAATAGTCACACTAATTTAACTTATCATCTTCAGGTTACACTGGTGTCAGCGACTAGATACGTATAAATCAATTTTTAGAATATTTATTGTTTTGGATTCTTAAATTAGTTTGTATATATAATTGTATTGTTTTTGTCTGTACCATAAATCCATACTGTCTCCACTCTTAGCGATAAAACATAAGAAATTAAAATCTTATATAAGTTAATTAATTTGAAAATGAATTTTATGACCAAAATAAATCATCGATAAGTAATTCCTTTAACAAACTGTCGCTACATCTCTATTAGAATATCATCGGCTTGATGGCTGCTTGGAAATAACAACCGTAATATAACACTATTACATCGATAATGACTTTTATGTTTTATCTCGACATTTAGAGGCGAGTAGCTGTATTTGCTGCGTATTCAAACACAGTTAGAGTCTTGAATGAAAAAGGTCTTCATGGTGATTGTATGCAATATAAAATTAAGCCTTATCTTCAAGCTAGTCTTATTTTAAGTATATACTTTGGGTAACTTAACTCGTTTTGGATTAATATTACTAATTTTGAATTGTAATTGGTGTTTTATTTTTAGTTGCATGTTTTGCTTGTGTGATTTTGGCGATATCGATTTCGATACACGATATACATTTCTACTCACCTACTCATTTTTCCTATGTATAAATGATACATAAACATGCATTATAAAAATAACATCTGACTTGGCTGCATTGTCTCAGATACCTTTGCTTTTTTCTTTCACGAAGAAAGGGAAGACCTATATAAAAAAAGGTCTATGGTTGTTATAGAGAACTGTCAAATCAAATGTCAATTCTCAAAAACAAAAATGGCGAATCGTACTGTAAAAGATGCGAAATCAATTCGCGGTACAAATCCTCAATATTTAATAGAAAAGATCATCAGATCCCGTATATACGACTCAAAATACTGGAAAGAAGAATGTTTCGCTCTAACCGCAGAGTTATTAGTGGACAAAGCTATGGAAATACGATTTATCGGCGGCGTGCACGGAGGCTTCATATATCCTACACCTTTCTTGTGTTTAGTACTAAAGATGCTACAAATACAGCCCGAAAAGGATATTGTAGTTGAGTTTATTAAGAATGAGGAGTTTAAATATGTACGCGCCCTTGGAGCGTTTTATATGAGACTCACCGGTACATCGGTTGATTGTTACAAATATTTAGAACCTCTTTACAACGATAATAGGAAACTTAGGCGACAAAACCGCGAAGGACAGTACGAAATCGTTCACATGGATGAATTCATTGATGAACTTTTGCGTGAAGAGCGCTTATGTGATATAATTCTGCCTAGAATACAGAAAAGGTATATATTGGAGGAAAACAATGAATTAGAACTAAAGGTATCAGCATTAGATGATGATTTAGATGAAGATATGCCTTCTGAAGATGAGAATGTTGACACTGAAGCAAAAGAAAACAAGAGAGATAAAGACAGGAGGGACAGAGATAGAAGAAGAGAAAGGTGAGTAAAGTCACTGTACTCAGTAATATGATGTGTAAGTTATATAGTATTTAAATCAGCTTCAATAAACATTCATAATAATCAGTATATATGAAGCAATGTCATCTTTGAAGCAATGATGGCTCAGTGGTAGCATGTATGGAAATTGCGTCGATTGATGTGAGTTTGAATCCTTGCAGTGAGCCTGAGCTTTAGGTGAAGGAAACATTCTGATGAAACCATATCTTGGTAGTAAGACTTTTTCTAATTATCACCCTCGAGTTGAAAATATGTTACTAAACACTTTTAGGTGTATTCTGACAGCTGTACTTCACCGCATCAGGTGAGGTTGCTGCCAAATGCTCAAGCTATAAAAAACTTACTTCTGTGTTTGCTCATATTTATTTATATATTTTTTTCTATTTGAACTACCTAATATTTTATTGTTTTCCCACAATACCTTGATGAAGAAATTGTGGAAGCTCACTACTGTACAAATGTATTCATTTATTATACTACCATACTCCCACTTCTACTTATAGAGTAGTATTTCCAAAGTTATTTTCCAAAGTGATATTTCATAAGTTCATTTGATTGGATTTTAATAATAGTAATGTCCAGCAATTATAAGTAATTGGTAAATCACACAATATTATTCCTATTGTTAAGATTTTCTCAAAAATACCATAATGTTCATGAATTGTCTGGAATCAATTAGTTTTTTTTTTTATTGTTATTGGTTTGGCATAGTGGTCGCTATCTCACCTGATGTTAAGTGATCATTTGGCCCAAGATGGTAACATGTTAAACCTAGTGGAAGACTGGCTCTTAAGTGCAGCTGCCAGAACACACCTAATGGTGCTTGGCGATAGATTTTCAACTGAAGAAACAGAAACATGAACTACCACCATGCTATGGTTTCCTCACGATGTTTTCCTTCACCGAAAGCTATGGCTCATTGCAGGGATTCCAACTCAAGTCAATCGACGTGAAGTAGTACACGCTACCACTGAGCCATCATTGCTACAAAAAAAAAAGTAAAAAAATACAGGCAAATACAATGTCTGGCAAGACAATATAAATAACACATGGTTTCAAAAGTAGGATCTGCTAAGATATAAAATTCATATTTTGATAGAAAATACTATATAGAGATTTTAAATTGGCCGTGTCCACACTCCTTTCTATAATTAGGGCTAAGCACCCAATACACAACGAATCATAACATGACTTTCGTGATTTGCCATTATGATCAATGTTCATTGTCGAATTGTAGAGATAAGCCTCATTCAAGACAGAAATACTGACTTCATACTGTGTGTTTAACAAAGTCAAGAGCTAATATATATTAGGTCTTTACCTATGAAATTGCCGTTTTGTATAAAAAAATTTAAACTATGTTTTTTCATGTATTTTTTATTTGTATTAATCGAAGTAATCACCCATGCAATCAATGCATCTTTGCCAGCGCAGTGGCAGTTTATTGATGCCTTTCTTAAAGAAATCAGCTGGACGGGAGGCAACAAATTCTTCAAAGGCATTTTGTACTGCCTCTCGGGTATTGAATTTTTTTCCCGCCTAGGAGTTATCCAAATTCTGGAAAAAGTAGTAGTCTGTAGGCGCAAGGTCTGGTGAGTAGGGCAGATGCTGGAGAACTTCCAACCCCAGTTCTTGCAACTTGGAGACCGTCTGTTGTGCAGTATGAGGTTGCGCGTTGTCATGCAGGAGCAGCGGAGACGAGCGATTGACCAATGCTGGTTGGAGATGTGCCAGCTTCTACATCATTGTGTTCAGTTCTTCACAGTATACATCTGCAGTAATGTTCACCCCGTTTGTTAAGAAGCTATGATGAATCACACCGGCGCTATACCACCAAACAGTGACCATCACTTTTCTAGGGGTAAGTTTTTGTTTAGGGCATTGTTTAGGTGCTGAACCAGGATCCAACCAACTTGCTGAGCGCTTGCGGTTATCAAACAGAATCCATTTTTCATCGGAGGTAACAATGCGGTTCAAAATTCCTTCATTTGTGTGTCTGTTGAGCAGTGCAAGTTACGTCTCGACGCGTACTTCGCCCTGGCGATCATTGAGTCGTGGGGCACCCATTTGTCAAGCTTTTTTACCTTGCCAATTTGACGCAAATGGACCAATATTGTTTTGACGCTAACGTCGAAAGCTGCTGCTAATTAAGCCGTAGATTGTGTATCATCAGCTTCCACAATTGCCTTTATTCGTCATTGTCGACCAAAGTCTTCGGACGACCGCGAGGTTCATTTTTCAGGTCGAAATTCCCAGAACGGAAGCGAGCAAACCAATAACAGTTGGTGCGTTGGTTTGTAGTGTTAGCTCCGTAAACGGCGTTGATGTTGCGTGCCGCGTTACTGCCACGACGGTACTCATATTCCATAATTACTCGAATTTTTAACGTATCCACGATAACAAAAAAGTTTGAAATGCGATGAAAATGTAACACTAATCAATAAGCAAATGACTACTTTTGGAAAAAGAATTCCATGTTTTTAAAATAAAATTAATTTGAAATTAGAATTCTTAGCCAAACAAAAATTATTTTGACTCGAAATGGCCATTACTGCAGAACGGCAATTTCATAGGTAAAGACCTATTATTTTTTATAGAGTACAAGTATGCGTTTTGCCTTGATCTCACCTGATGATGGTAAGGGAGGATGAATGAAAATGGATGGGTGGATGGGAAGACAGACACTGGGAGTGAATTCCAGTCCTTTGCCATTCGCATAACAAACAACTAAGTGAATCGCTTCATATAAATTGGGGGAATGTACACCACATAAAGATGAAGACCCTCACGGCGCATTGTTCAGTTGTTCTGTGGTGGTATTATGTTAGTATAGACAGAAAAAAAAAACATTATTTGGAAAACTAACATTGAATCTGTGTGTTTTTGGTGGAAAGGTTTAACTTTTTTTCAAGCTCTCTTACAGGATAGGGTCTTATGCTAACCTGAAAAAATACCACACATTCTTTTTTTCGTATTTTACAGATCAAGGGATCGTGATCGTCGCGAGAAAGACCGCAAGAGAGAACGTAGTAGAAGCAGAGACCGCGACCGAGAGAGACGCCGAGACAGGGAACGAGAAAGAGAAAAAGAACGTGAACGAGAGAAAGAGAAAGAACGTGAGAGGGAGAAAGAACGAGAGAGGGAAAAAGAACGCGAAAGGGAGAAAGAGAGAGACAGAGAGCGCGCTAGAGAATTAAGAGAACGTGAAAGAGATAAAGAACGTAGAGATAGAGACAGACATGATGTGGAGAGAAGAAGAGACAGGGGTAGATATTAAGTTTACTTTAAAATGTAGTTTTAGGCTAAGCTATTGTAATAAAAAATGCATTATAATTTGGTCATTTGAAATTATAACACCCTAAAATTTTTCACAAATTATTTGTGTTCTAATCATCCACCATCTTTATCCTGATCCATATCTATATTCACTTGATAACGGCAGTAACGATCTTCAATAAATAGGACCAGTTGCCAAGTTAGAAAAAAGAAGACTTTTATGTTGGAGTTTTTGGCGGGAATCCAAACTGTCATGTAGTGGTTTTGATTTTTTGTTAATAAATTAGACCCTATTTGTGTAATACAGGTGGTGTTATGCATAATAAAGTATGGTTATTGTGATCAAGTGAAGTGGATTGGAAATAATAACATGAATCATGAATTCTGTGATACCACAAAAACTCCCTAGAAAATTCTAACAAGAGAGCCACCATCTTGTTAGGATACACAAAATGTTATAACACTGGAAACTATATAAACTCTATAATGGCAGTAATGGTCATCAATAAAGAAGACCAGTTTTCAAGTTAGGAAAAACAAGAGAAGAAAACAAAAAACTTTCAAGTAATTTATTTCATAAAAATTATTGCTATCTATTACAACAGTCCATAAAAATCCTTTTTTTTAATATATTGTTCTAACTACCTACATATAAATCTATGTAAATACATGATTTATTAACATTTATATGCACTGTAAAGACAATATTAGTGGATAAATGAAATGAAATGAGACTCAGTAGGTAATCAATATATTGAAACTCGGGGTTTTTTTTTTAAATTATATTAGGTATTTTAAATTGTATCACACGTTTCAGGTACCTTTTAATAATTCAAAAAGTTTATAAACAATGATGATATATGTATAGTGACCATACTTTGTTTGAACATAGTATGTAGTTTCATGTACAAAGAATGTTAGGAAACATGATTTTATAATAACACATTCATTGAATATCCCATCATAAGAGCGTAGAATCTCTTTATCATAAGAGAATAAAAACTATATGTAATATTTTAGGTAAACTTTTTTTTAATGATATTTGTTATTATTGTTCTTTCCGCGTTTTTTTAATTAGCTTTTGTAAATTTGGAATTCCTTGACGTTTACCGAGATCGTAATTAATTACACAGAAATAAAAACACATAGATGCATTACTTTACAAGTTTTTTATAATTAAACTAATATTAAAAAAATGATAATAAGCCTCTTTAATACAATCTCAAAATATAGTTACATAAATAAAAGGATAAGTATTATTTTTGGAGATTTATATATTTCGCACATGTGAGCCCAATAGTAGCATAACCACAATATACACATAATTTAATAATAAGATGCGACTGATTTGAACATACTAATCGCCCCATCAGTGTGCATACATATAGTATATGTCATATACACAATATATTATTTTTATGTATGTAGCAGCTGCTTTTAAGCAAGCAATTAAAAATAAATAAATAATGAAATACGATCATTTTACATTTTTCATATTGTTACCAGGACTGGCTTCCTGTACCTACACCTCATATCAAATAGCATACTATTTAATATAATACGTCGGAAAATCGTCGATGAATTTATGGAAACAGTACTAATTACTTAGTATCCGTACTATTGACTTTATTACTATTGGCTGAGTGTAATAGCAACAGGTGTGCTCTGTGACCACACGCGCTTGATAAGCAATCGACGACCGACTTAAGGGCATACTTATTTCAAACCGTGGAATAGTAACATTCTAGTACGAGTTATCGGATCGTGAAGATCTCAGTTATTAAGTCAACTACAATAAACACTTCCCGAGTGACATCACGCTGCCCGTCTCGGCCACGTATAGTAATAGTAATAGTTAAGAAAAAATAATAATTAGGGATCCGCGTAAATAAAATAATAAGCCTTTTTTAGTAGTACACGCGAGCGGAGCCACGTGTATAACTAGTTACAAAATATGATATGCATAGATTTATTCAAATCGATTGAAAAATCTCTGAAGATGAAATTTAACATTATCGTTTTTTTTTAAGGGCATCACATCAGTTATATTAATACTAGCTGTGTCTGTACCTCTTCACGCGTGTACTATAGGACTGGTTCCACACTCGCGTCTCGCAGTGTTTCGCGGTTGACGCCGTTTGGTTCACAGTATTGTTTTGTAAAAAACAAACTATCGACTGTTTCTTAATACCGTGGGCACCCCAAGCCCGGTAAAGCTGTAAAAGCCGTAAAGGCTCCAGGGCACCTCAGGCTAACAGTGTAGTCAGTTCGAAAAAAAAAAAAAAACCATGGGCATTTGATATTTGGGTATATTTGATTAGCGAGAGCCCTATGCGCCTGTGCCCAACAATGTATCGTTACTGACTAATAATCTCTCGACTGACTAATAATATTACATTTTAAGGGTAAGTATTTACTATGAAAGAGTATTTCGGAAATTTACCGATTGCGGTTTTGGCGGAATCTTGATGTGTGATTATTTAACTCTATATTATTTAATTTTAGCGGATTTTTACGTGATCTAGTTTATTTATTGTGCGCAAGTGAAATGGATTATGAATAATAAACTAGGAACATGCATTTTAATTAGCCACAAAAACTCCCTGGGCAGATTTAACAAAGGAGCGGGACATATTGTTAGAGCTATTTTTGTGTGCGATTCACACACGATAGAAGTGAAACTTCATTTTAAAAGATATTTTATTTAAACAGTGTGCAATATACATACACAACGACATTTGCTCTCTCGCTCTGGCTCACACAAAGAGGAGAGACCGATAATATATTGCTCTCTCGCTCTGGCTCACGCAAAGAGGAGAGACCAATAATGTGCGTTAAATGTTTAACGTTTAACGCGTTGGAAGTCGCATAAGAAGTTTCCTTCAAAAACCACGTGATGTTGTGGACATAATGGATGAACAGTTTTCAAAAAAAAAATGTGATTTACATCAACAGAAAGGCATAATTTCGAGCGAAATGAAATAAATTATTTCTTGTAAAAAATGGCAAACCCAAATGGCGTCATGGGCCGCCATTTTGTGTCGCTAAAACAGTCTTCTGTAGTGACAGACGTCAGGAACGCATTCTCTCGGAGGCTGAACCGTACTTATAGTTAAGAATAGTATTAAAGCTAAGTGTAGTAATTTCATATTATTGACACTACCAGCGTGCCATTAACAGAATGTTAACTATTTACATAACAAATACATCTGAGCAACATCCCATATAGGAATTCATTAGGGTATTGTTATAATTACTAAAAGTGAGAATTCACTTACGAGTATGTCATTACATCTATCTCTATCTCATTTGCGAGTATTTAAAGGGAGCGAGAGATGCGATCGCATGGAGTTTATTTTTATAAGAGCTCCGCATAGTCGTGGTGATAGTGGTTTACACCCGGCGGAATATGGATTCGATGTATGAATGTACCAACGATACATGTACGGCGAAGGAATATAGAACTGATTTTTAGGTGCTTGAAGTTGTCAACACGTAGTGGGCTGACGTGGTGATTAATTAAGCCCGTAACATCCCCAGGGTAGTGGCCTTTTCAAAGCAGCGGGACACTTAAAGGCTGATATTATTAATACGGCAAAAACAACGGCGTCCATTGAGAAATCTGAAGTTACTTGCTGGTCGTCACTGCCAGCTGATAGATAATCGTATATTTTCTTTCTCTTTCTCACACTTGAAGAATGATGAACATAGCAATAGCAAACGAAAATGGAAAGTTCGTGAACGGTGAAGTTCATCTTTGGTTGGTTATTTGTTCAGTTTAAAGTGAATAAAGTGGTTGGTTTCTTCGTTGTCAATTTGTGTCAATAATTAACTCCGCCCCGCTTCATCTCTTAATAGGTTATGATGACGTTTTAATAAATTAATTACCAAAGTAATTTGTAGAATGTAGCTATTGAAAGACATTTCTGAATTGGTTGGATGTACGCCAGCTGGATGTACTCTGGCCGATCCGCGACGAGTCACTGTGACGGGTTTATTACTATGTGCATGGTGGTCACGAATTAGCCGGGTAGCAAACTTCATTGCTCGATATACACCGGCTGATCCAGGAACACGACTTACCTAATCGTTTAAAATGGAGGTTGTTACACTCAGACCCCTGGTGTATGGGGTCGCGATCCAGTTAATAGCACACAACTCTTCTTTCCTACCACCCAGCAATATTTTGCTTCGGATGCAATAACAGTACACTAATTATCGTTATAGTTGGACTTGTAACAATATAAACAAAAAACCTGGCTCTCCCTATTAAAACAGTTAATACCAACTATAGCAAAGAGTTTTATTGGCTGGATCTCATACTGTCGTGTATTGGTTTTTATTTTTTATTCATAAGATGCTACAAAAACTCCCTAGGAAGTTCTAACAACTAAGCGTTATTGTCGCTCTCTCTCCCTCTCTTTAGCGATTCGTAATGGAGAAACAGAGATGTAAATACTTGTCGTAGCGAAAGTATATTCATAACGTCCTTGCATATAAATCGGCTCGGAGACGTTCTTTCGTTTGTAGTAGTGTAATACACATACTAACTAAAACCGGAATAAACCAGTTTCGCTTATAAGTAGCGTTAGAGGTGTCATGCCATTTTTTTGAATATACTTTTCTTACTAATTAGTATATATCAGAGCGAATTATCATTAACATAAATTATTTATCGGATGAAAGAAAGGATAAGGATGAGAATGAAATGTATGGAGTTGAAGAAATTCACGATTAAAAATTAAGTTTAATATGTATATAATATTAATTACCTACCGGTGAAGAATAAAAAATAAAAGTACTTATTTAGCTGCCGACCGTACACTACTACACACGCAAAAAACGTCTCTAAGCTGATTTGGGTGTATGCCCTGGCGTATACATACTGGAAGTTATATTGATGCCTTCAATCTACACTTCACTTGCATTTCTTATAGAGTTCCGCATAATCCCGCTAAACGAAGGCACATTGAACTTTAGCTAGAATGTCGGCGCGTTCATAATGAAGATTCTCTGCTCCTCTTTCTTTATCCAGCCGAGGAGACGGTCCACCGCCTTCATAACTTGATCCTTCTCCATCAACGGGTCGAATGTTACGTATAATTCAAAACCGTTTGTTATCTGTAAATAACGAAGAATTTCATTCATGATGAAATAGTCCCAACTAAAACGTTAATGTGAAAAGGGGGACATGTACTGTAGAAACGACGTTCGGGGTAGTCGTTGTCACCGATAAAAGAGATGGGATCTGACGGGTGCCAAGTTCCATAATAGTTCCTTTAATTATAGCTGTAGGAATATACGTTCTTCAATTCACTTACAAAACAATTTGTTACTTTCTTTGATATGGGATTTCTAACTTGGCACGTTTTTGATTTTATTCTTTGTTTAAGCTTAATTATCTACTTTGATGCCAAATTTTGATGCTAGAAAAGGTCTAGGTTTCTGATGAATGAGTCAGTGAAAAAAAAAGCTAATATGTCAAGAAATATAAATAGGTTTATTCGTGAAATTTGAGATTCTAGGTGATTCTAGGTTTACTAAACTTAACAAAATTTAAAGTGTGTAAGGTCTAATAGTATTTCACTTATAAAGGGGTCGAAAGTAGCTCGAAATGGTTCGAGATTCTTTTCCGAATTTGGCTGACACACGGCAGTGTCTCTAGATATAACATTTTTTGTTATTCATACTTTATCATGTATGGTAACATCGAATTTCTAAGAGTACGTTAAATTAATTTGAAAATTTAGAATACTATACCTACTATACTCATCACAAGAAATATTACATGAAAGATATCCAATTTTTATTTCAGAGTTGTTAAATAATTTGATATCTTTTAATGATTTCGAACTAAAAATAAATAATACTAAAAACTATAACCCAAATAACATTAAGTTTCCATCAGTGAATGTTCCAATCCAGCTCGATAACATCAAAATTGAACACGTTAACCGTTTTAAATACTTAGGTAACCAAATAACTAATGAATTAGATATTCACCTGACATAATAGGAAGAATTGCAATGGTTAATCAAGCTTTTAACAGAATGAAATACCTGTTTAAATCTAAAATTAAAACCAATATTAGAAAACGGCTCACGAAGACATCAGGAGTATAGCATTGTATGGCTGTGAAACATAGACGATCAACCAAAGGGACAGAGAAAGGGTGGCTGCGTTTGAGACGTCGCGTTGGAGAAGGATAGAGAACATCAGTTGAACAGATAGGATTACAAATGAGGAAGTGTTAAGAATGTTTGACGAGGAAATATATTCTTGAGAAACATAGATAACAGAAGAGGAGAGATGATTGGACACTCGATATGGCACGACAACTTCTTTAAAACAATTTTGGAATAGGAGGAAGCGAGGAAGACACATACGAAGCTTTTTCCAATAAATGAAGGATAAAGTGGGAATCGTGACGTATCAGGAGGTCAAAAGAAAGGCATAGGATAGGAAACAGAGGTAACTGCTCCACCGACAAAGCTCTTAAAATAAAGAGAAGAAGAAGGTATAATTTACACCAGGAGTTAGTTTTACGATTCTTTGTTAGAACTAAATACTATCGATAATACGATAATGTTTTAAAACAATTCAAGTGTTTGATAGCGGCGTGAATAAAATAAGAAAAAGAAACTACAAGTCTCACGAATTTTCTCTCGATGTATTATAATTTTTTTTTTAATAATATTGTATGCCAGTATAAATGCTTAAGTATTGGTTTACTAAAACCCATGTGAAACTGTACTTTAATCTTAATTATTTGTGGAACACTATCGTCACCAATAAATTATTATTATAAACTAAGACTTTAATCCCGAACATTTTATATTCACGGCTTTCGCACATATATTGAGTGGTTAACGCCAAACAACAAGATGGTGGCGTGTTCATACGTATACGCGTGTTAGTTAGATCGAATTTTCTACGTATAGGGAATTAGTCAGTTCGTGACTTAATTGCAACGAAGGCAACACAACAGCCCAAGGCGAGGTTCGGCCACTTTGGCACCCTTGAGCTTGTTGCCTCGCTTTCGCGGCCGAGTGCCTTACGAGCTCGCCCCCAAACCCGGTGAAGTTGTAAAAGCCTTCTAGGCTTCAGGCCCCTTAAGTTTAACAGTACAGTCAGATAAAAAAAAAAAAACATACGTCCAGTCAGTATATTTCGTTCCGTGTTGGTGCAGAAAAAATGTAGGAATTGCGAAAAATACTTTTTAATTAAAAAACGACTAATAAATTAAATGTACGTAATTCGATTAAAAAGATTATTTTTTAATTTTATTATTTCTTGTTTTTTTTTTGTTCTACACAAGTTTTATAAATCACATTGTGAAAAACACATATCAGCAGAAAATAATGACCTTGGGTTACTACCTAATTTTATCATCTATTTGTTACCTGGTAATATTTAATTTTCTAACACTTTTTTTTTATTAAATTAATTCAATGAAATAATGTTTCATACAGGAGTCTTATTTTTTAAAACACTCTCTTACACCAGGCGACAAATTTGTGGATCACAAAAAACAAAATAAACTCACCCAAGCCAAAACTGTATCCTTAGAATTTGACCTAAATATAAACTTCGCAGGCGTAGAAGTACTGTGTATCTGGTTTGAAAACTTTCTATAATTCCTAACGTAATCTATATCTGATAATTTCTCTATCCTCTTATTGACGACGTCACCGCCTTCCTTATGCCTCAGTCTATAGTCTTGCAGTCGGTCGAGACTTATCGGATCCGATGTGAAGAGCTGAGCTGTCGATTTGCATTTATACATAAAATGCCTTATTTCTGGTATACCTATATGTTTCAATGGGTTCGTTGTCGGCAGATCCTCGTGTCGATTCAAAGCGTCGTTGATTGCGACTAAGCAGTTCGACCTTCTCATTTTATCAGCGATCGTGTGTTTTGCTTGTGATAGTGGGAAAAATGCGTCCCGTTGGACGGTTAGAAGTAGGAGGCAGGCTTGACAGTCCTCTGCTATGTAGGATACATGGCCGTGTAAAAAGCCCCTGACAATGGAAATAATTTTTTATAGAGATAAATTATATTATTAATGCAGTAGGTATAAATATATAATCCTGCTTAATGCATATGTTAGGCTAAAGAGCGAAATAACGGCCTAAAACGTGTTATTAGCCTTATACAGCTTTGCTTAGGTTGAGCATAACGCGCGAGCCGAGCGAGCGAAGCGAGCGTGCCGTAGCAGCGGGCGGCGAGCATTAGGAACTGATTCCGTGAGTTTGCATTAAGTTAAAAAAAAAATTAATTGAATTATTTAAACATATTGGTCTGTTTATAAAAAAACCTAAAAAATACAACAGTGAAAAAATAATTCTTCATTTATTTAATTAAGATTTTGAGAAAATTAAGATTTTTTTTCTATGGAGTAATTGGAAACACCAATCAGAAAATATGACCTCATTGTTCAATCAACATCCTTACATAGTTAAGTGTTATTCTTATTAGGTTATCGTGAGATATAAGTGACTGTAAAATTATTATTGTGTGGAAATAGTGGCTTTAAAATTATATTACTGCTGACCAAATTTCATAACTAAAATTTTAGTAAATCCAACTTTATTTATTGAAACTTAAGGATTAAGGTTTACTCATCGAAAGCTATTAAAGCGTCCCAAATGTGTCTTTTTCCGAATCGATTTACCATTATCGTACATTACTTTATCTAACGAAATATATCCTATAATCTGGTCAGATAACATATGAGTGAATTAAAGGAAAAACCATGTAAATCGGATTAATGGTTTTCGCGTGAAAAGAACATAAACGGACAGACAGACAGACGTAAAGTTTTATAATATGTATATAGATTATGAATATTTCTATATAATCCAATAATCCCAACATTCCAATAATTCGGCATCCTCTAGTTTTTAATAGTGCCGAATTAGTGAGATTCTACTGTAATTGAATTTAGTTATTTTTTTTTTTTTTTTTTTTTTTTTTTTTTGTTAAAAAAAATTAACAACGTGTATGGTGGTTGCAATTCAGTGAAGTAAATGATGATGTAATGTGTAAAACATCAGCTTGAAACAAATGTACACTTACGTCGCATCGAACTTTGGCAGACATATCGGCGTCCAGCTTTCAGCCGTTTTGAAGGACTCCGAGCTCCTGACCAGGTTGAACAGCAGGTGTATGTCCGACGGGTGGAGAGTGTACTTCTTCATCCTGACCAAAGTGATCAGCTGGTTGCCGGCTAACATTATCGCAAACACCAAGTCTCTAATCTTGTGACAAGTAGATGTTATCGCATTTGTTATATTCTCACGCGCTTTCTCCGGCAACGGTAGACATCTTACTGCCCCTAATGAACAAACATACACGTGCAAAGTAATATCAATTATATTCATCTTTAAGGTGAAACCACCAGTAATTGACACTGCACCAATAGTTGACACTTTGACAAAGAAAATTAAATATTACGAAAAAAAAGGAAGCCAAAGATCGAGATGGCCAAAATCACTGATTACTGATATATTTGTAAGGTTATAAATACATATAGGTACAGTCAGTTACAAAAGTCGGTTAACAAACTGAAGACTTCAAATCAATTTAGTATTAAGGATTAGGTACAGTGATTCCAGTGATTTGTGTATCTACTTTCATTACATTCTTTTTTTGTGTAATTATTAATATAAGCATACCTATGTAAAACCTACTGAAAATAAAAAGTGTCAACTACTAAATATATTTGTTTTCACTAGGTGTCAACTACTAGCATAGTACCTTTATTTTATTAGAAAATAACATAAAAATACACATTAGTTTTATTGCTACAATTATTGACACATTCTGGAAGGGGAATAATGTGTGCAACTGTTACCATTTAGAAGTTCCCTCTAAAATGATTTCATACCAAACTATGTCAATAAACATACTAATAAATAAATTTTACCTTACTTGACTTCACTTGTAAATGGTAATTTGTGTAATTCCTAGAACCTCAGGCTATTTTACATTTTCTTTTATTGTTATAGATTTGGCATAGTGGCCACAATCTCACCTGATGTTAAGTGACGATGTGGCCCAAGAACACACTCAACCTAGTTAGTGGAAGACTGGCTCCCAAATGCAGCTGCCGGAACACACCTATAGGTGTTTGGCGACAGATTTCCAACTTGAGGGTGGTAGCTAGTCAGGCGGGCATCAGAAAAAGCCCTACCACCATGCTATGGTTCCCTCGCGATGTTTTCCTTCACCGAAAGCTCAGGCCCATTGCAGAGATTAGAACTCATATCAATCGACGCGAAGTCGTACACTCTATCACTGAGCCAGCAGTGCTTCAAAAGTCATCGTTCAAAAGTCCATTGCCGTAGTCTTGATTTTTACCAAGAAAACTATTTTTAATAAATAATAGTGAATAAAAATAATAATGAATTGTATCACACAGTTGAAGCAATGATGACTCAGTGGTATCAGTAGTTAGAGTTCGAATCCCTGTAATAAGCCTGAGCTTTCACTGATGAAACCATAGTTTGGTTGGTGTTAAGGCATTTTCTAATGCCCGCCCGGCTAGCTACCACCCTCAAGTTGAAAATCTGTTACCAAGCACCAATAGGTGTGTTCCAGGAGTCTTCCACTAGGCTCAGCGTGTTACCATCTTGGGCCACATCGTCACTTAAGACCAGATGAGATTGTGGCCATAACATTAAATCTATAAACAATTTAAAAACAATGCAGCGATTAATAAACCCCTTATCAACAATAGCTTTTTACCTTAAAAATGGTATTTAAACAGAAGAGCCCTTTTGCAAGATACTATTTATCATAAGTCCGTTTCAAACACTCTTTTTTCATAAGATGTCCCCAAAAGTTTCAGCTAAACATCAAATTAATCAATAGTACCATACCCATTAAAAATGCAGGATCTTTTTCCATGAAAATAAACAAATGGTCTATCAGTCTTTCTGCGCCGGATAACAATCTCCTCAAATCATAGTTTCTTCGTTGTTCAAAGATTCTATTCAGCTGAGTTAGTGTCAACACAGAGACTATCTGATTGAAAGCATATCTGTAACATAAATATGTAATCATAGCTTCTATACCTAATCTATACATATTATAAAACTCACCGTCTCTCTGTCTGCCCATTTATGTTCTTTTCAAGCGAAAATAACTCATCCTATTCACATGTTTTTTTATTTTAATTCATAACTATGTTATCTAGATAGGTTATAGGATATATTTTGTAAGATAAAATGGCATATGGAATCAGATAAGCAGTGACAATAAAGGTGAATCAATTCGGGAAAAGACGCATTTGGAGAGCTTAAATGGCTTAGGCTGAATAAACCATACGAGATATATCAAATTAATGTCTACATAATAATGTAGATCTTAAAAAGACCTAAAAAAGTCAGGGATAGCACATATTTATATTTATTTAAGGATCACCCACAATAAGCATTTTTGTCTTCAGTCTTTTGGGCGGGGAAAGCACGATTCTTGCGTGCGGAGCCGCGGGCACAGCTAGTCATTTGTAATTATGAATTTACAAATAATACGTAATTACAAATTAATTAAAAAATATATTACATATTTAATAAATAATTACAAATTATAATTTCTTAATTTTATCTATATATAATAACACTGAAGTGTCTGTTTGTAATGTCAAAATAACTGGTTTGTAATGCATATGAAAGTATAAGTATCTATAAGTACCTATAACAAAAAACCCATTTTTTTAATATGTGTCTGTCTGCCTGTTTGTACCAGGTAATCGCCGAAATGGTTGGGCCGATTTTGACGGGATTTTCACTAGCAGATAGCTGATGTTATAAGGAATAACTTTAGCTACTTTAATTTAGAACTAATTGGGGTTCCGCACAACATATAAAAAAAGCTGTTTTAGTAGTCCACGCGAAAGGAGCCGTGGGCGCAGCTAGTAATATATATGATAGTTAACTTACGTCAACTGCAGTACAAGCTGGGTCTCACTTTCATTTGATTTAGAAACAGTGACTAGAATCAAAGGTCCTTTCACTAAAAACACTGCTTTACAATCACTTGTGTTGATAGATCTCAAGATATCCTGGTTTTTATCTTCAACCACACTAACTAGTGCTTGGATAACTCCACATAATCCAGCCAATTTATCTTCATTACCATACCTGGAAATAAACATAAAATAATGCATTTATATAAAGAAGTATATAGCATATTGTTTGTAGACTAAAATTAATTAAATATATTTCCATAGTTTTCATACATGAACTTTTTTGTTTATAATAATACTAAAACAATGTCTGCATACTCTAGGTCCCACCCCTTTTTTATGCGAGTTTTTATTTAAAAGCATTAAAACATTGTAAAAATATATATTTTTTTTAATATTACATGCAGCCTTTTTTACTATGTTCTTAAATAATATTCTTTGTTGTCTTCATGTTGTATATGAGAATATACCTTTTAATTATTTTATTTCGTATTACATATTACTTCTTATTGCTACTATATGATTATAATTATTATTAATTGCTGAATTTAATACGCTATAAGTAAATTACATTGGCATATTTTTATTTATATTCCTTTGTCAGCTGTGTATGATTTTGATGTTATATAGATGATGTTAGCAACGCAAAGTTTAGGTTTAGGGTTAGGTAGTTGATAGGTTCAGTTTTAATGTGTGTCTGTATTAAATAGATAGCAAAATAATACAGTAGGTTGTTATAATTATAATATTAATGAATATAATCACATTTTTATGCATAATTCAATAAAGATTACAAGTATTGCTGCATAACTTTATATATGTGTGTCTATTTTATAATAATTAAATGTAATTTAATTATATAAATGAATATGTGATATCTGTATTTCTTTGAATATGGTTTATGTACTAATGTTAAAATGTCAGAGTAGGCCAGAAACATGTATGTATGTATATAACGATTCTTTGTGTTGAAATCTTTTAAGGCATATATTCAAACTGTTTGTCATTGTTTAAGTGTAATTTATGTGTCTAAAGATAGTTTATATGATTCTAATTCGATTTTAACAAGAATTATGTAATCCCAATTAGGTTCTAAAAGGATTTTAGTTAGCAATTGTGTATAATAAGCATAGATAGAGACTGGCATAAACACCGCTAGAGCTGTCACACTCTCATAGTCCTATAAAAATAACATTGGATTATGCCCGGCACACAGAATGTCAATTGCAAAGCTATGAGTAAGAAGCCTCAAGAAGACATTCTCATTGAAGAACCACTCCGAGAAAGCACTGGATCGTCATAGTATTAAGGAATAGTGTTAAACAAGTTATTGTCAAGATACTGTGACGAAAACATAGTATGCCTATATTACTAGTACATATCAGCACTTTGGAATTAAATGGCAGTGATTGAAATTGTGTAAAAGGTAAATTATGTGCCGACATCAAAACCATAACTTCTATACTCAACAGCAGGGCTTACTACCACTGCCCCACAAGGTATGTCCCTGTTAATATGAATTATTTTAGAGTATTAAAGTTCCATGAGTCAAGTTCTTATTGTAATATTATCTCCAGCTATGTTATCACTATTTTTATGTTAAAAAACTTTATTTCAGTACTCTACTTTCTGGTTAGAGATAATCAAGAAATGAACTTACTACCTCATTTATAGAATTTTCAATAAAAAAAGGTATGTGTGCGATTCACACACGAAAGAAGTGAAACTTCATTTTAAAAGACATTTTCTAATTTATTTAAACAGTGTGCAATATACATACACACCAACATTTACTCTCTTGCTCTGGCTCACACAAAGAGGAGAGACCGATAATATGCGTTAAACGTTTAACATTTAACGCTTGGAAGTCGCATAAGAACTTTCACTTCAAAAATCTATAGAGACCTAAAATCTATAGGCACCACGCAGCTTTCTAGAATAAAAAGGATATATTCTATAACTCACAATTCTAAGTAAGATGTGTCAAAATTTTGGGGTTAAAAACATTACATTGTACCCAGGTTCTGTTGGGCTATATTTACATACCTGGAATAGATAGGCTTCCCAGCAGAACTCAATATAAATACATGTTTCTCCTTATTCACTAGTTCAGGTGATTGTAAGTAATCATCTTTTTCATCACTCCTCTCATCACCATTTTGTTCTGTTAAGTTTGAATTACTTGTTGATGCTGACATTGATTCCTAAAAAAACATACATTTATAATATTTTATATTACAAGTATAATGTAATAATATATTAATATTATAAAAGGAAAAGTTTGTTTGCTCTTCAAAAATACTTGAATGGCTAGACAGATTCTAAAGATATTTCACATAAAGGTTCATCATTTTGTAAAATGGGATATAGAATACTATTAAAACACTATAAAAAATTTAGGGATACTGTTATAAAGTTTAATTTAGACCACGAGAAATGGGAGAATAACTACTAAGTTAAAATTATTTAACAATATATAGATAAGTAATAATTAACAATACTACTAACATTTAAATGTCCCAATTATGGGCAATGTGTTTTTTTTTGTTTCTTTTACCATGTAAAATAATTGAGAATAGTTTTCATTGCTCAAACACAAAAATTAATAATTTATAACCATCATATTGTTATGTCTTACTTTACGTACTTACGTCTTTACTTTGTAGATCGTCACTCGACTTTGCGGCTTCCAACTGATCATCTTTTTTTGAAACCTCAGCAATTTCACTTTGTATTTCACTTATTGTACTACTTTTCGTAGTAAGAACATTCCTCTCTTGAAGACTTGAACTCATTTCTGAAACGAACTCTTCAAATGAATCTGTAGGGTTCAAGATACTTTCGGGACATGCTCCCGGTTCAAGTTCATTTGGTATGTTTTCTTGTACTGTTGTTTCGGTTGGCACATTATCTTTTGAAGTAGATGCCATCACTGAAAATTTTCAATAATTAAATAAAATTAAGTAGGTACATATATTAAAAATAATTGTACAATAATACAACAAATAATTTACTCTGTGGTCTGTGGTAGTGTTGTCAATATTAATTGTTTATTAAAATAGATTTATGCACTATCGGTAAATCGATTGAAGCAAATAAAACACCGATATTATAAATTTACAACATTTTAAAAGGTAGGTGATTAATATGGGGGTCTCATTTGGAGACTGCAATAAACATTTCCGCGAATGATCTTTTTTTGATAGAAAATTAATAACATTATCGTGGCGACGGTGGTAGGGTAAACCATGCAGTAACTGGCCACTTAAGCACCTTAGCCAGTTTGAGTCTTCACAGTTCCAATATGCATCATTCAATTTGAACTTGTATGCTATTAATGAATAGTGCAAAAGTCATTATGTGATATGGAAATTATAATGAAATAAAAGTGCTAATGCCATAGTTTTACAGTTTGATTAATTAAAAGTTATCAAATTTAACCAGTAATTAGCCATCAAAATCAGTAATTGGCACTATGTCTGTTAGTTACTAGCCATTACTTCATTTGCGATTATTTGAGGATAGAACACGTTGGTAGTGTATTCGTAGAAAACTGCAGCTGTCATCCAACCATTGTCGCTTCGTCCAACGATCATCCGGTACACTTTCAGCAATACGGTCTGGAATTCGTTTGGGTATATTATCATGGGTTTACATGCAAATCCTGCAGCGGAAAAAGAAAACACAACGGTAATATTTTCTTTAGGTGAAGCCTTCTCAATCTCATAGACATTTTTGCTTCCTTTTTGAGTGAAAACATTTCTTGGTTTTGGACAGATGCTAAAACCTGTTTCATCGCCATTAAAAATGCGTCTCGGATCCTGTACAACTTCATTGAGTTGTTCTTCGTCAAAATAATTTCGGACTACGTGAAACCACTTCCGCAAATCTCCTTTCGAGACACATGCGCTTGCATTTGTTACATCTTCTGACAACCAAACAGAAATTCCTGGATGACGCTTAAGAAATGCATTAAACCATACATCACCAGGCCGGTTATTCCGACACGGATTTGGCTTTGGATTCTCCTTAAGGTAGTCTTGAACACATGTCTGTATATCATCCTTTTTTCTAGGAAATCCTCGTCTAGCTAAAGTTAGTATTAAGTTTACTATAGCGGACTCTTTAACCTGTGTTAATACAGGATTTGAACCGGACTTAAATTTCGTTTCAGGATGTTTTATTTTAAATTGAATAGTGCTCCTAGGCACCCCAAATAATTTAGCAGCACTGCGAACAGATCCTTCTTTATTTTGAACAAAATTCACAGCTTTATCTATAGCTTCTTTCGTATATTGCCGCTTTTTGGACATTATTCTACTTATCTGGAAACAAAAATAGTAACGGGCCACCCAACTAGCCACCTATGCCAGTTACTGAAAGAACTTCATAAAAAAACACGATATTTGGACAAGCTATACTAAACCCTCTAACCTTTTAGATTACGTAGCAATTTTGCAATAATAGCGTACTTATAATTTTATTAGTAAATGGCATAGATGAACAGTAACTAAAAAAGGCAATTTTTTATTTCAATTACTAGCCATCCCATTATAAGAGGTTAAATAGAAATAAATCATTAAAAATATTCTGTAATTTTAATACCTATTTAACAAAAACTAAGCCTTGATAATTTACTATAAAGCTATTAAGTATAAAACATATTTAACGGAAATTTTAAATAACTATTAATCTTACCATTTTGTTAACCAACCACCCAAGTAGAATCTTACTCACCAACTGTCAGAATATAACTATAATTTTGGCACTATTTTCGAAGTATGGTGACGCAATTGTGAACTAAAATGAGACCTGATAGTGTAAATAATATTAATAAATTAAACATGGTGGTGTTTGATGACCCAGTAGCTTATTTTTGACTGTTATAGAGGGACCTGGCCAGTTACTGCAGATGGCTAGTTATACCTCGTTTTACCCTATATATCAAAGACGTTCAAGCTTTAGGTTTAGCTGCAGTATTATTGGTTTGTGATTGATATGTAGCAAATAATAAGTAATCGTTAGTTTTGCATCTGCTAATAAAGAAATTTTAGCAGGTCGCCGTGGTTCGTGACGTCTGGCTTAACGAGCTTGGCTTGGCTCACGAGGGCCATTTTATTATATGTTAATACGTTTCTAGGTTCTTATTAGTTTGCCCAATTTCACATAATCTTCCTCGACTATTACATTATTCCAACTTGATTTTTAGCCTGCATTATTATTAGCCTTGTTAGAGCGGTTTCTCGTATATAGAATTTGGCATTTTTCTTGAACTTTGCCTTTGAAAACTTAGCCATGCAAAGACTTGAGTCCAAGCGTTTTTTCTTGAACACGTTGATTAAGAAGATCATAGGTAGGACGCCCATGTCAAAACGTTTTTTTTTTAAATTGGTATTTGAAACACATAGGTAGGTATAGTCTTAAGTTAAAGCATTTTTTTTTAATTTACATTTGAAGCACCATGTGTAGCCTGGGACCAGAGTCCAATATTTTTTTATTTTGCTTTTGAAGCTTCCGATGCTATGCAAGGCTTTGCATTTGAAGAACATAGGAATATACTTAGATAGGGAAGGCAAAAATGACTCTTGTCCTTTTTTTGAATTTGAGCATTTGTTAGATTGGCATTTGTTTATGTAAAAAATAAATTGAAACCCTTAATAGTAATAGATACTAAACGATTGAATAAATATCCTGTAATGAGAATGCAATTTATTATTTTATAAATTATATGGAAGGGATTCATCTAATGGTTCGTTTGAGTAAAAGCGTTCTGATGGGTAGTAGTCATAAACATTGATTGTCTTTTCATTAAACAATCATTTACATCTCGATTGCTCGGTCGCTAGCGTTATTTTAATCGGGTACAATTAAATGATCCTTTTTAAAATAATCAATTGTGTCAGATTTATAATTAACAATACAATTGTTCGATTTTTAATGAACAGTCCTCTGTGGTTGTCATAGATTTAATTACTCACATCCAGCTTACATCATTTGGTTATTGGTGTATATATAGAAGAATCCACCTTAGCTTGGTCAGCATCCTCCCCATATTTCTTCGTGGTGTATGACGCAATTACATCTTAGTACAGTAAAGCGCTGAATCTTAAAATTACTGCGAGATACGGCAGCGGATAAGAATTATCTACTAGACCGAGGCCACCTTGCGATGTTAGAAGGATTTGATTGAGGTACTTTCAAACCAAGGCGTCCAATCGGCGTTCATTTTGTCTGCGTCCAGCGAAATGTACAACCGACTCGTGGCGCAATGGTATTAAGCCCTACCCACTATTAACCCGAGAGGTCGCGACTTCGATATTTATGTGATAAGCATAATAAGTGTCAGTTGTATGTCTGGGCGTTAAATATCTACATAGGTATGTATCAGATATTCTATTACCATAATACAAGTGTTGCTTAGTTTTGAATTAAATGGCCGTGTGTAAAATAGTTACTATACCTATATTACTAGCCGTGCTCGCGGCTGAGCTTATGTGGACTACATAACGTCGTCGATCGGGTACACGTGCGAATCGTGCTACCCCCGCTCCTGGTTATTATATAGAAAAAATGCTTAATGTGGTTTATATTTAGAAGATAAACTTATGCTATCTATCGCTGACTTTTTCTAGGTATTTTTAAGATCCAAAATTATGTACGCCCCGAAATCATCGTATTTCCGAAGTATATTTATTTGCGCAGGACCCCAATTACTCTTCTAAAATAAAAGTAGCCTAAGTTACTCCTTATAACATCTGCTATCTGCCAGTGATAGTCTCGTCAAAATCGGTCCAACCGTTTCGGAGATTACCTGGAACAAACAGCCAAACAGACAAACAAGGATTAAAAAAGTGGATTTTTGTTACGAGTAACATATATATTTTCATACGTATTTACTAAAAAGCTGTTATTGTAACATTACAAACTGACACTTCATTTTATTATATGTATAGACTAGCTGTGCCCGCGGATCCGCTCGAGTGGACCACTAAAAAACCTTTTTTATTTTCTTGTGCAAGCCCAAATTATTTAAAAATAATAAAATAGTCTAAGTTATAACTTATAATATCAGCTATCTGCCAGTGAAAGTCTCGTCAAAATCGGTCCAACCGTTTCGGAGATTACCCGGAATAAACATAAACATGCAGACAAAAATAAAAAAAAATGGGGTTTTTGTTATGAGTAACGTATATACTTTCATATGTATTTCAAATAATGGTTTTTTCATCAAATTAATATAATGCTTTTTTATAAAACGTTCAATGATTTTTACATAATTAAAAAAGTCAGTAATGAATTAACATTATTACCATTCATCATGTTTTCAGTACGCGAGATAAATTTTTTGGAATGATTTTTGTTTTTCTACGCCAAAGTTATATTGTCTTTTTACATGCCTATACAAAGTTAGAGGTCTAGTTATAAAATTAGAATTGGTAATAAAAACTACAATTTATTATATTTGAGACTAGCTGTGCCCGTGGCATCGTTCGCGTGAACTGCAAACAAAGTTTTTTGTGCCTAAAAGTAATAAGCATAAAGTAACCTAAAATATACCTTATAATATCAGGTATCTGCCAGTGAAAGTCCCGTCGAAATCGGTCCAACCGTTTCGGAGATTACCTGGCACAAACAGACAGAGGGACAGACAAAAACTTAATAAAATGTTTTTTTATTATTATTATTATTGGTACCTTCTATATGTATTTAATAAAAATGTGCTATTTTGACATTACAAACAGACACTTCAATTTTATAATATGTATATAGATAACGAGGCGCGACAATATAGGCAATAGGCTCTTATTGTGCGATCGCTACCCTAAAAAAACCAATTTACGTGGTTTTGTACTAAACATAATAGCCAATTTTATGAAAGGTTTTCCCTCGTCATTAAAATATCGAGTTTCATTTATATGAGGATTTATGAGTTTTTATAAACATTTTATATATTATTTTTAAATGCTTAAAGGAAAATATTGGAAAATATTAATCTCGTATTTCGTCATCGATACTTAATTTAAACATTACAATAGAATAGAAAGAAAACAAAAGATTTTGTTATACCTTTGCGTAGCAAAAATGCCGTTAGATTTAACTGAAATGTTTTTATTTGTCTAAACTAATATTATAAAGAGGAAAGATTTGATTGTTTGTTTGCATTGAATAGGCTCTTAAACTACTGGACCGATTTGAAAAATTCTTTCACCATAAGAATCCTACATTACCCCTGGTGAACATAGGCGATTGAATAAAAAGTTAAGAATCCTTATGAAAATTTATTAATATGACTGAAGTGAAATAAGCCCACTATTCGATTGTTCACTACACTGTTGACGTACGTACAGTATCTCTTGTGTACACTACTCTATGATCCTCTTGCAGATTTCTTTCCTTTTATTGCTTGATCTTTTAACTTGCTTGTCCAAAACAGAACTGTCTTGGCTCTTTTTTTCCGTACTGACTACTCTGCTAACGTCCTGAACCTTTAGAAGGCAATTAAAGTATCACCGGGTTTGGGGGCAGCTCTTAAGGCACTTAGTCGCAAAAGCGAGGCTACAAGCTCAATGTTGCCAAAATGGCCGAACCTCGGCTTGGGCTTTTGTCGAACATGCAACTATCCGTAGAAAATTCGATATAACTAACTATACATATATATATACCTCCCCGCCATGATGATCCCCGCCCTCCTCTGCGGCAACTCAAGTCTAGGTCCGATCCATCGGTATGGAGCCCTTGAGCCAAGCAGCCGCTCGCGCGATATAGTGACTCTACATTCACTAGCTATCACAGACACACATTATATACACATGCACGCCACATAGGTACATAAGTTCTGTAAGGGACCTTTTTTTGCCTATTTAGTTTAGGCAAAAATTTTCAGATCACTAAATACACATACACATGTTCCTTCCCTCCTCCCAGGGGGAAGAAACATGTATATTTGTATAGTTAGTTTAGTTCGAATGATAGGGAATTAGCCAGATCGCGACTTCTTTGCATACGCGCAACAGTCCGAGCCGAGGTCCGGCCACTTTGGGACCCTCGGAATTGTTGCAACGCTTTGGCGCCTGAGGGCCTTAAGCGCTCGCCCCCAAGCCCGGTGAAGCTGTAAAAGCCGCAAAGGCTCCAGCGCCCCTAAGGCTAACAGTATAGTCAGTACGAAAAACCAAGCCCGGTAAAGCTGTAAAAACCATAAAGGCTCCAGGGACCCTAAGGCAACAGTGTAGTCAGTTCGAAAAAATAAAAATAAAACGGGGGAAAAAAATATATATCTTTCCACTGGTTGGAGGTAAGAAACATGGATATATGCATTTAGCAAAAACATGCGTATATGCATTTCGCAGTCTGTCAATTTTAGCCTAATATTAACTAGGCAAAATTGTCCTGGCTCGGAACACGGCTCGCTTATATAACCAAAATAAAACGAGTCTTTAAATTACTAGAATTGCCTTGATCTTTAGGGCATCGTGTAACATAGGTATAACGCGGCCGAGACTGGCAGCGTGACGTCACTCAGGAACAAATTTTATTGTAGTTGACTAAATAACTGAGGTTTTCACTATCCGATAAAAGCTCTAAGCGAAAAAAGCTCGAGCGACAAAGTTACTATTTCACGGCTGAAGTAAAAGAATGCCTTTAAGTCATTCGTTGTTTGCTTATAAAGTGCTGGCGGTCACAGAGCACACCTGTTCCTATCGTAGAAACAGCCAATAGTGATGAAGTAGTAGTGAAATCATCAGTACGGTTTCCATAATTACATCGACGTTTCTCCGACTTATTGTATTATTTGATATGATATGAGTTGGTACAGGAAGCCGATCCTTGATTTGCGTAAAATTTATTATAAACATCACTAGCAGAAGTAAATGTGAACTGAACCGTAACCAGAGGATATTTTCCTATAAATCTATGAATAGAAATAACACAGTTATCAGGGCTTTCCGCACGGTCGGGTCGGAGTCGAGAGCCCTCTATCCATTCGAGAGCAATTTCTTACGCGACTCTACATAAGTTCTATGTTGCTGTCATTTTATGTAATACAAGTTGTGCCCGCGGCTCCGCTCGCTTGGACTACAGAATGCTGTCGGACAAGCGCACGCGCACATTGTGCTGCTCTAAAAATGCTTTTTGTGGGTGGCCCTTAAGATTCGAAAAAGTATTTTTGTAAATGATAGCCAGATTCACAAGGAATACTATAGAGTATTAGGCTACACCTGTCAGCTAATTTTTGTTCAGTCGAAATAAATAGCGCACCATAAATGGTTTATCCGCGAGCACTGGCGTAATGGTTAGTGATATATAAATACAATGTTCTACAAAAATATTGCTCCTTATAGTACATCTATAAGAAGGCTGCAATACCATATGCCCATATCTTATACATAAGCCAAAATAACGTATATTGTGGTTAAGTTTTATTGAAAATTTAAAAGGTATTTATGAACATTTTTATTAGGCATGGCATTTAATCCTTACGAACGAAGGTTACTTCATCATCAAGACAATTTTATGTCGATAAACTTTGCCCTTCATAGCACGTCATTTGGACATATAGTTTGAGAGATAATGTAAAATTAAAATAATTCAACAATCGGGTCGGGGCTATGACTATAGGTGTAGAGGCGCGAACGAGCTGTGTGAGTTGTGACGCATAACCCTGGCCACCCGATAAAAATATTGTCTATACTGAATTATTACAAATCATCAATCATCGACTTCTTTTAAATTATACGCGGGTGAAACCGCGGGACACATCTAGTTAAATATATATCAATAGTAAAATATTTAAATGGATTTTGTCTGTGTTTTAGTTCGACTGGTTATGTAGGACCGTCGAGTTGTAAATCTTTCACAAAATATCTAGGTACCTACCTAATTTGTGTACATAAGATCTTGTTCTTTTCTTGGCTTTCTCTAAAACATCGTAAAACAGAAGATGTATTTTTTTTAAAAAATTAGCAATGTTTATAGTAAGAAGTATGTTAGGGGTGAAATTGAGTGACAGGATAAGAAATAGTGTGATAAGAGAACGTTCTGGTCTGAAAGAAGATATAGTGACACAAACTGAGAAAGAGATGCTTAGATGGTGTGGGCATGTAGAGAGGATGAATGAAAGTAGAATGACTAGACAGTGAATGGATACGTTGGGCCTAGACGAACGTCCACGATCAAATCGGGGACGTTCTGAAGAAAGGTCAGGTCAAGAGTACTCTAAACCGACGAGTATGCATGAAAATATTGATGAATGTTGTATGTCACAATGTCAGAATCGTAGCAAGTGGAAGGATGTGGTCTCTGCCTACCCCGTTGAAAAAGAGCCGTGATTTATGTTTGTTATAATAATATCACTTTATTTCCGGTTTGTCAAACGTACCTGTTGATTTAAGTGTCTAGTATAAGCTTTTCAATACAAAATATTTGTTAGACGCCAGGCAGATAGTATCCCTAATTCGTCTATATCTACTTGGTAGCTCTTCTTCCTATTTTTGGCAAAATGAGAACTAAAATTAGAGCCTGACATAAATTTTCTGTAAAAAGATAAAGGAAATACGCCAATACGTCACGTTGGTTAACAACATATTGTAAAATCCCCACAGCTCTCATTTCCACGTACCCTTGGTGTAGCTAAATATCTTATTTGTAACAACTCCGCCATAATAGGTACGTGAGATGCAAGTGAATTTTTCACCGACAAAAATGTCTTCAAGGAGACGCAAGGAATTTATTCAAGGGATGTCGATTGACTTGGTACGGAATTTCTTGACGTGTTGTTTCGCTCAAATATTCTTGAATTATTTATTTAAAAGGAAATTAACCATTGCAGCGCTGCGTGTATTTTAATAAATATTATGTTAAAGTTGAAAATCTACGATAAAAAAATGTATCAGTGTTACTAGATGCGAGTCGAACCGAAACGTTCAGTCCTTTCTTAGACAATGAAAGAACCAGACAGATCTTGTATCCTGGTGTGAGATAGCGATAAGTATTATTATTATTATCCTTGGTTTCCTTAAAATTTACCATTGTTTGTATGCAAAAATAATCTTCAATGTCAGCTGTACAATGAAATGTTAATTTACTTTCTCGTTTAAAACAACCACGACAAAATACTCTCAAACTCGACTATTTCGACAACTGTGGCGTTTTTATTACTAAAAATGAGAGACAGAAAATCCATAGCCTTTTGCTCTTCATATTTTTTATAAGTGGCTTTTTCAGTTCGTAATGAAAAATAAGAAATATTCAGTATCCTAATCTCTTTTAGTTGTTCCCTCTACGAGTCTTTTAAAAAAAGAAGTGTTACCAGATGTAAATATACGAACCAATATTTTGTAAGTTGCGCCTTCCTGAGCCCTTTACATTGTTATAATTAATGTGTATGTCTCTAATATTCGCTAGGGCAGTGTTGAAGATTCTGCAGATATTGATTTACGCAATTAGTATCACAACCAAAGGGACATGTGAATCTAAGATTTAGTTGACATGTGATCCTTGAAGGGAATACTTCGAGAAATGGTGTTTTAATTTGGCACCTAGATAATAATGACATCAGTAGGTAAAATATTAATTTTGGCACCAACCCCTAGACCAGAAAACGAACATCGTATTTTGCTAAGATACTTTAGAAATATTGTGAATTTTAGGCAAATATTATATCATAACTATAGTTATAACTTCCTTATTCCTCCCCTTTTCTTTCCATTGTAAATGTATATGTTTACATAGTGTCCTGTAATTCAAATAGCGTTTATATTGGTAAAATTCCAGCGAGCAATCAACACTTGAAGACTTTTGCCACAACATCCACTGAACAACTATGCCTACTTTTCGTCTATACTGTATGTTTATTTTGCGCTAAATATTTGCTGTTGTTTGGGTTTGTACCTATATTTTATTCAATTTGATCAATCCATTTATCCATTCAGTAAAAAGACGTCCACTGCTGGACATAGGTCTCTGCCAAATATAGACACAACGTCTGATCCTGCGCTGCTAGCATTCAGTGGATTCTCACAATTTTCCCCAGGCGCGTCTGCTTACGTTACGTGTATGTGCGTTCATCATTCGAGAACTCTTCGCCCCATCGGCAGTTCTTTCTACAACCAAAGTGTCTCGTCCACTGCCATTTAGACCTAGCAATTCTTAGGGCTGAGTCCCCTTTACACGATAACTTGGTAATACTACATTATCCGTTATAAGTCACTATAAATTTTGATCCGAGTGAAGTATTATTATTCATGAATATGAATTGCGTTGTTTAAACGGATCAAATTTTTTATTAAGCCGCGAATTCTCTTTGAGCGGAGTTTGTGTGCTGTATCCTTTATTAAAATCATTTCTAGAGCGTGAAATTCAAGACGTTGAGTAGTGCCGAGATATTTAGCTTCCGTTCTGCACAATAAAGTTTTCTCAAATTATTTCTTTAACAATAAAAGACGTTGTTGAGTTTTTTGACATGATAAAATGTTTACAATTGCTAATTTTTTTCAGACGTTATGTAAACACATTTAAATAAAATTTTAAAATATAATTGTGCGTATTTTTTACACCTAGATAATAATACCATAGGCCATGGTTGATTTTAATGATGAATGATTCAATGATGAATAATTAAACCATTGAAATAGACTACCTACTTACTGTTTTATACAAAGTTTTAAATTTTATGAATATTTTAATAGATAATTTATGTATTGCTTTTAAGACGAGTCTGATGAACCTATTTACTTAATGTATCCACTCTGTGCTTATTACTCGGTTATTTATTTAGCCTAAAATAAAATAACTAAATTTCAACTTTAAATGCAATTTTCTATTTGCTTGATTTCTCGATAAGAAGATCATAACACATGAATAAACAAAATATAATTAAATTAATTGTTCACTTGTATTTAATGACAGGCACGCTTATGTAAAGATTATTATATGATGTTGTCTTAAGAAGTTAAATAAGAATTCTCGAAATGAATTTTTGCGAATGGTAATAACAAAAAAAACGACCACTTCTTAGTATTCCCTCAGTATTGATAATAACGAATACGGTTCACGTAAAGAAAATTTGTCTTTTGGCAAGTTTTTAGACGGTGTTTCAAGTAAAAAAGCGTCTGCAATAAAACAGGCATTTCTAAAGAGTTTGCGATTCGTGAGAGTAAAGTTTGTGAGTGAAACCCATCCATAAATTACCCCTACTAATGTTTTTATATATCTGAGTTAACTGTTCGAATTCTGTTAAGGTTTTCATGAAAGATATTCCTTAGATACTAAACGATAAGCAATTAATTAAATAAGACATATTTGTAGAGTTTACAGATCATATCAAGCATCCGTTTCCGATTTCACGTATATATCCTCTATGTCTTTTCTATATGTTGATAGATTTTGAGATAGTAAACTATTTTTTTTTAACTTAGAAGTTAGAATGAGGTATTGGGCGCGTTCTGAAATAATGAAAGTGATTTTTTACAATGTGCGCGTACATTGTAACCAAACGTCTACACCATGAAGTTTAAACCTCGTGTTTTATTGCAGTGAAGATAGTCACACTCGATTCTATGCGTTACATAATGCGCGTTAATATTTTTTCATGTTTCAATTTGTTTAATATTCAATTTGTTTACCTAACAATTTTTTCTTTTCCAAATATACTATAAAATTTCCTTCTTCGCTTAATAATAAATACGGGCCAGAATATAAAATCATATTGACTTTTCAATCAGCGTCAACAGTCGTACATAATGGATGTAGAAACAAATAGTAGGAGTCTGATATCTGTATATAAGTTATAAGTAAGTTGGAATGTACTTACAACAAAATAATACATTATGTCTATATTTTTTCTTGCGTCGTTAATTTTTCATTTGTTATCCAATACTTAAAAGCTATTTCTACTAACGAATTAAGATTTCTTGAGAAAAAATTAAATTAAAGTAATAAAGATTAAGTAGTAGACGACCTTGATAATGTGAATAATAATATGGATTCAAATTTTAAAATGAAAATGAACTAGCAATTAAAAATTAAATCGATTAAATCTCCGGTTCAACCCCTCTAAGAATGTTGATCGTTCACCGCTAACAAAACATTTAATGTGGTCCCACGATTACACTCTTTACTATCTTGAAGAGTATTCCGAGGTTACTTAGAAGACAAAGTCAAGAGAAAGTTCGGTGTGTTGAACAGAGCGAAGCGGTATTTAACCGCGGGGCAATGACTGTAGTTATACAAATCGCAATTACTACCGGTACCGTGCTCTGGCCCGGTATAACATAAGCATCCTTAAGTCTGTATATTGTTACGGGCACCTACAGAAATCTACACTGCGTGTGGCCTGACATGCACTTGGATTTTTTTTTATTAATTTGCCATCTAGAATTCACCTTTTACGACTTGTGCGTCACATATTTTACCTACGTTGATAGTACTATGCTAGAAACCTTTACGCGGGGGCCTATAACTGTATAAAGTTTGAGTAACGAAGCATGAACCCGCAGGACATGAATACACAATCGTATTTTTTTATATATAAAACTGCTTAAACTCCTCCTTAACAGCGTACTATTATGTAGTATAGATCTTTCTTCGAGTTCCGTCCTGAAAACTTACATTTATAACACCAAAAACTATATGAGTGACACACATTTGTTGAATCGACTCACACGCCACCTACTGGACTTTGGAAAGAGCAGAATATGATCTGCCGGCTCAGTTAGTTGAAATATAATAATAAGCCTCAGATTGTTGTAATTTATATTATAACCAAACTAGCTGTGCCCACGGCTCCGAATGCTGTCGGTCAAGCGCACGCGCGAATTGCGCTGCCTCAAAAACGCTTATTGGTGGGTGTTCCTTACAAGATAGACATAAACGCCTGATGGTAAGCGGCTACCGTGGCCTGTAATACCATAGATATCACTAGCACGTTACCGACCTTGAGCCCCCCTTCCCAAGGAGCTCTGGAAACTCTACTCACCACAGGAACACAACACAAGGTTATTTTGGCTGCGATCTTCTGTAGGGTAGAAGTATTCCACCAGTCAGACTGCTCCAAGTATACAGAAATCACCTAAGAAATTTATCTGTGCCTTACCTCTCTTTGAACCCACGCTTCCCCAAAGAGCTCTGGAAACCCTTCTCGCACAACACTCGTTTATTTGTCTGCGATCTTCTGTATGGTGGAGGTATTCCACTAACCGGGCTGCCCCAAGTTTAGAGAAATCTCCAAAGAAACTGATATATATCTTATGGTTTACCTAGCGTAAGAAATTTAACTGCCCCAAAACCGTTATTTTATGTAATTGTTAAAAAATGTTGTTTTATGTAACAAAATATATAATATAACCTGGCCAAATAACATATCCATGAATTAAAAGAAAAACCATATAAATCGGATTAGCGGTATTCGCGTGAAAGGAACATAAACGGACAACCAAACAGAGAGACGTTGAGTTTTATAATACCTCTGTATAGAAGAAGATAAAGTTTTTATTAAGTATCTATATTTTTACCAATTTTGTCACAGTGCTAATTGACCTCAGGCCTAAAGGCCTAAATATTATAGGCGTTTAAATGATACAGTTAAATAAGTATTTTCCATTAGTAATGTTACGAAAGAGTACAAGCATTAAAATGGAAGGAGTCGAAATATAAAGGAGACCCCTTCAAGGCCCTTAAACAAATTATATTTAAGAAATCTAAAGTATGAAAAATTTCCTTTGTCACGATATGAAGTTCGCACTTAATGTATGGAAGGGAAAAAGCTTTTTAAAAGTTAGAAGGTCGATGTATAAGATTCTAATAAAGTTACTTACAATGTAGCACAACAATTTTTCGTCGTGTAAAATCTTTGTTATTTTCTACGTAAAGTAAAACTACCGTTTTATAAATTAAAAAGTAATTAATTATAATGTCCCATGATAATTTCAGTCTTCTAATAAAATGGGCTTCCTAGTTAGAATTTTCCATGTAGTTTTTGTTGAATTTCAGAATTCATGTCCCATGTTAATATTTTTAATCCAATTGTGCACAATAACCAAATTTTATTATGCAAAATGTCACTTATACAACTTATAACTTATACCTATATTAGGTTTAAAAAACACAAATGTATGATGAAAAAGTAAAAACCACTATGTTATATCGAATAACCAAAAAAAATTTAAATTAATAAAAAATAAGACATCTTGTATACATTTTATTACAGTAATACATCGGAATTCTAATGCAAAAGAAAGAAGTTTCGCAAAGTGACTGTACTACTCTGATGGCCAGTTCATCCATAATCATCGGCAATTTCTGTGTGACGTAAAGCCTTAGTACATCGGAGTTATTTAAACATTACACTCAGTCATAAAAGCATGATTGCAGATGAGGTATTTCTGGTCCCAATATAAATTAGCTGGACAGTTAAATTTCACCGGGGTTAAATTGCCATAACTATCTTTAGTGCAGACGTAGAATGAAGAGCAGTCGGAATGATCTCCCGTATATCCTTCGTTATCGCAAATTGCAGATTCATTTTCTATTTCTCCTGCAAAAATATGTCATTTCTTGTAGTAAAAACAAGGAACAATCAAGTAAGTTTACTCACCAATTATAAATATTGGACAATTAGGTATCTACGATTATTTATCGAGTGTAAAAAAATATTAATTCTACATCATCATCATTTTTTTTTATTTTATTAATTGTAGAGAGTTCGGCCATAATCTCATCTGGTATTAAGTGATGTTGTGGACCAATATTATACGCTAAGCCTAGTGTGGAAACTGGCTTTCAAGTGCAGCTGCCGAAACACATCTATATTTATTTTAACAATAAATTTTTAACTTGAGGGTGGTAGGTAGCCATGTGGGCATTAGAAAATTCCCTACCACCATGCTATGGTTTCATCACGATGTTTTCCTTCACTGAAAGCTCAGGATCATTGTAGGGATTCGCACTCGCGCGGCGTGTCCGTACACGTTACCACTGAGTCATAATAACTATAATATATTTATGCTATGTGAAACCACTACTAACACTTAATTGTTCTTTTTACTTTTTAATTGATTGAATCATAAAATATTATTAAAATATTGATGTGAAAATTGCATATTTACAAAAATCCTATTAGTTGATAGTAGAATATTTACCTGATGACGTAGTCGATGTACTAGTTGATGTAGCAGTTTGGCTACTAGTGACAGTAGTTGTACGTGGAGTAGTCGTTATGCTTGTAGCTTCAGTAGCTATGCTTGAAGTAGTTGATGAACTTGTGACGGCAGCAGTTGTGCTCGGGGTAGTTGTAGTACTTAAGTTTTCACTTGCAGTATCATTTCTTCGTAAAGCCTTGTTAATAGCTCTCAATAGTGGAAAGTCTCCATCACCACAGACGTTATTGAAATCATCAGTTTCTATGCTCCACAGCATTACACCTGCTAGGTCATATCTCAAGCCAAATTCCACTTTACTAATTATGGATTCAACGTCATCATATGAAACCCAGTTTCGGTCGAGGAACGCGTATGGAACTTTAGCTAATGAATCATACCGTATGGTCCAGGATTCTTTCTGAAGTCTATCACAGAACTGAAATTATATGTAAAAGTATGAAGTTGGAAATCTACTGATTCTTTATCAGATTTATATATAATTAAAGGATAGGAATGCAGGCTGGGTTTCCTGTCATATTGATAGGACTTACAAAATTCATCATATTGCATAATGTTAATTAAAGATCAAATTTTGACGAGCATGCACGAGACCTTTATAAAACCTTATCTACCCGGTTAACTATCAATTTAATTAATATTATTTTTAAATCGTACAAGATTCTTAAATAATAAAATGATCTTTTCAAAATTTAACTGAACTGAAATTTGACGGAACGTACTGAAATTTAGAGTTTCCAAAATTTAATTTAAAGCCATCTGGAGCACGGGTCGCAAGGAAAGTTTTGGCTAACTTCGGTGTCAGTTGCTTTTGTAAAGGATAACTTAAATATAAATCTGCGTGTTGCTATTTCAAACCTACCTTTGTTGAGTACGGTACGACTTTCGATATGAAGTTGAGATGGAATTTGTAAAACAAGTTACCAGTTTTGCTTTCAAACGAGTATTATAGATAATTAAAATGTTATTTTTGAATAAATTATAAGTAAACCAAAAATTTCGACGTCACGTTAAAATCTTAAAATTTTACTATGAGACTAAATTTAAGTTAAGAAATTTATCATGATGCGATTTCGAATATTAAGACATTTATTTGCGGTCGCCTGACTGCTTGATGTCAATTTCAAATTAAAAGTTTGATTCCACTTATCGGTGTGTTCTGGCAGCTGCAGGTTGGTGGTTAGGTTTATGTATCGACGAAGTTGTCATTTAACAGCGTGCGTGCTTATGATCAATCAAAAGTCTCAGGAATTGGCACATAAATTGATAAAATATTTACAGTCAAGGTATTGTTGTTTGTTAGAATTTACCTATGAATGGTAAAGATAATTCTTGCAAAATTATTACACAATAAAAATGGTTTGAAAGACTAACTTCATTGTATCCAATAAACCCACTGGTGGCAGTGTAAGCGCCGGCAATGCCAGCACCACTTGCGGGAGCTCTAACTGAGTTATTGTTTACATTTGATAGCGTAAATGTTCTGCCGTAAAATGGAACACCCAAAACAAGTTTTTCTGGTGGACATCCTGAAATTTAATCTTAGTTTATCAAACATGAATAAACATTTATCGGACTATATACTCCTTTTTAAAATATCTACATCCTACCTGCAGGTATCAAGGAATAAAGGTGATCTCTAGATCATATTGTAAGATCAAAATTATTATGTAGTGATTATTTTTAACTGACTTCAAAAAAGGAGGTTCTATATTCGACTGAGTGTATTTTTTATGTATGTTCATTTAATTCTTCCTCAATTGTGGATCGATTGTGAAATTTCTGTTTTTGTTTGAAAGGGCTCTCGCGTTACTCCCTTTGTCATCAAGTCATAATCTGATGTGGGGTATTATGGAAATCGAGAGAAATCATCAATTTAAGGCATGTACAGTGTGATTGTTGTACTTTCTCAAAATAAATGAAATACATTAATAATTCAGGTATTTGAGTCTGAAAGTCATCCCTTCGTGCTGCTTAGCTGAGGCACTCCTTAACTGTTAGGAGTTCTGAGATAATACTGTCAGCAGAAACTACTTAGCGGTTTTTGGATAGACGTGGACGTTTCATTTTAATTTCATTGGCATTGGACCTTCGATTTCGATGATACATCAGGGAACTCCTCAAAATCAAACAAGAAAAGTTTTACAGATATTGGTAGGTTTATAACTATGTAAGAACTTTCTGAATTATACTTGAACTGCGAAGGCACAACGAAAATACTCAATGACAGACAGCACGAATCTGGAAATGCCCACTCACTGAAAAGTATGAACGTTTCCGTCTATCATCTTCTATCTCAACTAGCCGTTGTTCCCTCATTTGGCACGCGACCTCACTTGGTTTACCCATCAGTTATAATTGTAAAATAAAAACAAAATCTAATCTAATCCATCTAAATTAACAAAAAAGAAAATCAACTTCAAAAACGTAACGAAAGGAAACTAAAAAATAACTTTACTTACTACAAATTAACACTTATTTTAGTTTAGTCAATCAGTAACTATTAAATATTTTTATAATTCTGGCTTGAACAGAGTGATAATTTTTTTTAATACTGATATTTAACTAACGGTTTGGAGACGCCATCTATTGGCAATCTGTTTAACTAACATAACAGCTATTAGATTTTTACCATTTTATTATGCGCAAAATATTCTCACGGGCACGCTAGTATAAATTATTAATGTAAGCAATTTAGACCGGTTCTATAAAGTAAATAATGAGGCTCTCGTCTATAAAAATAAAAACATCCTGAAGCCCAATATCACTGAAGAGCAAAAATATTATCTGAAATTTTATTGTTGTTATGTAAAGTTATTTTAAGTTTAATACATATAGTATGTACCTTGACTAAGCCAGTATTCGACAGAAACATCAACGGTGTACAAAGACTCTCTGCTAGCAATCTCATCACCTTCACCTTTATGCAGAGGCGCGTTATGTCCTGTCACAGCATCCCAAGCACCATACATGTCGTAAGTCATTATATGAATGTAGTCTAAATACCTAAAACAATTATTTATATTAAATTTTAGTGGATATTTAGATTTCATTCAGATCCTAATAATAACCTCCAGAGTCAACCATTTTCATTTCCTTGAAGTGTATATTTTTCTAATTAAATCAATAAAAATAAATTTTCTCGTGAAACCTTTGTGACGTATAGGTTTTTTTTATCTCCGATAAAAATGCAAGGGTTTATTGAACTTGAATGCCTTAAGTAGTTAGTATACGCATATTTACCGCGAAATGGTTGATATATCATAAGACAGCGCAGAAGTTTCTTTAACAGCTGAAACGGCAGCTGTAAGTAACAGTTCGTATTTATTAAACTCTTCTTTCATCTCTTTCACAAGCTGACTGAAGTTATTGATGTCAGCGGACCCGTAGACAGTATCTCTGCGACCAGGATATTCCCAGTCAAGATCGAAGCCGTCGAAATTATGTTCCAGAACCATTTTAATAGCGCTATTAATGAAGTTGTTTCGATATGTTTGACTGGCAGCCATCTGCAAATTAGTATTAGATGTCATAGTACTATTAAATAGAATTTAACTTAACATTTATATAGCGGGTTTTCTTAACGGAGAATTCATAATTTAATGCCTTTTTTATTTTATTCGCACTGTTGCCTTTTGGAGAAACAAACAATTTGGAACAAGAGGTGGCCGCGATTTGATACGAGCAGGTTGCCTTCTCATTAATGCATCACAATATGATAATTTTATAATATCACATAATGATGAGTCGCATGAAGATAAAATATGTCAAAGTCTATTTGTATTGACCACTTGCAAGATCAAAATACTTGATGGCTGATACTTTGTTCAATAAGTCTAAAAGATCGAAGGACATCATAATGTAACAATAGTTTTTTTTTTTTGGCGTTAAGTTTGTTTGTGAGTAGTTTATGAACGAGCGAAGTAAATGTGTGCGTGTGGGAAAACCATGACAAAGGTTAACCAACTTTCCCATTTTAAAATACAAAATTATGTATATTCTGACTCAAATTTCCCAATTTACACGAAAATTACACGGAATTCTTTAGAAGATCAAGGAGTGTTCTGATTTAACGAATGTTTTTAGCAAGAAATATCGCACACGCGTGTTTAAAGTTAGTTCTCAGGAGTAGAAACTTATTGACTGACTTCAATTAGCATTGTGTTCCTTTTGAGTATAAATAGCTATAGTCTTTACTTAAAACCAGTTGGAGTGCATGTCTCTTCGCTAATCTCTGTAACTACCAGTTAGATTTGAAAAGTTGTCTTTGTATTACATAGTTTATCGATCAAGGAAGGTTACAAGTATATAAGTTCACGTTCCGATCATAAGGAGCGGAGCAGTAACCATGAATGTTAACTAATCTAGCAAGCTGTAGGCAAGTACGGGAAGTCAGAACAACAATAAGCTTCATGGGTGTATGCGGTGGAGAGTTAGTTGAATAAACTTGACACGTCGGACACAGCTATCATTTTAATATATATATAAAATGAAATCTTTACTCACAACAGAGTATTTCGCTGAACCTTCGTTCCATCCTCCGACAGCCAACAGTGTCTTTAAGTTAGGATTTTTCTGCTTTAACTTTGCGAATTCACCGAAATTATCTAAAATCAATATAAATTTCATACAAAATATTCTCAATGACGATACAAATATGGTAATGACGCAATGATGGCTCAGTGGTAATGTGTACGGACATCGCGTCGATAGACATGAGTTCCAATCCATGTACTGAGTCTAATCTTTCGATGAAGGAAACATCGTGATGTAACCAGAGTAGGGTAGTAGGGCTTTTTCTAATGCCCGACTGGCTACCTACCACCCTCAAGTTGAAAACCTGTTACCATGCACCAAGAGGTGCGTTCCGGCAGATGCACTTGAGAACCGGTCTTCCCACTAGGCTCAGCCACCGATCTTCCCATCTTAGGCCACATCGTCACTTAAGTTCAGGTGAGATTGTGGCCATAACACTAAACCTAAACCAATAAAAAAATCGGAAACTAATCTTTACTTGATTCCATCTGTTAACAGTATTCAAGAAATCTATGATTGCCTTTAAGAGAGTTATACATATTTCCAATTCAAATATGTATGATATTTTATTATGTGCTGATCACAGTTCTGACAATATTTCCCATTTCCTATACGTTTAAGGACCAAGATGAACTTAACTGTTTATTTACAGACATCTCCAATCCTTGTCTAACGTCAGATAATTTAGAGAGTAGGAAAAATTATAGAGCTCTTTGATTCTTTATCACTTCCTTTTTATATACTTTATGAGGTTAGACCATAATCTCACCTGACATTAAGTGACGACGTTGCAAAGGATAAGCCACGCTAAGCATAGCGGGGACGGGCTTTCAAGTGTAGCTGTCGGAAGACTCCTAAAGGTACTTGTTGATAGATTTTCAACTAAGGGTGATTGCTACCCAGACGGATATTAGAAAATGCTATGTCGTGGTATGGTTACATTCCAGTATTTTTTACACCGAAACTCAAACGTAGAAGAACCATAGTCCTAATAATATTGATTAGCTATTGATATTAGGGTTAAAACATGATGTGAATAAACTCACTAATTTTGATATGCTATTGACTAGAAAGATATCTTCCTACTATTTATATATCATCACGCCATGTCCCCACTAGAATAAGCGGAAAGGCTGTGAGTACCTCTGCCTATATTCTTTCATATTTCTCGAGGTATAGTAGCAAATAATAACTTTATCTTATATGATATCTTCGCAACCATCTTAATCATATGCATATGTTTATCCAAATCAAGTTAAGCACTACTTTGTAAAATAATTATAGACATTGTGAGAAAACATATAAAAATAATAATACCTAATAATAATTTAAATTCTTACCTCTACCATAATTATCTGGTAAATCCAAGTAGGGGTCGAGAGATATAACCGTTCCAACATTATTGATACCTACAAAGGAGTAGACCACGTGGGTACATAGATCTGGATTGATATTACTCACGTCGAACTTTCCTAGTCCCGATCTATATGTCGCCCAAGTGCCATAATAGCACACTATAACTTCTGCAAAAAATAAATGTATTTAAAAAGGAGCAACTAGCTCCTAACTTAAAAAGATATATTTTTTACAAAGGTTTGAAACATATTAACACCAGTTTATTTTTTTTTCGATCTGACTATATTGTTGGCCATGAGGCCTTAACAGCTTCACCGGGCTTGTGCGGCAGAAGACACTCAGCCGAGGAAAAAGAGCAACAAGCGCAAGGGTGGGGCACAAGGCAACCATCGCGATCTAGCTAATTCATATCCGAAATCGATCTAACTAACTATACATATATGCATGTCTCTTGCCTTCTGGGAGGAAGGAAGAAACAGGCGTATATGTATTTAGTAATCTGTCAATTTGGTCTAACTAGCTAAAAAGGAACCTTTACAGAACCTATGTACCAGAGTGTCATTCACGTGTGAAATACAGTGTGAGGAGTGTGTGTTGGTAGCTAGTGAATGCAGTATTACTGTATCGCGCGAGCATCGGGCTTGAGGGCTTCATAACGGAGGATCGGACCTAGGCTCAAGTCGCAGCAGGAACATATCACCACATAATTGTAAGAAGGGTTAGTTTATAAACAATCAAGTCAGATTATAAACTATGAACAGAATGTGAACGGACACTAATAATTTTACATTTTAGAGGTTGTCTAAAATCATTATAGGTACTTTTTCTAGGAAATTTTTTTACGACTAATTTGTGTTTGGCTCTCTCGCTCGACTAGTACGTTATGATTGCAGTTTCAACTTTATGAATACAGTTAGTTTATAAACCTACGAAATTGTAACCGTTATATCATAAATTTTAGTGTCAACATTTATCCTGTTATTCTTAAATATTTTTTTGCATATAAATGAATAGTTGTAACATCGTAAATTGGTGAATCTAATCTAAAGCTTCAATGAATGAAACTCTGTTTATCGCTTAACAAGAAACTATAATTTCTTTGAATTGATTTATTGTATAAATTAAAATATGCTATTGCTATAAAAGTGAAAAGATACTTTGTTGATCAGTAATACAGGTTTTTCATGTATCATTTTCGACCGACGCAGATTTCGACCTAGACAAGTTACCAAGTGAGAATTTTATTACACATCTATCGTTTGCTTTAAGAGAAGCGGAATTTTTACAATCTTTCATACTTTAACTTAGCTAAAATTAAACATAGCGTTTATTATAAGGGTAAATTGAATCATTGATGTTATAGGATTTCATAATTAATTTACTACATTGAAAATTAATTAATCATTCAATTCTGAGGAAGATACCTAATATTATAAACTAACATTAATTTAATACGAACTGTTTGAGCTTTGTTTTATTGAATAACTGAGTGTGCCCGTGACTTCCTCGTGGACTACAGAATGTCGTCGGTCGAGCGCACACGCGAATCGTGCTGCCCCCGCTCAAAAGATGGAAGCCAAAAATTCTTATTGTTGGTGATCCTTAGAAGATAGATATATACTATTCCTGCTTTTTTGTAGGTCTTTTTAAGATCTACAATTATGTTGTGCGTTAAATTGATATATCTCATATGGTTTACTCAGCGTAAGCTATTTAAGCGCTCCAAGTGCCTCTTTTTCCGAATTGATTTACTATGGTCGTCATACTTTATCTTAGAAAATATATCTTATAACCTGGCCAGATAGCTAGCTATGAATTAAAATAAAAACATGTAAATTGGATAAATGGTTTTCGCGTGAAAAGGACATAAACGGACAAAGACATGTTGAGTTTTATGATCTGTATAGAAAATGTAAACATTGAAAAATAATTTTTGAAAATTCATGCCTTAATATTTAAAAATATATCGCTGATGTATTGACAAAATTTCATCAGACACACGACTAGAAAATATGTACACTTTTGTTAAAAAAAATCTATACACACGACACCGAAGTTCGGAACATACCGGGCATTGTGTATATTTACACGAACCATTTCGAGATGTTTTGACTCCTCCATAAGTCAAAAACAATTCGAACTGCACACTTGTAATTTTGTATGTCTAATAATACTCCCTTGCCCTATTATATACTCACTTTCACTGGAAACTTGCTTGCTAAGAACTGTCAAGAGCAACAAGGACAAGGTAAATTTTAAACCCATGTCGAGTGTTCGCAAATCACTTCGTCTTGATAAGGGATATTGTAGTCTTTTATAATGTGATTCTTATCTATAAGTATATAATATAGATACGATTATAATGATAACGATTCGATGATTTATATGTATCGGAAACATTATTGTGTCGTCATATTGTAAGAATTTTTTATCTAGTCATAAACATGTGAAATTTGGAATTTCCTGTTATTTTGCTCGTCATTCGTCAGTTTTTAGGAACTCTATATCTAATAATGAAAGAAACGGAACATTCTGACTGTCTGTATGTCAAGGCCCTTTATCTTCGACTTGAGGTATAAAGTTTGAATTAATGTCATACTGTTAATGGGAACGTAGGAAAAGGAAGGCCTAGTTGAACATTCCAGGATCAAATCGGGGACATACTGTTGACATATAAAGGTTATGTCAAGGAATGTTAGTCAGAATGAAAGTTAAGGAATGAATCCGAAAATAATGAATTTTAAAACCCGTAAAGAACTATTGTGTGACAAATATAATTTCAAATATAAATATAATTAAATATAAATATAATTAAATATAATATTACAGGCGGAATATAGATTCGATGTCCGTATGTTCGAACCGCGGCATGTACCAACGGATTTTTTCGGAAATCGCGTACATTTACTAATTGAGATTGGTAACACTATCGGCTCACGGTGAAGGAGAACATCGTGAGGAAACCCCGCACACCTGAGAAATATCCTTGTAGTACCACTGTATGTGGGAAAAATATAGAACTGTTGATTTTTCGGCGTTTGAAATCGCCAATACACGACGTATGGGGCTGGCGCGGTGGTTAAGCCCATACCTTCCCTTGGGAAGAGGGCTTTGCCCAGCAGTTGGACACTTATAGGCTGATATGATGATTATTATAGGCTAAAGTATATATTCTTTGTAATTTGCAAATTGAGATTGCATGACATGATTAAAAATATTCAAAAAAACTTAGATTAAATCAATCGATAAAACTATAAAAATAAATCGATTAAGTTAATAGGTTTATAAAATTTAATCGCCTGTATACATAAATATCTGCCTAATCAAACAAGCCGCGTCGTATAAAATATGTATCACAAGATAAAAAGATAGTTAACAATAGTGATTGTTTTATTGTGGCCAATGTAAAATACAATAAAATACAGAAATAACTTTATCGCACAATAACAATTACCATTGTTTTATTAACTTTTAATTGATGTGTTATAAAAACAAAATTGTATTAAACATATATTAATAGATACGCTGGAATCCATTATCATATACATATTTTATATTCGTGCTATCTTGTCCCCCGCGACTTAGCTCGTGTTAATACGCAGCGAAACAGCACTCAGGAACAGTGTTTACTGTAGTCAACTTATTAAATGAGGTCTTCACTATATAACAGCTCAATCGAGAATGTCTTCTATTTTTTTTTTTAGTTTGACTACACTATAGCCATAAGCGCTCTGGAGCCTCAGACGGCTTTTACAGTTTAACCAGTATGGTATGTCTTCCAGCAGGACGTTGCCTGCGCTTATAAGGTACGTGTGGTCACAGATCACACTTGTTGCTATCGTGCCCAGGCAATAGTGGGGGTCAATAGTAAAGTCAGTAGTACGAATACTAAATCATTAGTACTAATTCCATAGTAACATCGATTCTCCGGATTATCTTACTTAATAATAAGACGTGTTGGTAGGGAAAGCTGGTCTTGTAAAAGTCACGTGACGTGAAATGTCAATTTATTTTCGAAAAAAATATAATCAAATGCGATGCGTATCTATAAGTTTTTAAACATTGATGCAAGTTTGCCGGAGGTAGTAGTTGTACTGTGCAGCGATCCTATATGTGGTGATATTATTAGTTTTTTTTTTTTATTTCGAAGTTTTCTAAAATAAATGCCTAGTTTTGTGGTACATAAGTACATTAATAGTTATATTCCATTTAAGATTCTGTCAAATGGCACTGTTTTTTTTTGTTAGCAAAAACGTGTAAAGATTTGTTCGCGGGACCATATTGTATAGTTAGTCCATAATATATACAATTTAGAAAACAGTGCAATAAATGATTTTGTGTCCTAAAATTATGCATTCAATATATTTTATGACTAACTGCACGTCACTATTGACAATAAAGAATTTGCTTATTTAAACGTAGTTATTAATTAATACAAAACTTCATGAGCGGGACAAACGTCTAAAAGGCCATCATAGCGTGTCGCTATTATAACTATCGACATACACACACGACATCACTTGACACATGCTCACCACACAGGTACATAGGTTCAGTATTTTAACGTAGCTATAAATAAACATTATTTTAATCAAATTAAAAACCTACCTATACTGTAATTTAATTTAATTTACCTATACTGTAATTTAACCTAACCTAACCTAACTCCTCATGAGTTAGGTATATGGATTCCAGATGGTGCTGTAGGAAGTTAATGATCAATAAAAATTAATCTACCAGGTTCTTTTAATATTATTGAACATGTAAAACGTTACTTTCCTAACAAAATGCACGCGCAGATCTCAATTTTACCTTCTAAAAAAAGTATGATTTTATTATAAAAAAAAAAACAAATATAGCTAAATCTTTACCTCTCAAGTCAACAACGTACGTACATAAAACGAAGTACATTTTTAAATTCCCATTATTTCACCAAGTTGAAACCCATTAAGCTTTCATCCTATGCGCTGAAAGTTGATTGTTTACGATCATTTTTGAGCCGTGAAATTGATTACGAAAAATCCAAACGGGCCGAAACCTTGGCGAATTGTGCGAGGAAATTGAATTTTTAAAGCCGGACCGGCTTTTATGTCAGCGTAGTTTTATTTGTAAAACATTGCTCTAATAATTTAGAGCGTGCAACGGCCGGACTTATCGGATAAAAGTCGAAAAAACGTCTGTCTGTGTACGTCACATGCGCTTCAAACTACGGTTAGTATTTTTTTTATAACCACAAACGTTGCGGTATTTTTTTATATATTTTACACGTATTCTGTGTACCTCTTGTAACGTATATTGACTTTAAAATTGCATTAGTTTTCTCATGTGACCATTTTCCTCGGGTATTTTAACTTTATTTTTGTAATGTAGATGCGTTTTATTCAAACGCCGAGAAAACCAAAACCATATTTTCACACTGCTCGGTGGCAGTAAGAGATTGTATTTTTTTTGCATAAAATTTCTACATTTCCGTACCAAAACGTTTGTATTTAAATAATTTATCGAAATATTTGAAAATAAAAGCGTAACGATAATTAAAAAAAAAGTTTTGGTACAGTTACATTTTAAGCGCCCGACGCACTGCTGGTCGTTCGGGTAAAAAGCGAAAAATATCGATACATGCCACATGCGGCCTACGTACGCTGGTGTGGCGTGTCTTATTTACGACCACATATTATGTCGTGGCCAAATGGATTCTGTGGATAACAAAATTTCTTAGTCCTTTCTGTAAAAAAAAACAACGAATATGTGAAACGTACACCTTTATATGTATTTTAAAATCGCATTAAAAAGATATTATTAAATACGGAACGCAAAAAAGTATTGGTGGTCGAGTGGTTTATGTTGGCGGAATATCGATTAGATGTCCGCAGGTTCGAATCCCAATATATACTAACGAATTTTTGGAATTCGCTTAGGAAATAATTTGATAATACTATCGGCTAGCGGCGAAGGACAACATCGTGAGGAAACCCGAATACTTAACAAATGTTCTTATAGTAATGCCGTATGTAGGAAGGATAATCGACTACTAAGATATTTGAGAAGATTACTCTTAAGCAGCTAGTAGAATATTTCAAAGCACAAGAGATCACTTTTTGTGGTAATTTTTGAAGTGAAAACTTATTTAGCACCGATGCGATTTGAAACTCGGTGAAACGAAAAAGCGACACTAAAAAGAGACAACTTTATACATCTATAGAATTTAGTCTACGAGAGAATGAGATACATTTACATTATGCACGGTTAATTCAAGTCCAGATTTTCATCATTGTAATAGTCGTCGGATTGGCTTAGTGATGTGAGATGACCAGATTTCATACGCAGTGCGCTCGAGTGATCGATAGTTCAAATCCCGCTGATTTAGAATACTTAAAGATAATTTCTGACATATAACTTAATATAAACTTCTGACACGTTTTAACTACGACACATACATTTTTTTTCTTTTATAATTCACTTCTCGTATGTACAATAACCAAACTATATTACGCAAAATTCCACAAATATTACATAATATATAATAAAAATATTAAATAAATAAAATAATTTTATGAATTTAAATAAAAACCACCACATGACAGATCTAGTTCCCAAAAAAAAACTGTTAATTTTGATAATAAAAAGGCAAACAAATATGGCCGACCGATGTCTTTAATGAAATCAGTTTTACACCGAAATAAAAAAGGTGGTATTTTAGTAAACAATATATTTAATGACAGGATAGAATGTACTTTAGAATTCATTTAATGAGAGGTAACAATAAAATTCTGTAATTCTGGAGTTTTACTTGGATTAACATATCATTATAATGAAATACCATTTTGCCACGGTTCAAGTACAGATAGTTCTTGGTGTAAATACGCAAACAGTCTATGGTGCCATCTCCTTATTTAATGGTTGATATTATAAAGTTTTTGTCAATATCTAAATTTGTAGCTTGTTTTATACTACGCTACGCTCGCCTGGACTACAGAATGCTGTTGGTTGAGCGCACGCGCGAATTATGCTGCTACAAAAATGCTTATTGTGGGCGAGCCTTGGAAGATAGAGTTATGTTGCTTCTAACTTTTTTATAGGTCTTACTAAGATCTACAGTTATGTAGAACATTAATTTGATATATCTCTTATGTTTTACTCAGCTTAAGCCATTTAATCGCGCAATAGCGTCTTTTTTCCGAATTGATTTACCATTATCGTCACTGCTTATGCTTATTGCATTATGCTTATTTCGTATGTTACTTTAAGTAACAAAATATATCATATAACCTGACCAGATATCTATGAATTAAAGGAAAAATTAAGTAAATCCGATCAGTTGTTTTCGCGTGAAAAGAACATAAAGGGCAAGACAGAGAGACGTTGAGTTTTATAACATGTATATAGAAGATATATAGATGTCCCCTTTTATATACGTCTATCTATATCTATATAAAATATCATATATAATGAGTTTTCTTTAAAAAGAAAACGTTTATATCAGCAATCCAGCAATTGTTTATGTTATTGAAAACATATTCAAGGCGCCATCTATTAAAAATCTGTTTAACTAACATGACATCTGTTAGTTAGATTGTTTGCATTCTATAATGCGCGAAATATTCGCAAATGTTCAAATCAATCATGTTTGTTTTTTATTATTATTAGAAATCAAATGTACACTATACTTAGGCAAAAAAAAACTGAACCATGTGTGCTTTGTAGCCAGTCACCACTCACACAGCAATAGTTGCAGTGGAAAAGTGGAAAATTACACGTGACCGTTGACTTGTGAAAACTTTTAAGCATTTCAACCGTACCGAATCACAATTGACGCTAACAATGTTAGGTACCGTTTGTTTTCGATAATCATTTTAATCGTTATCATATTTATTTTAGTACAAATAATATAGGTAATTCTACATTAATAAATCTCTTATTCTGTCAGTACATGTATTTTTTTCTAAATTCACTGATAGACATCTCTATTATATATATATATATATATATATATATATATATACGACGTCCTAGATTTCGCGATCCGAACACGCTCTGTTAAATTGAACTGTACTGCAATTCGTACACCTTACTTTAGTATGGCTTCAAAATATAAGCAGTGTGGGCGCGTACGGAACGGCGCTAGTAATACATGATTGCGGTAATTCGAGTCAAACCGTGAACCTAGATGTAAATACCAAAGTAGTTTTAGTTAAGTAAGTAAAATATTTGTTGTTCAAGTGAATAAATAGATAACAATATCTTAATACCATAATAAAATAAATATTAATTCATTTAAATGCCACGTCATCTTGGTCTATTTACGTTTTGGTCGCGAGAAAATTATAATCTATAAGCGATCTAGTGCGGCATGTTTTAAACGACAATGTTTTAGCACTGAAACGAACATTAGTTCTAACTCTTACCGGTATTTAAACAAATCGTTTTTATGAAATTTTCTTATCTAACGTTAGAATCTATTATGATTTTTAATCATATTTTATAATTTCTACAAGTAATATTGACAATTCTTATCTATCAATCGTGGTTATATATGTAAGAATATATAAGTGAATTGGTGTGACTGGATACCAAGGGGCGCGGGATGCAGGAAAAATAAAGGAATGTAAACTCTCTGTTTTTAACGACGTCTCGTGGAGTGAAGATTTTATCTTGACTATTAATCGTCAATCACTCGCGGCGAAGGTATTTCTAATTGGATCCACTGTAGTTTTGCGGTTTAGTATTCGGTGGCGGTCGTTCTATGTTCATAATTATCTCTACAGCGTGTGCTGTTATAATAAGATTTGTATGCGAAAAAACCAAAAACCTATCACTAACACGCACCAACAGTCGAGATTAAAATAAATTTGTCATCCAGAATATTCTGATAATTTTATAAAGTAATTCTATTTTTATTATATATTTATAGTGAGTTACCATCGAGAATCTAGAGTAATGTATCAATTTATTCGAAACCGTTTCGGAACAGTGAATGCAGTAACGAGAGGCATTGGAATTTATTTCCAAGTATCAGATGTTTTCTAATCTCCAAGTTTTGTACGTTTATGGCGTAGCTCACTTTTCGCGAATTAAACCCTATATACACAAGTAAAACAATATTTAATTACCATTGGAGTAATTGGTAAGAATTTATGTAACATTTAAGAATAATAGTTGTATTACTTTCCTTATTAAATAAAGCGATTATTTCGATATATAAAATTATACAAACCCTAAAACAATGATAGAGAAAACTTTAAGTGTGTCTTGAACTCTCAGTAAAGTGACTTTTATAGACTCTTTTTATAGACATTTCACTCGAGTTAAATGACATGTTTTGATTTATTTGAAACTAACTCGTCTTTATAAATTTTGTTAAAATAACTGCCATACTGTAGGTACATAACGATGAATATTACCTTATTTTCTTATAGCCTTATTTATCTCATGTAACCTTGAATGGTGTATCCCTACAAGCATAAACCGATGACTTTGACCGGGACATGAAGAATAGGATAAATGCATGGTGAATGAAATGGTGATAGGTCTCGGAAATCATATTTGATCCACGAATGCCTAAAGGAAATATGTATTTGTATGTGTATTAAACTATTATAAGACATGTACGTATGCGGTGGTGAGTCGGGTTTCTTGAGTTGCTTAGGTACGAGGGTTCAAGGTCGGTAATGCGCTGGTGATGATACCTATGGTATTTATAAGAGTCCATAGGCTATGGTAACCGCTTACTATCAGTCGGGTCGTAACTTGTTTGTCATCTTAGTTGTATAAGATACAACTAGAAATTAGTATATCAGAGGTAGTATGAAAATAGTACCAGCAACAGAGAAGCTTAGATTAATAGGTTAAGGTGGTATGGGCATATCATAAGGTGGATGAAAGTCATATAATTAGAAGAGTGTTAAAAATGAATATGGACGGATATAGGAGTAGAAGAAAATGGAAGAATATATGGATGGATTGTGTGATTAATAATGTGTATAACACATGAGAATACTGAGGTGGCAGCTAATAAATGAGAGTGGCAGAAGGCAACATGACGTGCTGACCCTACTTAGGTTAGATAAGTGTAAGAAAAAAAAAAGAATGTTCATCGTAAATAAACATTCATGTATCGTACATAATACATATCTGTTTCGCTTACACTATAGCATAAACATGTTAGTGCGAGTAGTGCTGCCAATTAGTCTACATTATGATGTCCTCATCCCGCGCTGACCACAAAATAATGAAGCCTTATGATTTTACCAATATGATTTTTCAAAAGCTTATCTAATAACATGAAAATATATGCATATATAACAGAACTAGTAGTGCCCCGCGGTTTCACCCGCGTATGATTTTAAAGATATTGCTGGCTGATTATTTATATTACTTCATTTTAAAAATACTTTTATCGGGCGGCCAGCGTTATACAACACAACTAACACGGCTCGTTCGCGCCACTACACCTATAGTTATAGACCCGAGTGTTGAACTATTTTTATTTTCCATTATCTCCCTAACTATGCGTCCAAATAACATGCCTAAAGGTCAAAGTTTATCTTAATAAAATTGTCTTCATGATAAAGTAACTTTCGTTCGTAAGGATTAATATGCCATGCCTAATAATAATACTCATAAATAACTTTTCAATTTTCAATAAAACTTTGTCAAAATATACATTATTTTGGCCTGTGTATAAGATATAGGCATATGGTATTACAGCCTATTTTTTAGATGTACTAAGGAGCAATATTCTCGTAGAACATTGTATTTACATATCACTAACAATTACGCCAGTGCTCGCAAATAAAGCAATTAACGTGCGCTATTTCTTTTGACTTAACAAAAATCAATATTTAAGGCTAGCTGAGAGGTGTAGCCTAATGCTAGATAGCCTATACTATTCCTCGTAAATCTGGTTATCATATACAAAAATAATTTTTCAAATTCGACTGGTATTTTCACAGATTAGCGTGTTTAAAAAAACAATCAAACAAAAAACTGTTCCGCTTAATTATATTAGTATATATATTATCGCAATTATAGCAAATCCCGTTCAGCGTAAAAGTAAAGAAAATAAATACGAAAATTTATAATTGTAGGTCGTTGAATGGGAGCTTTAGCGAGCAATTTGCAAAACGTGAAAGATGTTTGCAAAAGAAAGTAAACGTCTTTAAACATAAACACTTCGGTAATGTCATTTTGTTTGGAAATTTGTGGGTTAACTCTGCTAGGGCTTCAAGTCAGTGGCTTTGAATCCTCTTTAGAATAAAAAATGAAACGCAGTCTTCAGTATTCAGAGGGCAGCTGGAGGCGAGGCAGGAATTCTTCCGTGGTTACTAGTGGTTACGGCGGTGAATCCCGAAAAGGACTGACGAGCCGCCAATCGGCTCGCCTTTTTTGCTAAATTTCACGGAAGAGTTTTAGCTATACCTCCTTTTGCCATTAATTTCATTTTAGTCACCGTCTTTTACAATTTCTTAGAACTATACATATCTTTATATTCGTACTAATTTCTATTCGTTACTTACATGCTAAAAATGAAAGACATTACTACTTATGGTTTATTTTCTATATATTGACACGATCCTATAACTAATTACTTATATCAACAAGTTGCCTTTCTACTTAAAAATTCTATGAATTTACAGGTTATACATTTGTCACTGAGTTTAGCTCGGTCACACAAGTAGCACTAGTTGTGAGAACAACTTGTCGGGGGTCGGTTTTCGTTTGGTCGTACACAGTAAAACTATTCATTTAATCGTGTAAAACCTAGACATATATTAACGTTCTAATTTATCAAAGTTTATCAGAATAATGATTATTTCTATATTCATTTTTAGTATTTTTTCATTTAAGCTTAATTCAAAGTTTTACTTCGGGTAAGAAAAGTATAGTGGGATGCCGCTACATCCACACGGGTCAGCTGTTTTAAGCAGCAGGGAGTAAGTGGACTGAATTTGCATCTGGTTGAAAGTAGATATCCAGACCAGACCAGACCAGACTTCATACGCAATACGCACGAGTGGTCGATAGTTCGCACTGATTTAGGATATATAAAATTGTTTTTAAAGAACTATTTTTTTTTCTCTTCTGCCATGTGTGAACTGCTGCACACATTTTTTAAACTAATTTCGAGGCGCAATATAACAGTACCATCAGCTGCGGTGCAGTCACTTAGACGTGCTAATAAGACATTTAAAAAAGTAATAACTAAAACTTAATTACAAATTATTTACGTTTTTACATTATGTTGAAGGTTTACAAATTCATTCCAAAATCCAAATACTAATATTTAAAAAATATATTTCTCCATTTTGAACCGACCATCCATTGAATAAATGATTGCATGATTACAGTCAATGAATCCACGATCGTTTATACGAAGAATTATTTTAAATTAACGAGCCAATCGGGCCTTTTATATCGGCATCCATTTTACATGACTAATATAAAACCAGGTAACATCTCTCTCTTACTAAAAAAAATCAAAGTAATCGCTTGAAGAGAAAGTTATCAAGTTATCATCATTACTACTGAGCCATCATTGCTTCGTGTACAATGTAAATGTATTCAATTTCATTCTCTCGTAAGCTAAATCCTATGCATGTATAAGGTTGTCTCTTTTTAGTTTCATCGATTTTCAAATCACAACAGTGCTATAGAAGTTTTCACTTAACAAAAAACTATAATTTTTACGAAGAATATTTTAATGACATTTTAAATGATTTACAAAAATAATGAAAAACATCTTTAGGCAGCCGACTCTAAGACGGTTGAGACGAGACTAACTCTAGTCAATCGATGGTCGAACTGTCTTGGATAGACTGCTGTCACAGCAACGTTAGCCAGCATTTGTCACTACGTGTATGGGGTATAACAGTACGCATAGTAAAATCCAGAAACAACAGCGACCACCGAGACATCGGCAATTCATCGCTGGATGTCGCTGTCAGCTCTCGGCAGCTAAATATACCCAGTCTGATCACGAAGCGCAACAAACCAGAGTCACTGGGACGGGTTTATCATATTGAGCATAGTGGTCATGACACCCAGGCGAATACAGATTTCTACCACCCCGCATAAAGACTGGATATGCGGCATGATGGTCGCGTTCCAATCGGACATAATTATTCTGCACTGGTAAAATGAACAAAACATTTTATTTTTTATATAATGAATAAAACACTTTATTTTTTAATTCAATTGTGTATTAATTACTTATTAACATTATTAGTAGTTTTAGTGTAAATTACTAGATAATAATAATTAAAAAAATACAAAGAAAGATGCTTATTTAATTAACCGACTTAAAAAAAAGGAGGAGGTTCGACTGTATGTTTTTTGTAAGTTTTTTACGCGATTACTGCGCCAATTGGGTTTTTGAATTTTTATTTCTTTTCGCAATATATCAGAAGTTATTTCAAATTAAAAATTAATTTTTGAATTCAGTACCGAAAACGCGCCCATCGTTACATTGCTTTGACTCTTAATCGATGAAAATTCCTTTAACACTGTGACGTCACAAACCTGGCGATCAATCGTGGCGCGTTCGTAGTCATGTGATTCTTTTTACAATATTATGATTTTCAATTGTTTATTATTAATAAAAAAATTGTTTTAAGAGTTTTCCAATTGACTATTATCATAATTATGATGAATATTTAAAATAAATAATAAAACCGATATGCTCTTTTTTTCAAATACCCAATTATGTATTAATTTTGATGCCCCTTTTTTTTTGATAGGTCACATACAAATTTTATCAATATTCATTGAGCGCTTTTTGAAATAATAAATAAGAAAATATATATGAGTATATACGAGGGGCGTTCAGTGTATTCTCGGTATCGGGATAATTAAGTAATGAAGTGGATAATTTAACATCATTAAATAACTACAGTAACTAAAGATATAAATAGATAATTTCACATTATTTGTTTTATGGATGTTCAGCCATAGCTCCTTTGGTTATGAACCGATTTAGATCATTCTTTTTTTGTTGGAAAAGGAAAACCTCAAGGGTAGTCCTATTTTAACTTGATTGGCATTGGAACTTCGACTTCGAAGATACACCAGGGATCTCCTCAAAATAATTGAAGTTGGAATACATTTTTGTTAAAAATTGCCTTGTTAAACTAAAAATCTAGGGCGGACACATTGTAATTTTCTTGCTTTTTTCTAAGCCCTTTTAATACTCTTTTTGTATTGTCGTTGACGCCGGGCGCAGGAATTTAGGAGGGAGAAGTCGGTAGGTTATTAAATCGTATTCTGATAACGAACACTATTTTCTTAAATTATTTTCAGTTGTCTTAAATATTTTTGTGCGACAACGTCTGTAAATTACAAAAGAAATTATGTTTAGTTCATTACGAACATACATCTATATCTTTATACATTTTTTCTCAAATTAAATTTTTGTGACAAAGCCAAATCTACCTTAATTCTTCATCAAAATTATTTCAAACTTCATTTTAAAGCTTATGTTTCTCGCAATTGACGGAAAATAGACAAATAGTTTAAAATTAATGATTTCGTTATTTTTTTTATTAAAAAGCTTTTTCAGTTAACATGTAGGAGGCGCCATCCATTAAAAACCTGTTTAACTACCAGGACAGCTGTTAATTTGTTTACATTACATAATTTGCGAAATATTCGCACGGATCATTTAGTTGCTTAATAGTGTACAGCCAACATTATACCAAATACAATAGAATAAACAAGAAACAAAATTTTGTCTATCACTACAGCTAATTCTGTTTTATTGTCAGAGTTGTTGTTGTCTCTTTCCATCTCTGCCACGTCGCTCTCTCGAGGCAATATCTCTCCTAGATCTTCGTTCTCTTGCATGGTATAACCACCGTTTATTGAAACCTGAATATGAAAAATAAGGAGTTATGTATGATCTGTAAATTTTGTACAGGTTATATTTTTAATTCGAAAGTTGAGTCATTTATAATTACTGCTTTTGTTTTGTTTATCATTTTCTACACCAAGTAGACATAGTGTAAGAAATTCAACACTACATGGTGGACTGAAATTTGTCGTCCTATTTTAAGCGCATAGAAATTTGATATTGTCCAAAGTATATGTATAATATATGTATGTATTGAAGCAATGATGGCTCAGTGGTATTGTGTAAAGACATCGCGTCGATTGACGTGAGTTCGAATCCCTGCAATGAGCCTCAGCTTTCGGTGAAGGAAAACATCGTGAAGAAACAATAGCATAGTGTAGGGCTTTTTCTAAAACCTGCCTGGCTAGCTACCACCCTCAAGTTGAAAATCTGTCGCCAAGCATCAATAGGTGTGTTCCGGCAGCTGCACTTGAGATCCATTCTTCCACTAGGCTTAGCGTGTTATCATCTTGGGCCACACTTAACATCAGATGAGATTGTGGCCACTACGCCATAACCTATAACGATAAATATGTATATAAATTGCTGTAATTGCTGTAATAGCTGTAATTGTTTGAACAAATGAGGCAGGTACTTTAAAACTGCTTTTAAATGTATAGATAGCTTGTAAGAAAAATTCAGCGATACTAATGTTAACACAAAGAATCTTTTATGTTCAGTCAGAAAAACAAAAAAAATTATTATAAGTTTATTATAAGTTTAATTATATTATAAGTTTAAATAGTTTAAAAAACTAAAAACACGCACAAAAAATTATAAAACTTCTTAGTCTTCGTTACCAAGCCCAAACTATTTAGTCCAGTCATATAAGCTCAAAATTGGGGTAAACTTCGGAATGAAAGATAATAAGCTATTAATTGGTATAAACTTTTGTTTTGACGTTTTAAAAGTTTGGTCAAATTTCTCATAAAAGCTAGTGTCTGCGTCTTAAGTTATTCAAGGTCAAAAGTCGCGAAAACGAGCTTTTCGTAAATATCTCACTTCCTATGCTTTAAATGATATTTATTGTTATAATAATGATATAGACCATAAAACTCTGTACAAATTTTGATACACACCATTTTTATAGGCTTAATAGTTTTTGAGATAGAGCGCGTAAATGCGGAGAACTAAACCATACATCTCATAACACAAGGTCATCCGAGAATCCCAATAAATAATACGGTTTATACAGTTTATATGTCACTGAAAAATAATAAGTATGAAGAAACGTAATTATTAACTATTTTATACATTACATTAAAAGTATTATTTTTGCATTCTTTGCGATCTATCTTAAAATGGCTAAACCTGTAAAATATTGTGTATATCAAAATTTGTAAATTTTCGCGACATTTATCTTGAATAAATTAAGACGCAGACACGAGATCTTATGAGACTTTTGACCAAACTTTTAAAACGTGAAAACAAAGGGTTATTCCGAGGTGAAATTCTTACATGACTGGACTAAATTGTACTCGTCAAAACCTATCATATGAGCCCAAACTGCAGAAGTTTACTAGTAGCCACTAAAGTGTTCCACTATCCACCTCCTGGCTCCAATACCCAATTATAATGTTGTCATTCGAACTACATATACATACAAAGTATCATTTCGATAGACAATTAGAAGTAGGTTAAAATGGACTTCTAAGATTTTATTACATTGTTTGTTAGTTACAAATGAAGCTAATAATATTTGTGTTCATAAAAAATAGTAATTAAGAAAACTTATATTAACTAGGTATAGAACCTGTGTTAAAGTAACTAAACACAAAAATTAATAAAATCTATTTTAGAAAAGTCTAAAAACTCAGGAACACAATAATTACCGTAACAGGGGGTAAGCAAAAGATTGTCCTCAAGATATTCGAAGCCAATATATTCTGTATGGTCACCGTCTCGCTGAGTTTTACCATAGCAGCAGACATCAAAGCCACGTGTATCAATAACGCCAATAAAACTCCACCCAGCACCGTTACGTAGAGAATCACTAAAATTTGAGACATTGTTTAATATAAACACTACGGTCCTTTCAACTAACCATTAGCCAGCATTGTCACTTATACTTGTCAATGGTTCGTATGCCGCTGATTAGGATTTTTTTATATAAACTTTTTTTGTGTTTGTTTATACATTTATGGAAATTAATATTTTATTAATAGTTGTTGCAAAAATCTAAACAAATTATAATTCAACTTCAGCATGGTAGTTAGCCAGGCGGGCATTTAAAAACGCCCTACCACTATGCTATGGTTTTATTAGAATTTTTCCTTCATTGAAAATTCAGGCTCATTGTAGCGATTCTATACCTATTCTATACCGTATTTATTATACACGCTATCACAGAGAAATCATTGCTTTATCTAGCACTATAAGTAGCATGGTTCACATTTGTTGCATCGATGTCCCTCAAGTTCGCAAATCTGTCGCCTAACACCTATAAACTATTGTATTCCGGGCACTTGAGAAACAGACCCTCTATACTTAGCACATTATCATCTTAAGCCACAACGTTACTTAACATCAGATGAGATTGTATTCCAACGATAACCCTATCGATTATTTAAAAAAGTGGTAGAACATTTTCTAGTGCACGTCTGAATTATCAGCAATTTCAAGTTAAAAAATCTCTCGCTAAGCACTTGGCAGTGTGTACCAACAATTGTACTCGAGAACTGATTATGATAATTGTCTATAATATCATTTTTTTTTTAAATACGTCAAAAAGATTTATCATATCAAATCGCTAACTCGTCGTGGGATGGTGATTAAGGATGTTTTTTCTAGTGAAGATGCCTTAATCATTTACCCAGTAAATGAAAAGTGAAACATACCTTGTACAACTTGATTATAAAGATCCATCAGTCAAAATTCTGAGGAGCCAAATGGCTAAGAAAATTATTACCAAGTAGCATTTTGTTTTATCGCCTTTTATTCTGTAAATGTACATCCTTCGCCAATATTAAGCACAAAGTGCACAAAGTAAGTACTTACAAATAGATGCAACAGTATGCGTTGGGATCAGAGAATCAATGAAGCACGATCCCATACAGATGAATATGATGCAACCCACATAAAACCAAATCCGGGACATAGTCAACGGCTCGCTCCAGAACGACATCAAAACAAACAGGGTTAGAACTGAAAACGGAAACGTTTTTTAAATGCTTAAAATAAATTAAATTAAAAATGCGTGTGATTTGCATTGATGAACTACTACTGGTTATATAATCAGATTCCGCTTTAAAGACTTAGGCTTATTCGTCATTTTTGTGTCTGCTTTTTCGGTAAGAGAAAACACCTTAATGGTTATTTAGCATGAAGATGTGATGGTGTTTCGTATTTTTAGTATTGCGTGGTTACCATGATTTGACTGCGTCGTTGCTTAACATCAGATAAAATTGCTGTCAACAAAGATATTCGCTACTAGTTTTTCCTCGCGTCCGTCTGCAGATTTTTCATACTTTGTCCTTTTCCATGTCCCAGGCTAGGCTAGGCTAGGTCTCTATACTTCGAGGTTTTAGTTTGTGAGGTGTTTAATTGTCAAACAAACAGACTGAAGTCAGAAGCAATGATGGCTCAGTGGTAGCGTGTACGACTTCACGTTGATTGACGTGAGTTCGAATCCCTGCAATGAGCCTGAGCTTTCGGTGAAGGAAAACATCGTAAGGAAACCATAGCAAGGTGGTAGGGCTTTTTGCTAATGCCCGCCTGACTAGCTACCACCCTCAAGTTGAAAATCTGTCGCCAAGCGCCAGTAGGTGTGTTCCGGCAGCTGCACTTGAGAGCCAGTCTTCCACTAGGTTTAGTGTGTTATCATCTTGGACCACATCGTCACTTAACATCCTTACTTACTTATACTAATTATTACTTATACTTAACATTATAACGATAAAAAAACTATATTTGGTATCTGCGGGTAAGTAATTTGAGCTCTAGTAATACGAGCGAAGCTTTTGTCAAAAGTTATAGACTTTTCCTTAGTTATAAACTTACCTATGAGCGGTGTGTAAAACACAATGTTGTATGTTGTCGCTCGTCTTTTAATATCCAAGGTGATAATGAGCCTATCACTCTGATGCGTTTGGTTATCTTCCGTAACGAATACGTTACTCCATACGTCTGGTTCAACGACTACTTCTTCCGCTGAGACTTCCCATTGGTTCTCTATGTACTTGCCTGTAAACTGAATAAGACTAGTTTCTACCACATCTGCTTAAAAAGCATCCAATTTCGTTACTTCTATAAACTTACCATCTTCGTTCTATTATCTTTATTGCTTAAGATTTCTAAACTAATTTTCTCGTGTGCCTCCCAAGGTTCTATTATGATATAGCAAGAGTACTGATCGCGAGGCCATCTGAAAGAAATGTTTATACTTATAACGAAAAGTTTATGTAAAAAGAAATCACAAAAGGATATCATCGTAACGCGAGATATAGAATATGTTATCCCGGATTTTATTTAAAATTATTAAATGTAACTAGATTCATAATCATAAAATCCGAACGAATTAATGACAATAAACTAACATTGGAAGAGTGATATGCTCGCAATCATATGGGGTATATCTTTTGCACCACGATGGTGGCATCACATGCGCATTACCGACCCTTTAAAAACCTATTCAGTCCCTTTTTGAAAAACCCCGTACTGTAGTCCACTGAGAAAACATCAACAGAGAGCTCATTCCACATCTGGAGCATTCGCGGAAGGAAACTACTCTGAAACCGGACTATCTGCGAGCATTTAGGTTCCAATGTGTGAGGCTGAACTACCTGCCGATTTGATGTGCATAGTTGAATTTATGAATTTAATTGCAATTTATAAAATAGTTTAACTAGGTATTCCAATTTTTAGAAGAGTTGTACAATTCATGAATATAAAAAGGTAAAGTTAACACTTACTTGCTCATTTTTACAGTATAGTCTGAACATAAGCTTTTGACTTTAACTTGAAATTGAAAAGTAGCTTCACCACTATTCACCATATTAATGAGGTCTGGATTTCTTACATCAAATACACCAATATCGTTTGAACTGTTAAAATATGAACAAAGTTATCATTAAATTTTGAAGAGTTTTTAAGTGACAGATTTACGGATTTTTCCGAACCGGTGCAAAATCTATATTAACGCCTTTTATCCATCATTAGAGATGCGGCGGGAATTCTCATAGTAATGGAATAATGCACAAAGCCCACGCGTTTACAAATTAACTTAGGATGCACTAAATAGTCAACCGGGATTCGTTTTTAAATGAAATGAATAACCAATAGTTAAATTTAATTAAATTGTTACCATTGCAAGTACCCGCTATGCTCCCCACTACTAGTTCGGTGTAAAAATTTAACTTATGACTTAAATTAGCTTTCAAGAAGAAATTTGTAAATGTTTTTTTTTTATAGTTGTAGGTTGGCGTAGTGGCCACAATCTCACCTGATGTTAAGTGACGATGTGGTCCAAGATGATAACACACTAAACCTAGTGGAAGACTGGCTCTCAAGTGCAGCTACCGGAACACACCTATTGGTGCTTGGCGACAGATTTTCAACTTGAGGGTGGTAGCTAGCCAGGCGGGCATTAGAAAATGCCCTACCACCATGCTCTGGTTTCCTCACGATGTTTTCCTTCAACGAAAGCTCAGGCTCATTGCAGGGATTCGAACTTACGTCAATCGACGCGAAGTCGTAAACGCTACCACTGAACCGTCATTGTTTCAAAATGGATTTGTAGTTTTTATACTGACAAGGCATTAATAAGGCCATAGCTTAGAACAGTACAGTCCAGAGAGGTTTCCGATATTTGCTGTCGTTATGCCAATACAAATACATACATTGAAAACGCAAAGCTACACGACTCTTTTTACTATAGTGAGTTTTTTATTATGTGTACCTGTAGCCCAAAGAATACTTGATAATTCCCCTAACAGTTCCATCTGTTATTTTCTCGTTTGTTTCATAGCAGAAGGAGGAATGCAAGTTCTTGGTTGCCTAAGATTTTATTCGAGAACTTTTATATACCTCATCACTTGTACAATAGTAATAACTACTAATATAGAACAAGTCTGTTTCTGTTCGTATGAAAACTTAATCATCATGGTATTCGGCAAAATTTCTGATTACATCTTATCATCGAAAACTGTCTGCTGAAATTAATTATATAAAATCTATCGACCTGTAATACTAACTTGAGAACATAAAATGTTGGTTTCCATATTTGCCCCTGGCGAAATTTGAGACTGGTCGTTCCGTTGAATTTGCTCGGATCCCAAGCCATTGTGTTATCTGTCCAGCTCTAAAAAAGGAGAAGAATGTCTTAAATATGTTTATTAACGTCATAGTAATTCCTGTGTTGTGAATGTAGATGAGTTATAAAATTGTGGGTTGATTACATCGGTCTGTTAGTATAAGCTGCCATTCAGTGCTGCTCCATAATTTATGGGTAATGGAATTGTGGATAACGGCATTAGAATAATTTGAAATGCTATAAATTTGTTTTTTTGTGGTCGTTTTAAAACATTTTTAGTAGATTTCAATAAAAACACCATAGTTACTACCAGGACTTAAGTAATAAACAAAAACATAAGTTATTTGTGTTTCATATCTATCAAACACTACATGGTGGTTGGACATCTTCTAATATTAAACAGACTTGTAGTATCTCTCAAGTAGATAATCTTTGTCAAGGATCTATCAGCTTAGATTACATTAGTTCTATTGTCTTTCTTATATTATTTTATTGTCAAAAGATTATATAGGTTGATTCAGTACGTGAACGATAGTGATGTCTGGAAGTGACTCTGTGGATCCACTAAATTATGAATATGATTATTAACTACACATATTATTTGTATAGTTAAAATAATAAAAATAACAGGTATATCCGCGATCGAGTTTCTTAGCGGATCTTTTTAATGATTGGGATTTTACCGGACCGTTGGTAGTGTTTTAACATTTATAAGTGACTTCTTAGGTATATCAGGAAAAGTGATTACAAATTATTACCGTAACCACAGACATTATTGTGGTAAGTTTGGATTCAAAGGGGTCAAGCTGCACATTAGAGACAAGGGCCAAAATTTTTACGGTCATTCTCGGGCTCGGTGGTATTGACGGTAGACGGCCCATTAGTAGCGTTCGCTTCAAGGTATCAGAATTAGTAAGCTTGGGCTGCTCCGGTTCGGAATCCAATGGTGTTGCTGTAAAGTTAAATATTTATTAACATAAGTCAAAAGCCTGAAGCCAGAGGGAATGCACGGTCTTCATCAACAAGCCTATGTGTGTATGTATAAGTCTAGAGGACCAGTTTCACAGGTCTGTTTTTCGTCACTACGAGAACATTTCTTATGTGTTCAGGTTTCCTTACGACCCGACGTTTTCCTTCGGTGACAGAATGTTGCTATTTAAATTCAAATAGTACACAAATTCCGCAGTTTGTGTAGTAACTCGTGTAGTGTTAGATTTCCTGCGAACGTTAGACATTCCTTTGGTCTTAACCATTCCGTGTCCACAACGTTCGATTACATTAATATAATTAAATTTATTACATTTGAAAGGTAGATACCTCGTATGTTACTTTTTTAGAAATCGTATTTTATTTACTTTTATTTTACTTAACGAATAAGTGTTGTATATTCATGAATGTTATAGAATTTTTTAATATTAGACGATAATGTTCTAAGCTTACAACGTTATCGCTTTATTCAAAAATTAAATACAATTTATATAAAATATACCTGCTATAGATTTTAGTATATTTCAAATATTTTGCTAATAATGTGGTAGCTTATTTTTATGATTTGCTATGAAAAAGTAAATTTTTGTACTATACCTGTATTTTTTTTATGATGGTATAAACTTTAATGGTTTTTTGGTTAATGAAAACATTAATATATTAGTGTTCCAAATAGAACAATAAAATATGTTAGTAATAGGTATGAAATTATTATTAGAAAATACGAAAACAAACATATGTATGAATGTTTAGAAAAAAATGTTATAGTATCTTCCTTACCATCACTACTTTCGGTGCCCGGTATAGGACAATCATATAAAAATTTAGCTTCCACACCATTCCATGCTGCGAAGCTAAAATACTTTATCGACAAGGGGAACATGTCGTTGAAAGAAATCAAAGGTATAATTTCACCTTCCTTTCCAAATTCTATAATGCCATCTGTAAATGAAAACTGATTACGTAAAATCATCGTGTACAAATTTTTCAAGAACAAAAGAATTACAAGGTGAAAAACAAAGTTGGTCCACTTTAGAAATTCTTAAAATTACAGTTTTAAAGCTTACTAGCAACCCGCCCCGTCTTCACACCGGTAGCAGAGTAATACATATAACTCTATTGCTTTACGTGAGGCACGCCAGTAAAACTCCCAGTCGCCATGATTTTTTCCGACATTTTCAACATTCATAGTCATATTCAGCCAATTTACACGAAACCTTAATTAATTATATACTTAAATCTTTCTCATGAATCACTCCGTCCATTGGTGAAAACCGTATGAAAATCGGTTCGCTATTTTTTGAGTTTAACGCGTTCAGATAAACAGACAGACAGACGTGGCGCGGAAAGGGACTTTATTTTATAATATGTATAGATAGATATATAGATAAACCAAATAATTTGAAAAAAGTGGAAGCGTGTACGCGTGTTAGAAGTTATTCTTCTCTGACAAGATCATAAGTAATTTTGTGATTTAGACGATGATATTAATATAATTTATTAAATACAATAAAAATATTATTATTTTTTATCGATTTCAATATCTGTAATTTTTTTTTTGATGACACTGATAAAGCATTTATGAGAATTACTTTGAATGTGACTATGTTCATTACAATAAAGTAAAAGGTTTAACAAGCGACTTCATGGTGTAGATTTTTGTTACAATACTGTGTAAAAAATCACTTTCATTATAACAACGCGTTCCGAGTGCTTGTGGGCTGCCGCGTTTTTTTAGTGCCTCAGGGATGTTTGATGAAGCAAGAATTGACGGTTTTGTTGCCGTCATCCGAAAGCGGTGTTCCTCCTGTGTGCATCCTGAGCACGTTATGTGGTAGATGGGATTTTCCAATGCTACGTCACTGGATCGGACTTCATACATACTACTTCGATAGTGTGAGTTATAGTACTATTATTAGCATTAATTTTTTATTATAGTTTTTTGACTATTATTAAACTGTATAGTTTTTTTGTGAAATAAAGATTTTATATTATTATTATCTTATATCGCACCTAAAGAATTATGACTTACTTTAACCTAAGTTTATAAAACTGATTAAAGTAGGTGCTTGGTATTTTTACTTGATGTGATGATATAATCAACATTTGGAGGTAGTGGTGAATCAAGCACTAATAAATGGCAATTTTTTTTTAGGAATAGATGATGATAGAAGATAACCAGGTGTGTGTACAAGAGAAGATAGAAAGCAAACGTACATACCAACCGAAATCTTTATATAGAAACCTCTCATTTCAATAGTGGAGAGTACGTCAGGCGTTTTGACGGAGCTCTTAGCGTTTCTCCTCAAATTCCGGCGTAGTTCTGTGAACCTGTTGCCGCCACCTCCAACAACTAAGGCAAAATTTTGCTACAGTTATTTGGTTAGCCTAACTTGGAATATTGTGTAAGTTTGTCTATAACTTGTTTCAAAGCCAGGCACGTTTATTGAAAGGTAAGCTTGGTCAGCATCGGTAACTTTATCAATGTTAAATTGTAAGTCAATTTTACAACTATAAGTGGGTAAATTTACAACAGACATCAGTAAAACACAGACATTAGTAAGTCACTAAAGGAAAGTGAATTACTAGGTACATCAGCATACCTAAGTATAAATAAAGCTGGTGCAAAAAAAACTGTCAATTTTATATTTTGGGTCTCGTACAAACATATATTAGTTGATCATATATTAAGACCTCTTGAATCTTTAAAGGCCACTTACGAATTTCAAAAATTCTAAAAATAGTAGTAACTTGAATTTTATTTTCATATTACGATTTTTTGTCCACGAAAAATTTCACCAAATTACAGTTCAAAGTATGAACTTTAAGAGGTCGCTCAACAGAAGAGAGATAGGGTAAAGAGAAATTTCTTTGGAGATTGCTCTCTGCTTGAGGCAGTCTGATTGGTGGAATACTTCCAAACAACAGAAGATCGTAGCTAAATAAATAATCTTGTATTGCGTTTCTGCGGTGAGTAGGGTTTCCAGAGCTCCTTGGAGCAGGAGGATTCAAGGTCCGCAAAGCGCTAGTTGATACCTATGTTATTATAAGCGTCCATAGACTTACAGTGGCTGATTACCAACAGGCGAGCCGTATGCTTATTTGTTACCTTAGTAGTATAAAAAAAATGTGTATTTCATTAATTTCGATTTTTCGAGCAAAGTTTTTATTAAATACTAAGTTCGTATTCAGTACGTATTAATACTTCACTGAAAACTTACATATTCTAAGATTATAGCTTTTTTTTTCTAGATAAAGTTAGAATACGCGAAGCTATTGTTAGTTTTTAGAAGACGTATTCTTCGGCATATTAATGTAATCGAAAACCGATACAATATTTGTACTTTACAAATACATAGGACGCACAAACAAAAAAAAATCCGGAACTGGCTACTTACATTAAAAACAATTAAAAACTAATTACGACATTCAAAAGTAGAACTCTTTGGTTTTAAAATGCAATTATTTTTATATATTTGTCACTTGTTTGGCGCCATTTTAAATATTGCGTGTCTAATCAAGTCGACTGTTTATAGCTGGTTTGCAGAATTCCAACACCGTTGTGTTAATCTCGGTGACGAATTTCGTGATGGTTGTTCGTCTAATGTCGTGAATAACGAAAACAGACAAATGAATTTTTGAAAGAGAAAAATGTAGGTATTCATCTGACACCATGTGTCTTCTTCCTGTTTTCAAATATCATGAATTATTTACATACTCAACGATTTTCAACAACAAAACCGGCTGTTGAAGAGTTTCAAAAGCATATTTCCGAGGTCATCACGGAGGACTGGCATAAATGTTTTCAAACTTGGTTTACCGTCAAAAATATTCATTGAAGCCAAGGGAGAATATTTTGAAAAACAATAAACTGTTTTTTGGTCTGTCGTCGTATTCTTTTTCCTTATTAATTTCAGAAATTTTTAGTGCGGCCCACATAAGGGCATAATATTTAGGTGAAAGTTACTACCAGCTTGTTCTGATCTATACCAATATTCTTCTAAGGCACATAAATATTATTTAAAACATACTAACCTATTTCATAAACTGAATCAGTAAAAGTCGGGTTAGCCACCTCGGAAAGTAGAATGTGTCCGTTGCTCGAGGCTTGTATAGCTATGTGCATTTCATACGCAGTGTCTGGATTTGAAGTCAGCATTGAACGATCCCTGTCGTTCACACGGTAGAAGGTTTCGTAACTGTAACCGTGTCTACAAATGTGTTCCTTGCAGTTCATAGCCACTGAAATAAAAATAAACGTGGGAGAGTAATAATAAAGAGCAACACTCATCATAAAAAAAAGGTGTGTCTGCGATTCACACACGATAGAAGTGAAACTTCATTTTAAAAGGCATTTTCTATTTTATTTAAACAGTGTGCAATATACATACACACCGACATTTACTCTCTCGCTCTGGCTCACACAAAGAGGAGAGACCGATAATATATAGCTCTCTCGCGCTGGCTCACACAAAAAGGAGAGCCCGATGTGCGTTAAACGTTTAACGCTTGGAAGTCGCATAAGAAGTTTCACTTCAATAAACATCAAAAATACTTCATTCAATTTGGAACTCTATGTTACTGTAGAATATATATATATATATATATATATATATATACCTAGAATATAGTATATATATAGTAATCTATATCAAGTATCTTGGCGATACTTGGCGAGGGTTGTAGCTATCTAGGCGGACATTAGAATATATTCTACCACCGTGCTACGGTATCATCACGATGTTTTCCTTCACCGAAAACTCGGACTCATTGTAGGGATTCGAACTGACGACTGCTGCGATGTCCGTATACGCTACCAGTGAGATATCATTGCTCCTGGTAGTTTTATAGAAATAAAAAAAGGTGTGTGTGTGCGATTCACACACGATAGAAGTGAAACTTTATTTTAAAAGATATTTTATATTTTATTTAAACAGTGTGCAATATACATACACACCGACATTTGCTCTATTGCTCTGGCTCACACAAAGAAGAGAGACCGATAATATATTGCTCTCTCGCTTTGGCTCACACAAAGAGGAGAGACCGATAATGTGCGTTTAACGTTTAACGTGTTGGAAGTCGCATAAGAAGATTCACTTCAAAAAGCTGTGTGTCCGATTCACACACGATAGAAGTGAAACTTCATTTTTAAAGATATTTTACATTTTATTTAACATATGTTATATAAGACTTCTTACTAAAAATCTATAATACGCAGCCGCATACAGTGTACAGTAGTATTAGCTCACGTACTTTTCACATATGCTAACTAACACACATTAAATGCTCAAATACAAGCAAGTATTAAACAGTGTGCAAAATACATACATACACACCGACATTTGCTCTCTCGCTCTTGCTCACACAAAGAGGAGAGACCGATAATATAAACAAAAAAAGGTGTGTGTACGATTCACACACGATAGAAGTGAAACTTCATTTTAAAAGATCTTTTCTATTTTATTTAAACAGTGTGCAATATACATACACAGCGACATTTACTCTCTCGCTCTGGCTTACACAAAGAGGAGAGACCGATAATGTGCGTTAAAAGTTTAACGTTTAACGCTTGGAAGTCGCATAAGAAGTTTCACTTCAATAGTATGTAATTTACTCTCTCACTCTGGCTCACTCAAAGAGGAGAGACCGATAATGTGCTTGCATACCCCCTCCGTGGGCATAAGTCGCATAAGAAGTTTCACTTCAAAAACTTTCAACCTCCACAAACAGCTTTTTAATAACCTACGTATATAATGCTTCAAAATTATCGAAAACCTAATACTATGAAATAAGGTGTCGTCATAACTGTAATTAGAATGGGAACTCACGACCGTTTTAAATATTAAAATTGCTCATTTCAGAACTTCGTGTCGAGTTCTCGATGAGTTTTCAAGTTTCAAACCAAACTTGGACTGTCGCAGTCGGTAGCATACTATTTTGTATGACGGTAGATCATTAATTATTTTCGCTTACGACAGTGTATTAAAATGTTCAAAGTTTTTAATTTAATAGGACTTTCTGTCAAGTACATCCTATGTCGTTAGTTACGAATAATGAATGTAATATAGTTAACAGATTTATAATGTAGGTACCAGAAAAGTTTAGTGTTAGTGATTTATTTATCCTTTAATTGAAGTGAAACTTCTTATGCGACTTCCAAGCGTTAAACGTTAAATGTTAAACGTTTAACGTTGAACGCACATTATCGGTCTCTAATTTTTGTGTGAGCCAGAGCGAGAGAGTAAATGTCGGTGTGTATGTATATTGCACACTGTTTAAGTAAAATATAAAATATCTTTTAAAGTGAAGTTTCACTTCTATCGTGTGTGAATCGCACACACACCTTTTTTATATATTAAATTAATTCCGGCCGCGGCTTCGCATTCGTTTATTATGCAGTAATTATGTCTCATTTTTATTTATAATCATTCATTTTTATGATTTAAAAAGTGTTATTGATAATTAATTGCTTATCAATGTCAGAATGGTAAATATACATCCTATATACTAAATTTATTAAAATTGGTTGATAATAAATAATAATCCTTTTTAGGGTTCCAAAGGGTTTTCGCTATGTCTGTCTGTGGCTTAGCTCAGAGATCCTTAGTGCTTAGGCTATAATTTGGTATGGGTATATAATAGGTCCGAACATATGAAATTAGCGTATAAAATGGAAAACGTAAAACGAAAAAAAATAATGAAATTTTATATTTATATTTTATTATTTTATATTTATTCTATTTATTCATAGATTCTATTGCTGAAAAAATTGTTGGAGCGAGAATCAATAAAATCTTAGCTTTTTCACTTTTCCAAATTGTTTCAAGGGAATTAAAATTGTTTTATCATTCACACCGAAGCTTGCCGATGGATCCGCTTCCACGATCACCTTTAATTCTTCATTATCAACTAGGGTCTCCGGCCGTCCTCGGGGTTTGTTTCGTAGGTCAAAATTTCCAGAACGAAAACGTTGGAACCGAAAACATACCGTGTTTTATTTTACAGTAGCTTCCCTATACACATAATTAATACTTCGAGCTGTTTCTGCAACGCTTATGCCACGGTGGAACGCATATTCGTAAATAACGCGATATGTTAGGTTTTCCATTTTGTGAAAAGAACGATGTTAAAGAAAAATCAAAGGGTGCGAAAACAAATGGTACGAAATAAATTTGAATTTAGAATTCATAACCAAAGGCCAGATATTTGAGATTAAGGTGGCCAGTTCAACAAAACGCGAGTTTCATATGTAAGGACTACGTAAGGTACGACTATGTAAGGTTAAACGTTAAACGTTTTACGCTTGGAAGTCGCATAAGAAGTTTCACTTCAAAAAAGGTGTGTGTGCGATTCACACACGATAGAAGTGAAACTTAATTTTAAAATATATTTTATTTAAATTTTAAAATATATTTTATTTAAACAATGTGCAATATACATACACACCGACATTTGCTCTCTCACTCTGGCTCACACAAAGAGGAGAGACCGATAATGTGCGTTTAACGTTTAACGCTTGGAAGTCGCATAAGAAGTTTCACTTCAAAAAAGGCGTGTGTGCGATTCACACACGATAGAAGTGAAACTTCATTTTAACAGACATTTTCTATTTTATTTAAACAGTGTGTAATATACATACATACACACCGACATTTACTCTCTCGCTCTGGCTCAACCAAAGAGGAGAGACCGATAATGTGCGTTTAACATTTAACGTCTAACATTTAACGTTTAACATTTAACGTTTAAAGTTTGGAAGTCGCAAGTGTAACTTATTATGTGACTTCCAATCGTTAAACGTTAAAAGTTAAACGTTTAACGCACATTATCGGTCTCTCCTCTTTGTGTGAGCCAGAGCGAGAGTGTAAATGTCGGTGTGTATGTATATTGCACACTGTTTAAAAAAAATAGAAAATGTCTTTTAAAATGAAGTTTCACTTCTATCGTGTGTGAATCGCACACACACCTTTTTTTGTTTATATTATCGGTCTCTCCTCTTTGTGTGAGCAAGAGCGAGAGAGCAATATATTATCGATCTCCCCTCATTGTGTGAGCCAGAGCGAGAGAGAAAATGACGGTGTGTATGTATATTGCACACTGTTTAAATAAAATATAAAATATCTTTTAAAATAAAGTTTCACTTCTATCGTGTGTTAATCGCACACACACCTTTTTTTTCGATTCAGGGATCCGTTTCCGAAATATTAAGATTCCAAGTGCTAATTTTTGTTAAGTGGCCCGCCCCTTATCAGTTAAATTGTTGTTTTTGGGTATAAAGGAAAAAATATGATAGTAGTATGTATAATGAAGTTAAAAGAAAAAATGTCAGAGATAAGTCGTCTTTACAACTTAACGAATGATAGTCAATCAACTTTTAAAATGTACTTGAATTAGTAATTTCGTACAAATTCCATTGAAAATTACTTGTACAAGTCTCAATATTGGAACTCTTCACTGCGCGTGGCCCGACACGCACTTGGATTTTTTTAAATATATATTAAAGTGAAACTTATTCCATCGCTCCAAAAATTTTTCTTCACCTACCGCATGTCGTATTACATTACACTATCGCAAATAAAATTGAATTTTATGCCGTGCATTCAAGGATTATAATCGTAAATTCGGAACTTATTTTTTTCTTAAGTTACACCTGCATCTTGGGTTAATAAAACCAAACAACATTTTTTTTTTCATAACTCCTAATATTATAATTCATAATTTATTATACTATCGATTTCGGAATGACATATAGATACTATATGGTACAAAATTTTATGAAAATCGGTTGAGAAAAAGTAGTATTTTTTTTTAGATTTCGTATAGTATTATGAATAATATTATAGCCTATTAATTTAGGAATGACTTATACTTCCTGTGTACTAAATTTCAACAAAATCGGTCAAGCAGTCTTAAGTTAAACGGACAAACCGACAATTATAATTAAATGCCCAATTTGAGATTAGCCGCCAATAAAACAGCTATGAAGCAGAAAATGTGATTAAAACGAGTAAATAAATTCGTGAACGATGCTTTTATATGAAAAAAAAGGTGTGTGTGTGTGTGTGATTGAAGCACGATAGAAGTGAAACTCCATTTTAAAAGACATTTTCTATTTTATTTAAACAGTGTGCAATATACATACACACCGACATTTACTCTCTCGCTCTGGCTCACACAAAGAGGAGAGACTGATAATGTGCGTTAAACGTTTAACTTTTAACGCTTGGAAGTCGCATAAGAAGTTTCACTTCAAAAAAATATGATTTAATAATATGATTGTATGATATTAACTTACTTTTATATGTGTAGACATTAGTATTATTGCTGTCAACTGAATTCATATAAATAAACAAAATCACATAGATCAACCATTGCATTTTTCCTGTATGTATTTAAACAAAATTATATTAAAAACAACAATGAACAATTCACAAGTTAGAAATGTAAATTCTTGTTCATATCACAATGCGAACTGAAGCCAAAACTCGTGGGTGGCGTTTACTGGACGTTAAGTAGATTAAGGTTGTCACACAATATTTGTATTTGTATACAATAATATTTGTATACATGTATTTTGTATTTTGTTATATTGTATATCGTATTTTGCTTTAAAGCAGATTGTTTCGATCCCGAAAGATACAATTTATTCATCTAATGTTCAAAGATGATATGGTAACACGCTAAGCGTATAGGAACTGGGTCTTCAGTACAGCTGCCGGAACACACCTATATTATACTTGGCGACGGATTTTCGACTTGATGGTGTTAGCCAGCCAGGTGGGAATGAAGAATGCCCTTCCACTAATCACCGCAAACTTCGGTTGCATCGTCACGAATTAAACATGTTTTTAAAATCTTTATTTGCAAACAATTTTATTTGCTCAAATTTAATATAACTGTTATTATTATAACATTATATTATATTTATTTTTGATTACTAATTCCAATTTAAGTACTGTGCTCGTAGGTAAAGCCGAATATTTTTTTAATATATTTACTAACTTCAATGTAAATTTTCGGAGTAGTATGACTGATTATTTTCATGGAATATACGAGTGGACATTTGTATTTAAAATAAAAAAAAAACATGACATGATTATTTAGAGGTCAAAGACTCGATATAATAACGCCAAGATTTATACGCCACAAAAATTAGGCCTATGTTTAGCTAATTACGAGATATAAGTGAGAAAATCACAAGAAAGCACTTTATAAACTGCTAAAGATAGTAAATGATCACCAAAATTAAAACCCATTTTAACGTGAAATTATAACAAAAATTTAAAATTTACCTACTAAATGTACATTAATAACATAACCTAATAATTAGTAATTAACTACATTTTCCTATTAAAGCAAATGACTCCAAACGAATCACTGATAATCCAAAAATAGCGATTGATAAATTGCTATTATTATCTGGCGCTTTCTGTCTCGCTCTGTTTTTTATCATAAGTCTAACCTAACCTAACCCAGCTACATCATTTCATAGGTATTAATCGCGCATTAATGCACTCGCTAAATTGTGGTGATAATTTACTATATTTGGTATTTAAATACAGTTTTTAGTGTTCAGTACATTATTTTTTTGTTTAGAGAGATTAGGATCTAATTGTATTATTTGTTGGTCATTATATTTAATCTCTAAAAATTATACTAAATTAAGATAATTAATTTTCACTTGATTACAAGTTCAATTATATATTTAAAGCGATGGTGGAGTAGTTGTTTTCTTTGTGTTTGGACACCGCAGTAATTGACGTAGATTCGAATTCTACAATGAGCCTGTGCTTTCGGAGACGGAAAACGTATTTTTTTTCAACTAAGGAGTCAAATAAACATACGGATAGAACGGCTTTGGTAACCTATGGATGCTTATAATACCATAGCGCGTTGCCGATCTTGAAATCCCCTACCCCAAAAAACTCTGGAAATCTTCAAAGACATTTCTCTGTGCCCTACCTCTCTTTGAACCCACCCTTCCCCGAGGAGCTCTGGAAACCCTACTCACCGCAGGAACACAACACTAGGTTATTTATCTGCGATCTTCTGTAGGGTGGTGGTATTCTACCAGTCGGGCTGCCACAAGTTTAGAGTAAATTTCTCTGTGCCCTACCTCTCTTTAAAAAAAGGGCCTGTACTTTCCATAAAGATTTTTTATTATTCAGTTGTTGTGTATGTGTATGTGAGTTTTCCTCTTTAATTTAAGAACTTAGCTCTTGTCGGTGGAGCTGTTGCCACTGTTACCTATCCTTTGATTTTCTTTTGGCCTCCTGATACGAAACAACTCTCATTTTATCCTTCTCTTGTAGGAAAAAGCTTCGTCTGTGTCTTCCTGTTCCTTACTTTCCTTCAATTTTACCTTCAAAAATTGTTTTAAAGTACTTATCGTACCGTATCACGTGTCTAATCATCTTTCGTTTTCTGTTACCTATGATTCTTAACAACTGTCTTTCCTCGTCAACCATTCTTCTATGTGAGTATGATTTTAATATTATTCAGCACTTAAATCACAGAAGTGCCATAGAGTCAAAACATAAGAAAGTTCCTTTTCCCACGTCAAGAAAACATATGGCAGAACGCGTAGTGCTTATAAAAACCTTAGTTTCCTAAAACATTAATAAAGAATTATTGAATGAAGATACAATGTTTTTTTTTGTTTCATAAGGAGCAAGTAGGTATCTAAGGAGTAAAAGAAAAAAAAGTTCATAATCTATCCAGTAGGTACTTTTTTGCGTGATGCGCGCAAAACGGCAAATTCAATTACTTTATTTATATAGATTTATATAAAAACCGATGAGTTTAGTTAGTTGATATGTAACAATGAGTAGGTAAGCATGTAAATATAACATTGTAATCGAAAAGGAAGCCCTCGTACAGTCGTGCAGTATCTGAGCGGACGTGCGATAAGCGGCGCCTGTTATTAAAAACTATTCATTTTGTTAAAATATACGTTTTTATTTCAATTATCTGAACTTATCCGTTATTATAATCACATATCACACTGTATCCTCTGTGTGATAAGTAGAGATATATAATGAAATAGTAAAATGAATTTCTAGTAAGGTCTAACATAGGCAAGCATTGTCTGATATATCCCATATTTGCTTTTTTTAATATGTAGTATATATATGTTTTTAGTTTGATTTGTAAACTCAATTCGGAAAATGTTACTTGAATATTTGTTCTCATTTTTTCTGCATATCGTAACATCACACATTAGAAGACTCTCAATTGACTCTATGGTACTGACATCATATGATCAGTCGTGGTACGGCGACAGCGCCGGCGCGGGTGCGGACCGACGGCGATGCCCCTATAAAGCTCGGGGAGCTAAGTGATACAGGTTTAGGTCCGATCCATCGGTATGGAGCCCTTGAGCCAAGCAGCCGCTCGCGCGATACAGTGACTACATTCACTAGCTAGCACTATCACATTACACTGCATCATACACACATGCACGCCACATAGGTACATAGGTTCTAGGCCATTTTTTGCCTAGTTAGATTAGACAAAAAAATTAGATTACTAAATACACATCCTCCTCCCAGGGATAGGAATCATGTCTATATGTACAGTTAGTTTATATCGAATGATAGGGAATTAGCCAGATCGCGACTTCTTTGCATACATGCAACAGTCCGAGCCGAGGTCCGGCCACTTTGGCACCCCCGGAATTTGTTGCAAAGCTTTCGCAGCTGAGTGCCTTAAGCGCTCGCCCCCAAGCCCGGTGAAGCTGCAAAAGCCGCAAAGGCTCTAGGGGCCCTAAGGCTAACAGTAAGGTCAGTTAAAAAAATGCTACTTCTAGTGTTGTATTGCCACGTTATGCTACCAGATTACTGCTTGGCTGATATTTGTGGTTATATAAGTGTTCAAGCAATAAACAGTTTGTTTAATATTCATGTATAATTTAACGACCAAGTCAAGATCATAATTCCAGTGTTTACAATATGTTATGTAATAAATCTTCTTGTTTTGTACACGCTATGTTTAACGAATAGTACGGTTTGATTATTTCCAAATAAATTATGCATGATACAAGTTCTAGAAAGTATTATACAACTCAATTTTCGGGCCGTAAAGAATAAAAAATATATATATTTAATACTAAATTTCAGTCCGTTAATATTAAAAGAATAATAATATTTAAAGTAATATTTTTTTATTAAACAAGCTTTTATAGATCCTGAGCACGACTTATCGAGACGTATGTAACAAACCTAAACATATCTTGTTTTGTTGAGGCGTTGCTATGGCCAGCATCTGGGCCCATCATCAGATCAGCTCAATAATATTATATTACTACACTGTCGTCGAACTTACATAAATATTCCAAATTTCAGCTCAAACGGTTAAGTGGATGTAGTTAAAATTTAGTTGCAAAATTTCACCCGTACATAAGAACTTGTAATAATAGTCTTGAAAATAGAGAAAAATAAATCCATATGTCAAAATTCTTATCCCAAAATCTGCAAGTTATTAAGCAATTTAACATAATATTAGACAGAAGTGGCAACGAAAATTACCATTAAATGGCGATAATAAAGCACTGGAACACTTCCAAAGGGGTCCCGGATACGCGAAGATTCGAAATGATCTAGCGGAATGCAAATATACTGCTCGTAACGTGCTTTCCATATTACTTGCTCAATAATACATTTATACTTCACTTTAAATATCGTAACGAATAATAGTTTTGGAGTGTTTTTCTAAGGTTCTCATTTAAGGCAGGTTTTTGAAGCAATGATTGCTCAGTGTACAATTTCGCGTCGATTGACGTGAAGGAAAACATCGTGAGGAAACCATAGCATGGTGTTAGGGTATTTTCTAATGCCCGCCTGGCTAGGTACCAGCCTCAAGTTGAAAATCTGTCGCCAAGCACATATGGGTTTGTTCTGGCAGCTGCACTTGAGAGCCAGTTTTCCGCTAGGTTTATCGTGATATCATCTTGGGGCACATCGTCGCTTAACATCAGGTGAGATTGTGGCCACTACGCCAAATACCTATAACGATAAAAAAGGTTACTTTCTTTACATATTTTTAAAGTTATGTGCACGTTTAGTAACGGGTGAAATTGACAGCTGCGCGCGCAGCTTGTGACGGAAGTGCAATATGATGAAGTTAACCATCAATAATAGATAATAATTTAAATTCATTTAACTGATTGATTTTACATTGTACATTGTGGTTTTGATTTTACATTGTACAAATTTACATTATTTTTATTTGTATTATATCTCAAAGACAGAAAGTTCAGAATAGTCTATCGGAGACAATTATCCTTGATATCTTCGTTGCGGGATCACAGAACTTGTGGATATAATCAGGGTTAAGTGGAAGCTTTGTAGAGATGTACAAGGTCTGACAATCCAAGTGAGTATGATGGCTGATGGATGGATGATGAAAATATAGCCACCCCATGCCTCGCATGTCTGATGTTATCGCTGTCCGTATCTGACCTAGTAATTGATCTTGAACATCCTCACGATCCGACAAGCTTCAGCCAGAATGATCTTCTCTTCGGGTTCCGACTTAGTATGTAGTCATAAATAATCTAGGATCCAATAGTAATGGAGGTCTTCACGGTACGAGGGCTCGAGGTAGAACCATCCTTCAAGCCTGTCACTGTCTACTTATATGGGTGCGTGGATCAAGAACACTTCTGTTGCTAGCGTGTGGCGTCTCTACTTTCTTTCCATTTATTTTATATTCGCCGTATTTCGAGCTGTCAGGAACTGTTATCCCGTTGCTATGAGACACGATTTCTTTTTAAAATAATCACATAGACACGATTCTCTAGCATATATAATGATTAAATAATATTTTTTTTATATATGACGGAGGAAGCACATAGTGACGGCGTATGGTGATACATGATACCGTCATTTATGGCTCTTTTGAACTATGGATGGCCGATGAACCGGCTTCATTATGGACGGTACCACCTTGATGACGGTCATGACGGGTTAAGTATACAGTACGGCACTATAACATTGAATATAGTTATAAATGTCTGTAGAGATGTGAACATTCCGACGATCCCAGTGAGAATGCGAATGCACCTTGCCCCTTTTTTTCGAACTGACTACACTGTTAGTCTTAGGGGCTCTGGAGCCTTAAGACTTTTACTGCTTCACCGGGCTTGTGCGCCTTGCTTCAGATGTTGGTAGTATTTATTTGGATTTCTCTCATAGCAGTCGAGTGTATGCACCGACTTATATTTTTTTTAAATAAACACGATTTAAAGAAGCTGAGTAAAATGAATTTACATTCTTATCATTAGCCATTGACCTTTGACCATGGCACGAAGAATAAAACTGTTGTTTGTTTTGTTTGACCAAAGAAGTATAACTTCTACAAAAGTACACACACTTTTTTTATAGTAACATGACGCACTGTGACGGCAATCTGACTGTTAGTAAGCACAGTATAAAACACCGGCGACTACAAAGAAATCGGCTATCCATCATCGGTAGTCGCTGTTATGCCGGCTTGCATAAATGTGTCGTGACGTTACAACTGAAGGACTTGATGTCAAAAGGAGGGAACACACTGACTGGAAGACGGTTCCACAGTTTCACAGTACGGCATTGATAAGACATTGAAAACATTTTAGTACATGCTGGGATGATTACCTGTAAACTGCGTCTCCAAAGCCAATACACCATGTGTGGTTGTATTAAGGAACGAATTAGATTAAACATAATCATAAAGTAATATTCTCGTATTATCATCATGTAGTAGAAATATACGGAACATTTGATTACTCCGCCTTTGATGACGGCCATACGCGACTGGCTTGCTGATTAAGCCGAGGTTTCTCTCGGACTATGCCTTTGCTTAACGAAGGTTGATCGAAGTTATCTCCAACGTACAGAAGATCACAGCTGAATACTTGTGTTGTTTTCCTACAGTGAGTAGGGCTTCCAGAATTCTTTAGGGTAGGGGGTTTAAGGACGGCAACGCGCTAGTGATACCTATGGTATCGTCCAAGCGTCCATAAAATACGAAAGATGCTTACTATCAGGCGGGCCGTATGTTTGTTTACCTGTGTTGAATATAAAAAAATGTGATCTTAAGTGATAATGTGGCCTAAGATGGCAACACGCTATGCCTAGAGGCACTGGCTAGCAAGTGCAGATGCCGGAACATACTTATAGGTGCTTGTTGATACATTTTCAATATCAGGGTGGTAACTAACCAGAAGGACATTAGAGAATGTCCTACCACCATGCTATTTTTCATCACAATGTTTTCTTTGTCCGAAATCTCAGGCTCATTGTAATATTTGAATCTACGTCTAACTACGTGGTATCCGAACATGCTATCACAAACCGAATCGAAAACCAAAGAGATAACTGTGTTACGCAAGTAACAGCTATTCAACGACTATTACATACATCAAGACTGTAAAATCGTGAGATCGTATCGTGAAGAATAAAAGGTTTAGTGCAATTTGGAATTCAATCAGCTTTTTCTCAGTATATACACGGGTCGGTAGAACTGTGTGTAAATTCATCCGCTTTTTATCATTGTCATTATTTTGCACTCAAGCACACTCGTCGATAACTTTGTTGGGAATAATGTTTATCATTGTCTGATATAGTTTTAATGTAAAAACATTTATTTGTTTTGGTATATTTTTACTCATAAAATCTTAGGATAAAATGTGGCTTTGTATTTGTGACCATGATAAATAAAGACAGCGTTCAAACTTAAATTACTTAACAAATTGAACTTTATACATATATTAAATATATCTTGTTTTTGCCTGCGACTTCTTTGCTTTTTCCCACTTCTATGTATATCCAGCTGCCGAAAGGGTTGGACCGGTGATGGATTGCCAATCTCTCGGTGGTAGTTCTTATTTTTAGATTAAGCTATGCTTATCACCAGGCAAGGCGTGATCACTAAACCGCGCCAAAAAAAACTATATTATTATTTATAATTATAACTATATTAACTATTTTTATTATTATAACTGATATAAAATCCATGTACTGTAAAATGTAGTGTACGCATATATATAAGTTTTTTTTAAATTAAGCTAAGTTGGAAACACACGTACAAACCTGCCTGAAGAACTTCTCGAAGACTGGCAAGCCGTTCATCAGTTAACGGAAGAAAAAAGGGACTTCGTTTGGAATTCCAACTGTGAATCTGCCTTCAACGAACTTAAACAGCAAATATGCGAAGCACCTATACTAGGTTACCCAAGTAGCGAAAGAAGGTTCATCGTGGACACTGACGCCAGCAACACCGGAATCGGAGGAGTGTTATCACAAATACAGAGGGATCGACAAGTCGTAATAGCATACTTCAGTAAGGCGCTTTCTAAGCCTGAACGGAATTACTGTGTCACTTGTCGGGAACTGCTTGCGGTTGTACAAACCTTGCAATATTTTCACAAATACCTCATAGGAAGGCAGTTCACATTAAGGATGGATCACCTTGCCTTATTCAAAGAATACTACTACTACCCTACTTCTCCAACTCAAATCAAAAGTGAAGATTTCATTCATATCTCAAGGTTCTAAACTCACGCCTTTAGAATATTTTTACTCGATATTTGTAGGCAAAGTCAGGAGAAGGCTGATATGAAACCGATTTCGTAGTCATCAAGAACGTACATACGTGTCCAGAAATAATAATTTAAAGTAGAATTTTATGTAAAAATGTATTTGGGTCAGTCAACTAATATACTTTAATTATGGAGAGGATAGATAAGGTTTCTTCGAAAAAATGGATTTTACTTTTCGTTTATCCTGATTAAAGGCCCCATCAAAGAGCACAGTCGCGAGTGAGTGAAAACACAATGGAACCTACTAGCGGCGGAAAAACCCATTTATGTGTTTTCTTACAAAATTCACGAAGGTAACTCAGTATACGCATTTTGCCAGATATATAAATAAGAGATTTTTATTTTGTAAAAATGTTTTGCTCTATAGCTATTTTGTATTAAACACGATAAACATCAACAACAGAGCCTACCAGAATGTATCTCTATTTTTTGTTCCGGCCACGTTTCATAAATACGTGATGCATTATTACAAGGACTGGCTTTCTCTATCAAGACATCATATTAAATAAGATACTATTTCATATAAGTCAGGAAATAGTGTCGATGTGATTATGGAATCCATACTAATGACCTAGTATTAGTACTATTGATTTTACTACCTACTTCGCGCGATAGCAACATGTGTGCTCTGTGACCGCACACACATTATAAGCAGGCGATGACTGGCTGAAAGTCATTCTCGTTCGAGCTGTCGGCTCGTGAAAACCTCTGTTAATAAGTCGACCTCTATACACGCTGTTCTTAAGCGCAGTCTCGCTGCTTATTACAATATTGAGACCAAGGATCACTTGCACACTTTTGGTGTCGGCGTCGCTGACACAGTTGTTAGTAATCGTCGATGTCATGTCGACCTGCTAAAATTCCTCTTTACGCCTCGTTTGTAAAACCTAATATCATAGGAAGGCGAGTACACATTGACTGGGAGACCATTCCACATCTGCACTGTATGGCAAAGGTAAGAATTTGATTATAAGCTCAATCTTTACGCTACGACCCTAAGGAACGGAGCAATATCCATTAACTTCAAGCAATCTGGAAAACACTAGGTAAGCGAGATCATCCATAGGCTACACCAGCTAAAAGGGTGCGTTGGTGACGGTGTTATGGAGAGTTGCTGAAATAATTTTAACACGGGTGAAACCGCGGTATACAGCTAGTTTTAAAAGAGAGTACATAGTCATTTAGAGGAGGGCCAATATCACGGTAACTGATTCGTCTCGGTCTAAATACAGTTTGAGTGTTCTCTAGAGAATGTCCCTGCGTCCCGTGTAGTTGAAGACGATTAAAATGTATCACTAACGTAAAATGAAATAATTTTTTGTCTCGAATTTTTGGTACTTTCTTATCGTTTGTATTTTGTTTATGGCCCAATGATCACTTGATGTTAAGTAGTCCTTGGCGACAGATTTTCAAGATGAGGATAGTAGCTAGCATTAGAAAATACTCTTACTCTACCACCATGCTATCTATGTTTCAATCATAATGTTTTCCTTCAACGGAAGCTCAGGCTATCGTAGAGATTCGAACTCACGTTGACGCTACCATCATTATTTATCTAAGTGAATTGAATATACTTATTTTTTTCATTCAGAAAGTGACTTCATTGAGATTTCAAGGTTTTTTTATACTACTAATGTGACAAACAAGCATGCGGCCCGCATGATGGTAAGTGGCTACCGTAGCCTATGGATGATTGCAATACCATAAATATGACTAGCGCGTTGCCGACCTTGAAGCTCCATTCCACAAGAGCTCTGGAAAGTCTACTCACCGTAGGAACACGACATAAGGGTGGGGTTCTGTAGGGTGGAGGTACTCCACCAGTCAGGCTGCCCCAAGTAGAGAGAAATCTACAAAGAAATTTCTCTGTGCCCTACCTCTCTTGGGCATGCACTCCATTTTCAAGTGCTCATTCTATATATATCACCAAATAAATTATACGAATCGGAAGTTTTTCATAAATCTAATGATATCTTAAACCGTCGTTATTTTCTGAACGGACACTAAAATTCGCACTAATGGTAATATTTTTGTAGGTTTATAAACTTACTAGATTGGTTAGATTAAGTTGAAACTGTGATCATAACGCACGATCCGAGCGAGCGATTTAAGCAGACCCCGGCAACAATGGCGTGTGCCAGGGACAAATTAGCCGTTGAAAATTCACATTTTTCAAGTCCTAGTAACCTGATTTTGATAAGTTTATAGACATGACCTAAAAATATATATAAATCAGTGTCCGTTTATAATCTACCGACAGTTTACAATCTGCCTAGATGGTATATAAACTAACTGCTCGTACAATTATCCGGTGTCATATACAATTTATACAAACTTATTGTCTCATAAATTATCCCATTAAACACGACGACACAGCCGCGGCGCCACCGTCGAGCGACATACGATGTTTACCAGCAATTAAATATCAATTTCGTATACATTAATCATCCGACGAATTGTTATAAATGTATAGAGTGATATATAGCTTTATATAAACATTTTGCGGTGGGAGGCACACAGGTGATTTGTTCAAACAACATAAACCGATGTTTTAGTTTGTAAGTGATTTTATTTTCTATTCCTATAGTTCGTCTCACAATGAGATTTGATACATTTTGTAAGTAATATAACTATATGACTTGTGCGAATATTTCGCATATTTATTGATTATAGAATGTAAATAAACTAACAGCTGACATGCTAATTAAACAGCCTTTTAATATGGTACAAAACATGGCATTCCTAACGAAAACGGCTTTAAAATTAGAAAAGAAACATCAATTTTAAAATATTTTGTCAATAGCAGGAAATGTAAGCTTTTATAAATGTTGTTTGAATCATTAATTTGATGTAGAATTAACGGATATCCATATATCCGTTGTCAGGATATAACACCTTGGAGAAATTATATATATAATGGTTGTATATACCGTCGAATTAGACACGATATTTAGTCGTATAAAGACAACACCAACAGTGCCCATAACATACGTGATATACCAGTCAATTGGTATTAGACTTCTGAGATAACAGACTCTTCGCTGCATTCACAATAATATAAAATAACTGAGATAAAGCAACATCATATGAGATCTCGTTAATTAAATAATAATAATAAGCACAGATGTTTTAAATAAGTCAACTTTCATTTCACGCCACGAGCGACTAAATGCATTAATAACGGTTCTGAGCAGGCAAAAGGAAGGTAATTTGTTGAATACGCTGGTATGCCCAAATATTTAAACAGATATAATGTGTATGTCTTATGGATTCAAAGGAGGAAATTATATTATTTCTATACTCAGATACAATGAATTTATATAAAAGAGAAATATACTGGCATCAATAAAACGTTTTTGACTTACCAACAATTTATTAGGAAGGCTTATTTATTCGTCAATCATATTGGCAATGTGTGCCCAACTTTATGCTGAACGCCTTTTGTTTAAAATAGTAATGTTGATTCAGTTGATTGATGACTGCGACTAAAATTTAACATTTAAGGATATCATCTCGAAGCTTTATCGCAATTTTCGTTGGCTTACTATTTGGCTCCGTAGAGATTATTCTGTTCTTATTGGTAGTTAATAACTCGACTACAGTGCCACCTATGCTATGAAGCTGTGAAACATCGTTTCTACTAAACAAATATATTGTGTGAATATGTAATGAGTTAGTCAAGTCGTTCAGAAGTTACGCGAATGTTAACAAATCCACCAACGATTATTATTCATATTTGTTTACAAATTTCAATTCTTTTGGTGAAATAAAAAATGTTAAAAAATAGTTCCTATTCATATTTTAAAGAGTTGGCAACTCTTGAATTTATTGGTATAGCCCTGGCAAGCAAATTATACCTACTTTAACATAATCGCATAGCAGTGAAATTATTTCTTATTATCATATTTTTTAACAGCTAATGTAGCAAACAATTGTATGTTCCGCTTGATGATAAGATTAGCCAAATCGCGGCGACTTATTTGCATGTACGGCAACAGGCGTATTCGGCTACTTTGGCATTCTTGAGTTTGTTGCCTCGCTTTCGTGGCTGAGTGCCTTCCACGCTCGCCTTCAAGCCCATTGAAGCTGTCAAAGCCTCTGATGACTCCAGGGACCTTAAGACTAACAGTATAGTCAGTTCGAAAAAAAACTTGCTGATAAGCCGGATACTGTAGTCTATGGAGCTTGTAATACCATAGATATAACTGGCGCGTTGCCAACGTTGAACCTTCTTATCCCAAGAAGCTCTGAATACGCTACTCACCGCAGGAACACAACACAAGCTTATTTGCATACTATCTTCTGTAGGGTGCAGGTATAAATACATTTTGAATTTCGCATGTGTTAAATTAAGAGCCGATATATTTTAAGATTTTCTTGTAAAGCATGCTTGCATTAGTTTCCAGCTGCTATAAATACTAAATGTTTAAAATTCTTTAGGGCTTATAGAAGTATCATTTGACAAATTATTTTTATTGCCATATTAATAATTTTATTGACACTAGTTTATAATTTATTATAATTAAACAAATTATTTTTTCATGCCATATTAAAAATAACATTGACGCATGAAATATTCCAAGTCTAGTAGGTATAGGTAAACCGATAATTTTTCATTGTTTCTTATAAACTGTGGTACGGTAAACATTTTTTAATTAAACGCAACCGAGTTGCGTGCTATTGAATTTGTCTGGATTCCGCAGCCTTGTTGTTCCCAATTTGGCGTTTTTCGCTTTGCGGCGTTACCAATGAAATAAATTAAAGCAAGCCCCCCTCAAACCTCCCGAACCGTGCCGATACACACTCTTTGTTCTTTAATTTATTTGATCCGTTACAACAAATATCCATTTTAGGATTTTATTGTTTACCGATCGCTTATTGCGAATCCTGTTACGTGCTTTGATTTATAAAGGTTCTTATATTAGTTTTTTTTTGTTTCCAGGAACTTTTAGACAGGATTTATTCTGGAAGGTTTTTCAAGAGAGACTCTTTAACACCAATGTTATTTAAATGTTGTTTTTATGTAGTTATTGGTTTAGCGTTGTGGCTACAGTCTCACCTGATCTTAAGTAACGATGTGGCCCAAGATGATAATACGCTAAGCCTAGTGGAAGACTGGCACTTGAGTGCAGCTGCCGGAACACACATATAGATACTTGTTTATGTTGTTGAAAACTACTTACCTGATTTATGTGGTTTTTCTTTTAATTTATGGATATGTTATCTGGTCAGGCTATAGAATATATTTGGTCACATAAAGTAACATGCGAAATAAGCAGTGATGATAATGATGAATGAATTCGGAAAAGACACTTTTTGGGCGACTAAATGGCTTACGCTGACTACACCACAAGTGACATATCAAATTAATGTTCTACATAATTGTAGACCTTAAGAAGACCTACAAAAAAGTCACAGATAGCATATGTTAATCTTCTAATGATCATCCACAATAAGCATTTTTGAGGCAGCACAATTTGTGAACTACAGCATACTGTAGTCCATGCGAGCGTAAGCGCGGGCATAGCTAGTACTTATTATATTTACATATTGTAAAATCCCGTTTAAATAGTACCAGGGTAAATTAAAAAAAAAACGATGTATAGGTCCCGCCACGTAAAAAAAACGCTGAGCGACAGTGGAGGGGATGTGTCTGCGCAGGGGTACAGTCGCGACCTAAAGTACTAGGCTCAGTAGTTACTCATTCAATAACTCGCATATAAAAATATATGAGTAATTGTAGAATCTTATTAGGTACTTTACTAGCTACTTAGTACTTTGGAATAAGCTGGAATTAAAAATAGATAAAGTTTACTTGAGCATTATTTTTTATTTCGATCACAAAATATAAAGTAGGTTATGACAAGAAAACTTAAGCTTTCCTTCCTTTTCAAAACCATTATCGTGCAATGAAAGTTGTTTGTGCGACTGTATTTTGGGAGCGAACGAAACGTGATCTCAACGCGGGAAGCATGGGTCAACTGACGATCCAATAGCGTGCGCGCACAGGAATACCAGCGGGGCCTTACTCCGTCCCGTCCCCTTCATACCACCAATTTGATCGATAAATCACTCAAAGCGCAGGTTCAGAGCCAGCGTTCTTTATACGTGGCGTGAACTATAATTGATGACCTATATAAGTAATGACCATTACAATAACGCAGCCAAACACAATACCTCTACTACAGATTTGTGAGGAGTTGGCCTGATTTCAGACGATGCTGTAGTATCAGATCAATGTTACCATGTTCTTCTGATATAATTGAAAAAACAGAATAAAAGAACAGAGAACAGCGACTCGATTAGACTCGTGGAAGATGCTTACACCCTTTTGTCAGCTAGAAAAGAGCTGATAATTTTCAAACGGCTGTACAGATTTCTTTGAATCATAGTTAAAAACACTCTCGAAAAAATCACCTTTTGAACAAAAATAACATAATGAAAATTAGTTTTGCCGTTTGGGATCTGCGATACCACAACCAAATACTCAGGCATTTGTAATAAAGCAATTCAGTGCCAGCCTCTTCATAAACCTTGGTTTAGTGAATATTATTTAAACCGACAATATATAAAGATATCATTAAGACTTCGTTCAGGACACTATCAAACGGGAAAATTTGCATATCTCATGAGGAAAGCAGAGTCACACAATTGTAATATATGTGGAAAGATTGATGATGTGCATCACTTACTTATGGAGTGTGCCAAGAACAAGATCGAAAGGGAGTCGCTGATGAATAGCATGAATATAAACTATCAAGATATAGGTGTTTTTCACAGCATTTTGGCAGAACCTTATTCAGATGATGCCTAGATGTTATATGACCTTGTAGTACTATCTAATCAGTGACTCTCCTAATGTGATGTTATAAAGATGGGGTAAAATGAGACTGATATATTCGGTAGAATAAAAGTCGCAAAAAAAAAACAGATAACCAGATACAGATACACATGTTAAACTTATAACACCAATCTGTTTGCGTCGGGGTTTAAAAAAAAACATTACTCGACGTAATTACGTAATTCTTTGCGTAATAAATGCATCCGGAGCCGCAGGGCAGCGCTAGTATAAATATAAAACATTCAGTTACAAAGCTCCATTATTACGTTATTTAATCCTAACGACCTCTTCAGGCAATTTCAAAATCTGGTAAATAAGAAATAGCCTCGCTAGTTGTTGTCAAGAAACCATAAATCGTCAAAGTCGTGGCGTTTAATGGGAAAAATGTCCATATTCACTAACTTATTTTAAGGTCATGTTTAATATTTTACTCAGAAAGAAGAGAAATTTGTATATGTGGTGATGTATATTAATTTAATTTAATTAATTACCTTACGTTATTTGACTCGTTATTTAACTCCAGTATAGTCACCAGTCACATGATATCCTAATAAGAATGACACTCAAGTGTGTGTATAAATTGGCATTACCAACCACGTGACAATTTTCTCAAAGGAAATGGATGAATATTTATATTTTTTCCTTTGTACGTTTAAACTTTTTTTATCAATAAACTAATACGATTAAATAATTGACTTTAATTTTTAACCATATTATCAACTCGCGAATTCTTTCAATATCACGTGGATGTTGTATCCATAAAGCTTCAACTAGATTGTGGTTCCCTTTTTAAAACTGACCAAAGAGTTTTTGTGGCGACTCAAAATGTACGTTTCTATTTATAATCCACTTCATTTGTGAAGAAAACCAAAGTATACCTTGTAAAATACCACAAATATTACTTAATATAGGGCCATATAACATAACTTTATGAACAGTGGCGGATTTGCAGTCTTGGCCGCCCTAGGCCGTGTAGCACTAGCCGCCCCCTTTCTCAGCTCATTATTTAATAAAGCATTTCAAATTTGATGGTATAAAGTACAGCTTTACGATGTCAATATTGTAATTCAAACTAGATTTTTATCCATGTCTGGAGTCTTAATATATACTCCATATTATGCTTTAGTGTACTGTTATTTATTGTCATCATATGTTTGCATTTGGTAGTACATTTTTTGCACGATTAGCCGCCCCTAATGTCTGGCCGCCCTAGGCCTGGGCCTAATTGGCCTTATGGTAAATCCGCCACCGTTTATGAATTAAAATCACCACATGACAGATTAAGGTCTCGCCTACAACACGATATTCGTTACCCGTACCTTCATTATTTAATAAAAATTGCATGTACAGAAGCTATCCATTACTCGATAGTACGGCTAATAATAATATATCAATATATAATATATCAGCTACGTCAGAGTGCAAACGAAGGCCGACACGTAACAGTGGATATGTCAAGGTGACTATTAAGTGGATATTCGGGAGAAGCGTAAATGGTTAGTAGGCTGAGTCACTTAATTATCTCGAAGAAATTATTAGATGGATTACGCTGCGTTCGATTTCGGCATATGGATTTATTGAATGTTAAGTATTGATACTTGAGGTAGGTACTTTGAGCTCGTTCCTATGTGTGTAATGGCTATAATAGTTAATGTTTTTTTTTATATATATGTGTCGGATAATCTTGATTGTACTAATGACAGGCGCGATACAACTGGTGTGCGACAGACAGAAGTCGCGTGTTATATGTTCGTACGCACACATATAAGCAGGCATTGAGAGGCTTGAAGGAAAGTTTCGCTTGAGCCGTCGGATCATGAAGATCTCTTGTATACTGGGAATCACTTGATACTGCTTACTGTGTCGGGACCCTGAGAGGGTCTTTTTCGGTCTCGAGCTGCGGGATTGGGAGGACGTCGCTATAAGTTACAAGTTTGATCAGCCATGCGAGGCTCGTGGTGACTATAGGGTAGGTTGGAGGTCACTGGAAGTAATCCCAAATAAACAAGAATAACTTACTGTTCGCACTAACCCGGATGACACCCACAACATATGTGTTTTCATAACGACGATGTCGAGGGAAATCTCGGTATTCGACTATTTTCAACAAGTTAAAGTTGTTTGAATTTCACTAACTTCATACGCCATCCACTTTCCGAGCTTTTTATCTTTCCATTTTGACGTAAATGAATCAGTACCATTTTATCACTTACGTTGAAAGCTGCTGTTAATTGCGACGTGGTTTGAGATGAATCTGCTGCCACTGCGGCTTTCAATTCATAGTTATCGACTTTCCTTTCCGCTTGGCCACAAATAAACCAAAAACAAATGGTGCGTTGACTTGCAGCACCTAGTCCATATACGTCGTTGACATTGCGTGCCGTCTGTGCTGAGTTGTTGCCACGACGGAATTCGTTATCGAAAGTAATGCGAATTTCGCTTTTTCCATGGTAACAGAAATCAAAGAAAAATGGAAAGGCGGGAAAATAATTGAACAACTGATTTTAAAAATCTTAGCTATATTATTTAAAATTAATATGATTTCCCAATATTAAGTAGAATGAAAGATATCGATATTCACACTAGTCAGTATAAAAAACCGGCAAGTTCATATGTGCATATATTGCAGTTGGAATAGTATTACATTCATACGTGTCAAATTGATAGTCTCTTTTTATTTTGAAGTCGGTTAATAATACAAAGTAGAGAAAAAGAATCTAATAACTATTGGAACAAAATTTTATTCGCATCCCATAAACTACTGTATATTGCACTTAACAGCTAAAACGTACGTGAGCATTCACTGTCTCAAACGGGTTAAGGGTCCCAAATCTTCGCCCGGAGGGTCGCGATTGTCCTTTCAATAGGGCAGGCAAATAATGAGCCCTCGCGGAAAAAATACGGAGAAAAGATTGGGAAAGGTGCTCCAAATCGCTCTGAAGGGATTCTATTAAATGAAAGAGATATTTATTTTCGAGTTGCCGGACAGAATGAGCTACCCAAAATCGTGTCAATTTGTGCTCTGCGAAAATATTGAAGGGCCCTTTAAACACGAAAGGATGGTTACAAAGCGCCAACGGGGTCTGTCTTGGTATTGTCTAATTTATTTAACGGACGTTGAGCCTTTTTCTAATTTAGTAGAAAAACATAAATATAGCGTGTTTTGAAATAATTAGGTTTTTTTTTTTTATTTTTGTTTTTCAATTTTTTATACCTAGAGTTTAGCGTTCAGCTATAATTTCACTTGATGTTAATTACGATGTGGCCTTGATGGTAACATGATAAACCTAGTAGGAGAACTGATTCTCAAATTAAATTGCCGGAACAAACCTATATGTGCTTAACGACAGATTTCAACTTGAAGGTGGTAGGCTATGTGGGCATTAGAAAATAGCTTACCACCGTGCTTTCTTGTACGAACTGCCAAAACAGTTTGTGAACTAGTTATGGATAAAATATCTTATAACATCACTCATTAGAAGATTCTCAATTGATTCTCAACGTTGATGCCACTATCCTATGTCACGTGACGTCATACGATCGCTTGTAGTTGATGGCCGACGCAGCGGCGGTTCGACAGCGGTGCTCCTATAAAGTACAGAGAGCTGAGTGATAGGGGCTAAGCCCGGGTGAAGCTGTAAAAGCCGTTCGAGGCTCCAGAGCCCTTATGGCTAACAGTATAGTAAGTTCGAAAAAAAAAGTGATAGGGGCATTCTAGTTGAAATGTTGTATTGAGATGTAACTTTGTGTAATCACTCATTACTACTCATGATATGTGGTCATGATGTAAAGTGTAAAGCAACAAACTTTTTTTGTATTTTTGTATATTTTCTCAATCAAGTCAAGATTACTATTCCACGGTATTTCCAATATCTTAAAGAAAATTTTATCTGCAAAACGCAGTGATAGCGTATTCGATCACCGCGTCGATCAACTTGAGTTCGAATCCCTACAATTGAACTTTGAAGGTAACCATCGTGATGAGGCTAGTTATGCGGTCACCAGGACTAACTACGAGTATAACAACCCGCTTCCACGAAAACGCGGTGTAAGCATGTTAATTCCTGGTACACGTGTAACTTATGTGAACAATAGCGAAGCTGAGATAAGTTTAGAAAGTAAGGCAGTCGTGCTGGGCATCCCGATCTGTTCGTACACTCTTAAATTAATAATTAATTAATCTTAGTCATGATGAAAGTTTGGGATTGTTCATATGATATTTATTAGGGATTACTGTTGTTGAGTAATACACACACCATAATGGACGACGGCTTATTTATTGGTTAATAATTGTACTGACAGCAGCGACACGGATACGTAGGGAAACTATATGTGTTGCGTTCCTTTTTAACATAATATGATGCGTTCTATTTAACAAATCATTTGTTTTTGAAATTGGTTTAGTTGAAAGTTTGATATTAGTATTTTTTTTATTAATACACTCCTCCCGCAAACTTGATTAGCTATAACACGGTGGTAGAGTATTTTCTAATTCCCCCTGTCTAGCTACCACTCTCAAAGTAAAAACCTGTGTCCAAGCAACTGTAGCTAAGTTCAGGCAGCTACATTTGAGAGCCAGTTCCCCCACTAGGCTTAGCTTGTTACCATCTTAAGCACATAATATCAATTGCAATTGTGATCAAACGCTAACTCTATAAGTGGAAGTGTCTGAGAGATTGCGTTCCTGTCGTCTGTCACAACCAGTCACAACAGATGACTGTTTTAGTAACACAAAATGGCGGCCCATCACGCCATTTGGGTTGTCATTTTTTAACAGAAATATAAAAGTATTGGTAGCTACTCATAATTATGTTTGCCTACTTTTTGTAGAAGAAATAAAGTCTTTTAAGAACGAAGAAGGAAAATAAATAATATTTTAGAAAAAGTGGACTATTGCAGCCGGTAATTTTAACGCCAAATACTATAATCACCAATGTGGTAAAAAAACAATTATACTATGAATTCTAACTTTCTATCGGGAGATGTTGACACTGAAACGTTTCGGTGGGTTCTAATGAAATATACCATAGAATTCAATAATGTCGTAGAATGAGATATATAGGACTTTTACAACGATGTGGAAAAAAATAAAAATACGACCCTTGAAACGGATATCGGCTAGTAGTTTATCTATCCTTCTATACTAATGTATGTATGAAGCTTAATATATATTTTTTTTAATTTTTATAGTGCTACAACTCTAAGGAACGGAACGGTACCAGTATCAAGCAATTTGGAAAAATGTTGCGATAGAGAGTTAGTCGGATACATTTAATACAACTGAAACCGTGGACCATAGCTAGTAATATTTTATTTTATTTGTAACTATAGCACAACTTTATTTGTTCATAAGAATGCTTTTCATACACACAATCGAGAAGGGATCACTCACACTATCCGATGGGGCGATAAAACTAGCAGAGCGAGTAATGTCGCATTACAATGCATTGGATGTCACGATGGGATTATACGAATGTGTGTTATGAGCCGAAGATGCGTGAGGCTATATATGGACATAACCCTATTTTAATTAATCGATCTTCACAAATTAATTGTTAACATTTCCCTTCACAATTTCTGACAAGTATTATAATACATTTATCACAGAAGCGAGTTCTCAAAATAAGTTCAGTGTGAACTCAAGTCATCGAATGTGGAGATTATATAAATGGTGGAATATGTACTCTAATAGTATTTTTGGAGGCTAAATAATCAATGTTTCAAAGTAGCCTACGTCGTAGAAACTGCCAGATATTTTCTATTTTCAATTCTTTCAATTCTATAACCCTAGAACTGTAAGTAAGATATCTCTACCTGTTTATATAGTAGAAGCAATGACTTCCATATTAAACTTTTAAATAACGTTTTTCCGCAAATGAACCGTTTACAATAAAAATGTATAATGCACATATTGATGGCGAAAGGTGAATATTTTGCAGAAGTGAGTGAAAATATCAGTAAAACTAAAAACTTATTCTCTATATTTTTCCCTGATATTAACTCACTTTAATAACCTTTGCACTGCTATCTATCCTTTGTGTGCTTTTATTTTGTATTCCACGTGGTTAGTAACGGTATTAAAAGTACAAGAATTATTTTATTATTATTTTCTTTTGCTATAGTTATATATTTTATACTTGCTTTTTTATAAAGATATATCAGTTATATAGAAATCCAGGCCAGTCTTCAGTATTGCAAATGGAATATAAAAGGATTAAACTGAATCACCACCTACTCACTAAGTTACATAACAAAGATTTATTACCATTATTATTACACAGAAAACAATTTAAAGAAGTTAGTAAATTATTTAAGGATTATAATAATTTGTCACATCCATAGAAGCTTTCTCTCTATTTATTTCGAGTTTCAAATGTTCACTGACCAATCACAGTACGCTATTCTAATGTACGAATAATGTATACTAATATTATGTGTGTGTGTATATATATATATATATGTATAATATATAATATGTATACTAAACGAATAATGTATACGTTGTTGGAGCGTTATACATATTTATTTTGGAGAATATATTCCAGCGGGAATAAAAATATTTTATTTTATTAAGCAGCCACTTAATTGAAGTATTAAGCAGCCACGTAATTGAAATTACATTTCTTTGTAATCATAACACTATGCCAATTATTGGAACGAAGTTCCTTATGGGGCGTTGCGGAGGGGTGGTACCCTAGGCGGAAAAAAACATCCGTAACATTAAAAAAGTGTAAGTAGGCTACGTTAGGCCTCTATCAAACTAGCGTTTTTCAAGCGTGCGCGCTCGTTCGACGCTTGATCAGACGATGGAAAAAAATAAACTGCGCATTCTTTTGGAATACGAGTCCCATCGTATCACCAACGTAGCACAGACAGCACAAAAAACTCAAAGACAAATTGTTCAGAAATGATAAGATAAGATATATTTTTTAAATATATTAATTTACATAACAACTTTCTAAAATTAATATTAAAAGCCCTTAAATTATGGAATGATTTATATTTTTCGTGTACAAAATTTCATCGAATTAGTTAAGATTATATACGTTGGACGAATGCGCATGTCTGATAGCAGCTTTAACGCTGCGCTTCGAAAACAATGTATCTGGACGCCCCCGTTCAGATGTGACGCGCGTTACCTCGCTGTCATGTAATTCGGGCGTTTATATTGACTCGGTATAACGTGTCCACTAAGCCCCCGTTCAGATGTCCGCATTAATGCGCGGTAGAATTCTGAAAGTGTTCTGATGACAACCGTTTGTACACGAGAAAACCACCGGTCATCAGTGTCTAGAGATATTTTTTCTAAAAGCGCGTTTTCTAGCGTTCATGTGAACGGTTTTTTTTAATGTATAGAAGGTATAGACGAGCGTTTTTAAAGCACGCGTTTATCTGAATACGGCTTACATCTGCCGATAAGTCAGTAAGCGATCGTCATTGCATATTCATCGACAATAATTATAATACCGATCTACAGATAAAACTTCAAAAGCTCGAAGTTATTGAATATTAACTGGGCTGCATTTTACTTCATCAAACACTCAGGATTATTGTACAATTCGAATACAAGTCCTCAGGAAGTAGTTTGGGCTCAGTAGATCTAAGCAATGAAAATCAAAAAATACTTTATTCAATTTAGTCCCCAAGAAAGCACTTATGAAAGTCGAACACTACTACCGGTTCGGAAAACATCCCAGTCATTGACAAAAACTGACAAGAAACTCGATCGGGATTATCTTTTCACATTTTCACATAAAAATAGCCCTTCGCTATCTGTAGCAGAAATTCGTGTGAGAAATTTTAATTAACTACTACATTTAAATGTACGAATATAATTCGGAGGAATTCTACAATAAGTAACCGTTTAGTACAGCACTCGACGTTTCAATTTCGTGGGGTTGCCAGTGCCGTTAACAATCTTCAAGAATTCACACAATTTCCTTTAGCAGGTAACTCCTATTTATTGCTCTCTAGCGCTGACTACCGTATTTAACGTCAGCAATGTATGTCTGCCGTCTCACAGGCAGACACCGATGAAATTAGACTGGTTTTAGCGGGTTTGGTTACATTACAAACGTAGGAATTTTCCACATGAGAAGGATACTTCGTTTATGTAAATAAAATCTTACAAAGTAAGATTTTTAATTAATAATATAACATAACTCAAGCGAAAATGAAAATCTCCAATGTTTTTATTGACTAATGTATATTTAATTTTTGTTATAGTAAATAAACTTAGGTGTATTAATAACTTAATACATACTATCTGGGGTATTAATTTGTTACTAAGTTTGTTCTGAAATTCTATAGCAATTTCGACATGTTGTTAGAGTTTCAAGTCCGAAGCCTTACTTTAAGTTATCGATACCAACTCGCTCAGATGTCTTCTGAAAATATAAAAAATATAGTGTCTCTCTGACTACTGGGGGTATGTTGTCAGTTATATATCGTGTTTACACAACATAACTCTTAATATCTAATTACGAAGGTCAGAGCCGGAGGTTCCAAAAAACCAAAATTACTTTAAACTTAATTTATTTTAAATTAAAAACTAGTCTAAAACTAATAAGATGCTGCCGATGCTAGGCTCACAGTACGGTTTAATAATTAATACAAAAATAATATGGAGTCGGGTTGCCGAACGTTTCTACTGAAATTGCTGACTCGATCTCAGGTGCACCGTGAGACTGGAAACTCGGACTCCATATTCACTCTCGGTCACTAATTATTATGCGTAGCGATGGCGTAACAATCGTAAACATTTTTTAAATGTGTAAAAATAATTTGACGGTGCATTGTTATCATTGACATGATGCGCGCTTCTCTCACTTTTACACACTACTAAACGTTTCAAAAAAATATCAAAAAGGGTCTCACAGATCTCGTACACTTCGAAGTTCCTTCTAATCGGGATCAATTGCAACGATAGCGTATTTCGATTGTGTGGATAAGTAACACCATTTTTGATTTGAAAAATTTAAAACTTTCAGCCATAAAATGTATACTCCTGGACATAGGTCTCTCCCAAAGATCGCCACAATCTTAACCAGATCGTTTGTCCACCTTGTGGTGGGCCTGCCTACGCTCAAGCCCGGTAAAGCTGTAAAAGCCATAAAGGCTCCAGGGTCCCAAAGGCTAACAGTATAGTCAGCTCGAAAAAAAAAAATACTGCCTACGCTGCGTCTTGCGTTACGTTGCCGCCACTCGAGAACTCTTTGTTATTACAATTATAATAACTTAATAGTGATAATTAGTAGTGGCAGTATTTAATTAAAGTAGTTTAAGAGTGGTAAAATCTGTCGCTTAACTGCTAGTAATATGGATGATGTGATTTGTTCTTAAGGGTGTCGCGATTTCGTTGGTGACACATACGTGGCCATACGTGGTATTCCCATTTCCTTGTGGACTTATAGAGAGTCGAATCCCTTCAATGTTTAATTTGGCTATGGCAAAAATGGTATGAAGATATTGTCATACAATTTTAAATCTAGATACAATGGTATAGGGAAGAGCGCAGTACTAAAGAACAACACGCTGCAATACGTTAAGTGAAGTGACGTAGCTCCAAGCATTGTACCGCGGCGCTCTTACAGTTTCCGACTGACCTGTTTGCTTGGGCGCTGTGTATTATATTGTCGCAATATTGTTATTTATACACATAAAGGTAATAGATTAGCTCTCTACTCGTTCTATTTTCATTGCTATACATTTTAATTAATCGAAAATGTGTCTCAAAACCAAATGAAATAACCCTAATCAATGTATCTGTCTGTCTGTCCGCTTATTTTCTTTTCACAAAAAAAAAGACATTCGATTTACATAACTTTATATTTGAATTCATAGCTATATTATCTGGCCAAGTTATAGGATAAATTTTGTAAGATAAAGTAATATACGAAATAAGCAGTGATGATAATGGTGAGACAATTCGAAAAAAAGTCTCATTTGGATATTGGTTTAGGAACACATAGTGGACAAACAAACAAACGATATAGATAATATAGATATTGAAATAATGACGTAATCATTTAAATACTATTCGGATATTATGTGGTTTAATATCTTTATTTACTAATTCTTTTTTTACTACTAAAGGTCAAGACTTAAATGATTGTTACATTCGATACTTTAAATATCATTTTTTTATACAGCTAAGGTAGTAAATAAGCGTATTGGCCTGATGGTAAGCGGTAGTCTATAGACGCTTGTAATACCATAGGTATCACTAGCGCGTTGTCAACCTTGAACCCCCTTCCCCACATTAATCTGAAAACCCTACTCACCGTAGCAACACAATACAAGGTGTTTGGCTGCGATTTTCTTAGGGTGAATTATTTCACCAGAAAGACTGCACTAAGTAGAGATAAATTTAAAAAAATATGTCTTTTACCTATATAATTTTTTGATTTAAAATACCATTTGAATGTCGAATGCATTCTATTCAATCAATCATTCAATAAAATCCAGCCCCTCTTTTCAATTCATTCGTTCAACGTCAAGCGAGAGGTTTTATCTTTCATCACTTAAACTTTAAGTGGAACAGTCGTGTCCAAAATTCAAAATTTGTTAGATAAGCCCGGAGTGCTTATCTACAGGGATTAGACTTAATCCCGCCTTTGTAGGCAGCTTGTTACAGACTTTAAACGAGTAGCACAGGGCTTTGAATTTTTTTAATGTATAGCGAGCGTCAAATTGTGTATTACTTACTCCAGGTATATGCCACGGTATTTCATTTTTAGAATAAACGAAAAAATATTTCTCATAATTGTAATATTAGATACTTGTGATGACCGTTTTATCTTTATTTGTTAGTGCCTAAATTTTATGTAATATTAATTCTGTCTGTAAAAAAATTTGCCAAGTGCGTGTCGGGCCACGCGAAGTAGCACGAATTACTTCATACAAAAGTATACGAGTATTATAAATGCTTGGCCGTGTCCCGGCCGGCGCCCGGCCAGTGTAACATGGATTATTCTTCAAATAGGGTTCTTTAAGTAACTTTCAATGGGATTTGTACGAAATTACTTCTCCAAATACATTTTATAAGTTGATTGAATATTACTCGTTAACTTGTAAAGCTTACAGTACTTACCTCTGAGAGTTTTCTTTTTAACTTCATTATATATATATACTCCAAAGACAATCATTTAGCCCGCGGGGGCTGGGGACACTTGACTCTAACAAAAATTAGAATTTTAAAGATTAATAGTTCGCAAGCGGATCCCTGAAACGAAAAGTGGTTTTGACAAACCCACAATATTTTTAAATGACCTATTCAACGATACCATACACAATGGGATAGACGAGGAAAACATTTCCACTTTACGTGTAGGTGTCAAACAGTTTTTTTTCTTCAAGATTTTATTTTACCACTTGGTTGGCGTGATTAATATGTATATTCATACCAAATTACAACTTTCTATTACTAAGAATCTTTGAGCTAAGCCGCGGACAGGCAGACGGACATACCGAAACTATAAGGATTCCTTTTGACTTTGAAACCGTCAAAACCGTGTGCCCGTATGTTCTCCGCATTAAAAGTATTTTCTTTCTTTCATAATATAATTCATTCATGATATAATTTCATATTTCTTTTCTTTTAGTATAGGTTAAACCGTTAAACGTCAATCATTTATTAGTAACACAAAAATAACAAAATGGTTTTCGCAGTAAACCGACGACATATTTCTCCTAAAAATATTAGATAAAGTAGAAAATGATAGCTAACTAAGAAAATACAAAAATAAAACTCGGTAGGAATATTAACATTCGAGGGAATGTTAAAAACGTCAACATGAAAATGATAAGGGAATATAGACCATGTAAAAACACCCAACAAACCTTACAATAAGCACAAAGCCGTATAATAAAAATAACAAGTGTGACACGTCTTCGTAAACATGATTGCCTCGACCAAAATCGAACGAGTCGAAACGAATGATAAAACTTTTTGTATTCGAGAAGGTAGCTCCAACTAGTGTACATTTGAAAATTAAATTTAAAACATATGCTATTTGCTCCACAAATTGCAATCTTTTATCTATACCTACGAGTAATATTATAAGCTCAAGAGTTTCTTTATTTGAATGCGCTAATCTCTGGAACTACCAGTCAGATTTAAAAAATTGCTTTTGCACTGTGTACCTTTAAAGACATTGAAGAGTGAGCTTTAGGCAATTACGGGAAATGAAAACAAAGATAGATTACACGGGTGAAACGGAGGGCCATAGCCAGTCCTTGTATAATAAGTTAAAGCTCGCGTTGAACAAAGACTTTGTTGTCGCCTAGAGCTCCGATTTGCTGCTGCACCGTACTCGTGTGCAGTGTCTGTGTTTTATCGTACTTGAATCATCGACGCTACTAAATATACTTTTTTTGAACTGACTATCCTGTTCGCCTTAAGAGCCTTGTAGCCATTAAAAGCTGCTGAAACGGGATTGGGGGTCAAGCGTAGAAGGTACTCAGCCGCGAAAACGAGGCAACAAGCTCAAGGGTGCCACAGTGGCTGAACCTCGGCTTGGCTTGCCGTACATACAAATAAGTCGCGATACATAGTAAGGATGGAACATGTGTATATGCATGTTACTAAAATGAACATTTATATACAATAAGTTGCCTAAAACTGTTTTATGACCGTGTAATAAGCCCCGCGATGAAGTTTCCAGACACCAAGAAGGCCCGGAATTCAGGTAAGCGGTCTTGCCTTACTTATAAAGATTTTGGAGTACCTTTCAGACTAACACTCTTCATCCATAATATATTTTAATACTAAGCAAAAAACTGGTAAAAACTAAGATTATGTGATACCTATAAATGTAGTCCGCTTAAAATCATAAATAAATTCTACTATTGCGATGTATTTTATAATAATGATTTTTGAGAATTCACCTACTCTAATGATTTTTGATAATTGTATTTTTTTATAATACAATTATACTAGTATGGCAAACAAGCGTACGGCCCCCCTGATCGTAGGGAGTTACTGCAGCTTAAGGACGCTTGTAACACCAAAGTAAATACTAGCACGTTACCGACTTTGAATACTCCCTTGCTCAAGTGGCTTTGGAAATACTACTCACAATAGGAAGACAATACAAAGTTGTTTGACTGCTATTTCCTTTGGGTATTTCACTAGTCGGGCTGCAAAATTTCATGTTACTAGACCAACCGGTTGAACCTGTGCGTTTCCTACCAGTATTTAAATTTTTGTTAAGAAAATATTCAAATTAACATCTCCACTGACTCACAGTTCCATAATCTAAGACCGTTCGACATAAAGCGAACTCAATGTGGAATATTTTCCGCGGGAAATATTGGAAAGTGTTTGCCTCTCGGGCCATCTGATTTGATTTGCAAGTCTACTGCCGTGCTAGGTGACGGAACCAGCGTGTCAACTCGAATATATTGTATGCTGACGTACCTATTTCCTGTTTCCTAATCCTTCTTATTTCTTCGAATGTTAGGTATGAAGGTGGATGGAAAAAAAAGAAGAGGAAGGCTGAAGAATGTATGGATTGTATGAAGAACGATATTTGTGCAAAGGGTGTGAATAAGGAGATGACACTTGATAGAGGGAGAGTAAGAGGAAAACATTTTATGCTGACCCTACTTAGGTGGGATAGAGGGTAAGAAGAAGAACGTAGGCAATAATTAAAAAATATCATCAACTGTCGAGAAACTAGGATCTGTTGATAAACGTCATTGTTGTCATGTGCTACATTGTGAATTTTTGCAATAGATTAGTTGAATAAAAATTGAAATCACTTTTAATGGTGTGTATTTGTGTGTGTGTTTATGTGACTAATATCCATTTTTAGATCTTAAATTTAGTTATGAAATTGTCGTTTTGTATAGGATTTTTTCTATATATAATTTATTTTATTAGTCTAAATTACTGTCGATGCACTTTTGTAATTTTAATGGAAGTTCATTGATGCATCTGCTATAGAAATTCTTGGGACGATAAACAATGAACTCTTTAAAGGCGATTGAAAATTTTTCAAACGGTATCAATCTTCAATTTGGATTTGATTTTTTGTCCCTGTAAACAGGATTCCAATTTCCGAAAAAATGGTAAAAACCTAATATGATAATATTATGTATTATTGGCAATAAACCTAAAGACTCGCCTTCTAGAAAACACTAAAAACCAACCAACAAAGCTTTATTACAGATGAAACCTTAAGTGTTCCATTGTCACGTAAAGACATAGCACTGGCTCAATAATGTCGCCAGCCATGGCTCACAGGCTATAGGAAATGCAAAAACATGTGTACCGTATTTTCTCACTTGAATATTTCTTGAACGTGTATATTTTTGTTTGTTGTTATTTTTCATTGTTACTTCATATAGTTAATTAATTTACTATTTTCAAATTTCTTTCTAATGATAAGTTAGATGGCACACTATTTGTATATTTTTTTTAAAGTCAATCCCAATGATTTTATTATTTGATTTAAGTTTAATACATTTTTTTTTTCATTTACTTGACAATAGATTTTCTATTGGTTTTTTGACAGACATTCGCATTCTATTTAGGTAGATCACTGTTATCCACGTGACACCGCGGAATTGTTTACAAAAACGAATTGAGGTAATATGTACATACCTTATTCAACAGATATGACTCCAGCTGACTTCTTTCTTTTTCCTAAACTCAAATTAACACTTTGTGGCAGCCGTTTTCATTCGGTAGAAGACATAAAGGAGAATTTGCGACGAGAACTAAACTCAATTCCGGAAAAGCGTGTAAAAAATATTTTGGTGATTGGATTATTCGTTGGCGTAAGTGTATCGTTTCTGAAGGAGAATACTTTGAAGGCGATAAAATAAATTTGGATAAATAACTAACGTTTTGTGTTTTATTGATCTTTTCCCGGTAATTTTAAACAGAGTAGTATACTATTAAATTCATAGAAGTTTCACTTCAATTGCTTATAAAGTTTACACGCACAATTGTCTTTCAATGTAGTAGTTTATAATAAAAACACCAATATCATATGTATTAATTGTACTATTTATCATAACATATCTGTCCCAGTTGCAAGTACATGCATAAACTCTTGATCTTAAGATATAGTGTATTATCTTAATACCGTGTACATCCGTGCACACCCGCCACCTCGCGTCCCGCAAACCATCAGGAGGGTCGCGCTTACAGCGGTCGTCCTATACCACTTCAAAGTAGTAAATGTTTGCGAACTAAAAAAGAACGTACTGTTATAAATCCCATACGTTGAACGATTATTATCACAATTTTTCCTATTATGAATATACCTACTGTAAAAAGAGGTTTATGACAGCACTTTTATTTCTTAAAGTACATCGTTCCAAGTTTAATCGAAGAATAGATTTTTCAAATAAAAGTCACAACAAAATGTCCGTAAATTTCTAATCAAAATTCTCATTTAAAATCACTTTGGAAATCCTTAATTGAAGTTATTTAAGAGTCAAAGCAAAACGGTATAAATGAATATTCATGCAGTTTTTAAAAGAATAACAGAATATCTTCTATTTTATAATATTTTATCATTCAAAAATTCTCAATAGGAATGTTGAGTTTCCAAGTCACCTTTGACTTGTAGGAAGTGCGGAGGAGCTGAGATGCCTATCTCAGTAATTATTCATGTAAATGCGAAAACTTCGCGACAAATTTGCGTAACGAAGTGGGTGTAATGCTCGAGCGGTGCTGGGGAGTTTGAAGGCTTGATTCGTAAAATGTTTTGTGGTAGCCCGGTTAAGTTTTTGTTTAATTCTCCTTTGTCTTTAGTTTCATGATAACCTTTGTAGGACCAGCTACTTAAGGCCTGTTCAGATGAGACACGTGCTAGTATATATTGAAACGCCTCCGTTCAGATATCATGTGCGTTAACGCGCGCTATTACGGTATCATGCTCGAATCAATGATGGCTCAGTTCAGCTCAGAGTTTGAAAGTTCAGGCTTTCGGTGAAAGAAAACATCCTGATGCAACCATAGCATGATAGTAGGACTTTTTCTAAAGCCTGCCAGGCTAGCTACCACCCACAAGTTGAAAATCTGTCGTCAAGCACCTATAGGTGTGTTCCGGTAGCTGTACTTAAGAACCAGTCCTCCTACTAGGCTTATTTTGTTACCATCTTGGGCCACATCGTCTCTTAATATAAGGTGAGATTGTGGCCACAAAGCGTAAACCTATAACGATAAAAAACGGCGCTTTTTGTCAATAAATTTAACCAGAATTAAAAATGTCATTTTCGGTTAATCTAAATTGGTGAAACCAGTGCTTCTTCATGTTTTTTAGATAATGTAATCAGCACACTAATTAACTAGCACAATCACTTTGCGATAATAAATGCTTTTTTTTCACTTCACTGATAATAAAACAAACTTAAAACAGAAAAGAATTTACCTTTTAAAGAATACACTTGTTAAAACAAGTGATAATTCATATCTATTGTCACCTGTTAAGTAATTTTTCACTGTCTCAAAGGATGTAAGGATAAAGGGCCGTTGAAAAACTTTCGAAAGTCGTTCCCAATTCCTTAGAGGTCTAAAATCACGGAACCCTTTAACGCAGTGAAATATTCTGCGAACCCACGTCTCGCTATAAATCGCTCACTTTGACATTTGACAACCTGAAAACCGAGTTACGACTTGAACTTACGTCTTGTTAGGCATTGATATAGATTTTACTTTATCGTAAAGTCCTTTTTTTGGACATGCATACAGCTTTATAACAAATGTCTGTATTAATAACGTTAACTTCTAAAGTGGTGGATTCAATGGATTTATCTATAGAAGCTTGCTAAGTGCGATTTTTTATACTCCAATTGGTCATTAGAGGTTTAATCATAGCAATATCAATATGAGATAACCACGACCAAACTGTCGTCAAGTTGGTTAGTCTAAAGGTAACCAAACCTTTGTAGCATTCGAATCATGATTTAATACAAATCTCTTATAATTAATATTTAAATATTAACGCTTTGGTAAACAATCCTTTTGTTTCTTCTTCAATTCGATATGAAATACATTTTGATGTGATTGAAAGTTCTTTTAAAAAAAGTTCATAATTATTTAAGAAATACTTTCAACTAATTTATTTCGATGGTATTTGCTATTTCTAAAATCACAGAATGAAGAAGGAAAGGATATAGTATTACATTTTTCATGTAGACTCATGATAAGTGCACTCTATAAAAAACAAATATGATGTGTTTAACAAAACCATCGCTCGGATACTACACCATTCCGTGCAGTAGTAACGCCATAACATCACACATGGGAAATTCAGTAAAAATATTATTATAACTCCACGCTATACCCTTATTTATAATTTACATAAAAATACACTAGGTGGGCTACAAAAATAAGGCAATAAACTGTTTCTTACAATACTACTCACTCATACAGTAAGACTATTTAGGATCGTCTTAACAAGCGAACCACAGCAAACCCACAATAAAAAGGGCGCGGCGTCTCCAAAACATTTTTATATCCCTGTAAATAACCCTAAGGCTCTTAATATTCGTCTCATAAAAGACAAGACGGATTTGGTATTTATGTCATACGTTTTAGTTGTTCATAGATCTATATTGGAAAGAAGAGTCATGTGCACATATTTGCCATTATCTTCTAATATTCTGCTTTCACCTGTTTTCAGAGGAAGACAAAGAACAAAAAAATTGACAAATGTGTGTCAAGTCACGCGCAGTGTAAGATTCCGTAGTTGCCCGTCACAATACGCAAATTTAGAGAGGCAGACTTTAACTAATTTTCAATGGATTTTGTACGGAATTACTCCTCCAAGTACATTTTATAAGTTGATTGAACTTACTTATTAACTTGCAAAGCCTAATTACCTCTGATAGTTTTTCTTTTAACTTCATTATATACACTACTACCATGATATTTTTACTTAACCAAATACAACCATTTAGCTGGCAGGAGGCGGGACACTTGACTCTAACAAAAATTAGTACTTTGAATCTAAATATTTCGCAAACGGATCCCTGAATCAAAAAATGGGTTTGTAAAACTATATATATCTTTGAACCACCTTTCCATCGACATCCCATATGAAGAGTAGATGAGAAAAAAAAAATCCCATTTTACGTGTGTTGTACCTAAACAATTTTATTTTTCAAGATTTTCGTGGCGTGGCGTGATTAATATGTATACTCATACCAAATTACAGGTTTCTAGTACTAAGAATCTCTGAGCTAAGCCACGGACAGACAGACGGACATAGCGAAATTATAAGGGTTCCTTGTTGATTTCGGAACCGCAAAAAGAAGGAATTTCTTTTTGCAACTAAATTCTGCGAAACGACTACACTTTAGCTAATGGTAAGTAATAAGGATGATGTTTCTTTAGCCGATTTTAATCTCAGCGATTAGATCCCGGTAAACGTGTTCAGGGAAATTTAAGACTAAGGTGTTCTGTCTTTCCATGAGCTATCTGATACAGACAATTCTAACTTTAAACGTCTTGTGTAATACTACACATGTCAGAATGCCGCATCTTCGACTTTGTTATAAGTGATGGTTATCGTTGATCGTGCCCTAAAGCTACCATACGCTTAGCAACAAGCATTAGTTTTTATTGCGTCTCAAAATCGGATATCTTCTGATGTAAAAGGTACCTTCACTCCGTTTACTTTGCTGTTTGCAGCTACCATTGGGAGGGTTCAATGTTACAGCAATTGCTATGCTTTTTTTCTAAATATATAGATGTCAAGTAAGTTAAAGCTGTTAGTAACATCGGTAACTCCGAGTTTTTTGGGATTCACCTTACACTTCAAGTACCCAAAATTATCACCATTACCAAAGTTCACTCGCAGATTTGTTTTATGTGAACTTTTGACAAAAATATTATTAGTTCTTTCAAGAACGATAATTAAGAGCATTCGGAATAATCTTTTTAAGTCAAGAACGTTGACAGACATACGAGTAGAAGCAATATCTAATTCTATTTCTAGTGTAATTGTGATACGAATATCCAAAAAATTATAATAGAATGACCATAAATAAACAAATTGTGATCACTTGATCGTGATCATGTGAAATTGTGATATCACTTCTATTATATAAAGTTCTGTGTATACGAAAACCATTGCAGACATAACGAAATGTGGTTAATCAAAATTGTAACGTCCTTCGTAGTTATTAATATTTGCTCGAACTGTTTCTGGTACAATACAAGGAAATCTCAGTGAAAGCATTTTGACTTTTATTAGCGGTAATACAAATAGCAATTTTATTGCAATGTATTGTTTTACAAAATTTGCTGGTTCCGCAGACGTTGTTCTGCTCTTTCCAAGCAATAACTCGACAACAGCACCACTTATCACGTTCAGGGATAACATAAAAACCTTCTACATGAAAAAAATATTTAGATTTATCAACTTTCATGGTATTGGAGTTTGTCTATATATATACTCGTAAATACAAGCACTATTTTTTTACTCCTGACGCGAAAAGATGGGTGTTATAAGTTTATCATATGTATTTGTGTGTTTGTCTGTGGTGTCGTAGCTCCCGAACAGTTGCACCGATTTTTTTTTGGGTTGCTCTTGGGAATGTCCTTAGCTATGATTCAGCTGTTTCAAGATTATATGCTATTTTTAGATGATGAATTGATGTGAGCATCTTCCACAGGTCTGATCGAGTTGAAATTACTTTGACTTGATGCTGCAGCATCATCTGGAATCTGCCCAACTTTTCATCAACTTACAGAGGAGGTATCGTATTTGGGCTTATTGGAATACTTAGCCTCCATTTAGAATAATAATAATAATACACTCGCCACAATGGCACACTTAGGGATGTCGCGTTCCGGGATAAGCCGGTATATATTCAGTAATTAAGCGGTAAGGTATCTGTATCCTACTGGATTGTGGCCACCATGAACATGGTTTTAATTCTGTCATAGTTACTCTCTTTTGGTTTCTCGGGATCAGCCAGTGTATATTCAGCTTCCAAGAGGCTTGGATGTTGGCATGACAACGGCAACCGGGGATGGATTACCGATCTATCTATGGTCGCCATTATTTTTCGATTCTATTGTACTTACTATTAGGTACAGTATCGTCATTTTGTCTTGCTGTTATAAAAAAAAGATAATAATTTATATACAGAAGATTTAGTCAGTTCATTTTATAATGACTAATATTTATTTGACTTTAGAATTTAAAATTCAGTGATAATGTTTTAAGTCTACAGTTTCCGGAATTTGCATATACGTATACAAGTATAGCAAGTGTTAAATAAACGACGTAAAATCCTTAGGTGTTCAACCATTACCTTCTAACAGCTTTTATCTCGTAAAAAGTAATGTAGCAAGTAAAAACCGTACAGGCGTCGCAAAAGTTTGCACTTTCAAAATATTTTGTTCACAGTCAAATTCCACTCACTCCGTTAGGGGTAAATTAATTAAAGTCGGGCAAAGCCACGCTGCCGGCTGTACGGATACCGCTGGGTCTTTGTCTGCTGAATCTAATAAAAACTTTGGTTCCACCTTTGAAAGTGATTATGTAACGAACAACTGTAATCGAATGCACAAGTAATGATTGTTATTAAAAATATAATAGTCGTATATCAGAAATAATACATCATTATTTTGACTGCACTGTGTCTGATGGTAAGCTAAGTACAAATCAAAAACACCGGCGACAGACCTCTGAGAGATCGGTAATTCATCGCCCGTCGTCACTGTCGTGCCCTCCCCTACCCAACTTACTTACCTACCTCATCATTATCATCATTTCAACTAAAAGACGTCCTGCTGGACATAGGCCTTCTCCAAAGATCGCCACAACGCTCGGTCATGTGCTGCCCGCAGCAAGCGGCTTCCCGCAACATTTACCAGGTCGGTCCACCTTGTAGGTTGACTTTGGTTCTCTTGCTGATCTCTTCATTTCTGATTCGGCCACGCAAAGAAAGTCCGAGCGTAGCCTTCTCCAATTCTTTTTGCTTACCTTTGCTCTCTGCTTATCTACCTACCCTTCAGCAACTGGATATATACTCGTATTGGCTGACCCCAAAATGTGAAAACAAAGTCACTGTAACGGGTTACTACTTGTGCATGGCGGTCGCGACGCAGTTGCGTACAGATCTCTATCATTCCACTTTTTTACGGTAACCTCCATCTCCGCACGAACTAAAAAGTTATCTATGTCTTATCTCTGTCGTACCGTAGAACTGTGGAACTATCTCCCGGCCAATGTGTTCCTTGCTTCTTATAACATCGGGTCCGTCAAGCGTAACCTGAAGAAGTATTTATGCAAGCGACCGCCGATGGATTTCGATCTCTCGGTGGTCGCCGTTATATTTGGATTGTGCTGTGCTTACCACCAGGGACAGTACCATCAATATGACGAGCTACAATAAAAAACCTCCTAGAGCAACTATTCCACATTTATTTACCTTAGATTTCATTATTTTTTATAGACATAATAAAGTTAATTCGAAAATAGAGTTCAATAAAAGTTAATACAAGTGAGATCTGGCTATAAGTTTCATTCATTATCCTCACGTCTTCATTCATTATCATAACGATCTTGAAGGTATATTATTATCGGCATTATCGTCGTGGATCGTATTTCTCGATATTAAAATATGGATGAAGAAAAGTTCAAGACGTTCATAAAGGTTTAGATATGTAGTATCGTTTTTCTTTAATTTGCAGCATTCTTTCCATTCCATTTATGAATCGAGCATGATAAAATATATCATATCACACATTGTCATGAAAAATACATTTTCAAAACTAACAAATTATCGCAAAAAAATATAGCTTTAAACTTTTTCCCATCAATAAGATTTACATAAACTTAGAAAATGAATAAAAAGGTTTATTTTTAAATACACATGAATACCTTATTCTAGAAAATAACTAAAAAATACATTAGGATCAAGTTCGGGTACTTATTTATTCCGCGCAACTTTCATAGATAAGTACTTCATGTAACTATTATTAATATCACAATCCAGTAATCTTTATTTACAATTAGGTACTGTTGATTAGACCTAGAATGGAGGTGTGAACATGTAAAATTAAATAAATTAATGTGTTTTGTACAACGTAGTGACAAGACAATATCCTGATTAATCAGAAATTCATTTTTACTGTTTCGATGAATAAGGAAGAAATGCCCTTTTTAAGATGTTCTAGAAGTACTCTGAATAAAATAATAATAAAATAGTAGTTAAAAGTAATTTGCGACTCCTTTTTTAAGTTGTGTTTGTTATTTGTAAGGTATTCTTAGGGCTTAAAATTAATTTTTAGACGGTATTTTTACGCTCCTGTAATATATTTTTCTTCTTTTACACCTTTATTCTAGGAAGGCTGTGAATTGGTTTTAAATAAAGACTATTTACAGCAGAGGAGATATATATGTATGTATATAATATACTACGTTATGTCAACAAGTAGCGTTGTGCCGATACGGAGTGACATCCACTGGACACATATACGTTTATAAGTAAATCGCACGGTTGTAGAAGGTGGCTGGATCATTTTGTAGTTACTGAAGCTATATGGCAATCAATTGTAGATATTAAAGTCCTTTATAACACTGTTTTGTCCTACCATTTTCCGACTAAAATTTACTAACATTAGTACATAAGTAATCATGTAAAAGTCCTTTATAACACAGTTTTGTCCTACCATTTTCCGACTAAAATTTACTAACATTAGTACATAAGTAATCATGTAAAAGTCCTTTATAACACAGTTTTGTCCTACCATTTTCCGACTAAAATTTAATAACATTAGTACATAAGTAATCATGTAGTTCTAACAAAATGGGTGTATTATCTGAATAAATAAAACGTTATTATTATTATTATTTCTTATATAACTTATATAACTTCTGAACGACTTGACCAATTGAGCTCATATTTACATAATATATTTGTTGTATCAAGACTATGGTTTATACATATGTTAGGATCCAATAGATGGCACTGTCTTCGGGCCATTAATTACTGAAAAGGACAAAACAACATCTACAAGACAACTTAGTATTATTATAAAGAGGAGGAAGTTTACATGTTTGTTGTAATTACTGGTCCGATTCAAAAACATCTTTCACTTATACAAAGCTATTTACTTCTTGCTTGACATCAATAAGATATATTTTATTCTTATTAATTAATATTGTAATTAACGCGAAGTTGATTGCGGTATCTAGTCGCTGCAAAAACATGTTTTTTTTATTACGCCAAAGGGCAGCAAACAGGCAGATGGCTAAGGCGGTAAACATGTGTATGGCCTGCTTGATGTTAAGCGACTACCATAGCCTATGGACACTTGTAATACTATAGGTATCACTACGTTGCCGATCGTGAAGCCTCTACCCCAAGGAGCACTGGAAATCTTACTCACCGCATAAAAACGACACAAGATTATGTGGCTGTTTTCTTCTCCTGTACATTTCTTAGTGTCCTATACCTACTCTGTACTAATTTACAATTTTGCAAATACGTAATTACATAGTTTTAATTTTGACTAGATTCAAGTTTGACAGTAACCAAGAATATGATAACGTAAGAGGTACGAAATATTTACGATTCTGTGTCTATTATTATTATTATTATTTTTTTTATCGTTATAGGTTTGGCGTAGTGGCCACAATCTCACCTGATGTTAAGTGACGATGTGGCCCAAGATGGTAACACGCTAAACCTAGTGGAAGACTGGCTCTCAAGTGCAGCTGCCGGAACACACCTATTGGTGCTTGGCGGCAGATTTTCAACTTGAGGGTGGTAGCTAGCCAGGCGGGCATTAGAAAATGCCCTACCACCATGCTATGGTTTCTTCACGATGTTTTCCTTCACCGAAAGCTCAGGCTCATTGTAGGGATTCGAACTCACGTCAATCGACGCGAAGTCGTACACGCTACCACTGCGCCATCATCGCTTCTTCTATTAATTGTTTATTGGGGTTTAAAAATAATGACGTTTTGTTTCGCTAATGAGAATAGTTGTTATGCTGTATATAGTTTATAAACATATGTGTAATAAGGTACACCAAACAAACCTTAGTGATTTCTACGTTTCAAGGAGTTTTTGGTTACATATAAGTTCGTTATATAGAGTTTAATATGTATCATTGAACTTTATTTGCTTAGTACTTATTATCTAAAAAGCACTACTTAGCGAAGCTTGTTCTAGATGAAATGAAATATCCGTCTCATTTTTGTCGATTAGTAAATCAAGTTGGATACTCTTTTACGAATTATCAACAAGGAGTCCGATATATCATTTCGTACTGAACAAACTTCGCTAGGAAGTGATGTCAAAACGCTGCCATAGACTGCTAAAGTACTGGCCCGAAATCACGATGTAATTTAAAAAATAAGTAAAATAAATGTGAACACTGAATGGTCTGTCAGTGCTGTCTTTCTACGCAAAGCAGTTGACCGGTGTGTACGTCTTCAAGTGCATCCTTTTTAGGACGATGTCAAACGCTTCTTGTTCTTTCCCCGTTCTTTTCAAAATTACTGCTCTCTTTTTCTAAATGTGTATATATATTGTAGTACATATACCCAACAGTCAGAGTAAGTCGCTACAATTATTTCAGATATAAGAAAGTGCTAACATTTTTAAGCAGATAGTAAATACTATTATTTGCAGTTTATAAAAGCGAACACGAGCAGTATTCTATAACAATTAATTAATACAGTACACTCTTTCTGCATAACTTAAAGAAAAGTTGCACAACATTTTTGTATCATGACGTGAGCAAAAAGTCTCGTACGTAGTTTTGAATGCCGCGAGCTTAACACCCCACTATGACGAACGTAGTATGTGGGGCCGCGAAAGACACGAGAAAACTTTTTTGTTGTTGTTAAATTAAGATGGCAAATATCTTCTGAACCACAATTACCGTACCCTATGGACGTTTGTAAAACCAGAGGTATCACTAGCGCGTTGTCGAACTTAAACCTCCCTTCTCTGCAAACCCTACTCAACGTAGGAACACAACATAAGGTTATTTGGCTGCGATATATAGTAGGATGGGAAGGTATTTCATCAGTCGGGCTGCCTCAAGTAGAGATAAATTTGCAAAGATTTTCTGTGGCCTACCTCTGGTAAAGGTATCTAATATTTTCACGTTTATTATAAATCTAGCAGTGCTTGCGGCTTCACATGCTAGGACTACAGAATTATTGTTTACTATTCTCTCACTAAACACCCTGATAGATTGTCGAGTCACTAAGATGTAACCAAGATTACTCTCTGAAAAGTTCTTTCCCTACTAATGATAGCCCCTTTAAAATCGAATTTAGCCGTTTCAGATTAGCCCAGACGAGCAAACAGAGAGACAAAAATACATATTTTGGGTTTTGGTAATATGCAAATGTATTATGAGCTTAAGAAAAAGCGTTTATTTGGGAATCACAGTCAGACATTATTTATATATATTTTTTATAGATAATCGAAACTTCGCATAAACTACTTTAACATTGAAATTTAAAATACCACCAAAACATTGATAAAAACGTTGATATACTTAATATAATGATTTTAAATTTTAGAATGTGAAATGCTATATAATTTTAGGTAAATATTTTTGACATGATACAAATGTCATAAGAAAATTATTATAACACACAGGTGTCAACTTGTGTCAGTGTCAGTGATTAACTTCAAAACATTTCATTTAGCGGTGAGCCAGTGTAGGACAACCTAATAACATAAGATGATCTGACGTAGTTTATTTATTGTTTGAAAATATTATCTCTAGCTGAAAATTATAGTGTCGGAGGCGAATACTTTTGTATTGTAATATAATTATCATCACATGCACTGTAGTTTTTATATACATATTCAATACAATACAAAACATCTTCAATACTTCAACTCCGAAAAACTCATTCCAAGCCTGAATGTACATACAACTCTAGTGGACGACCTTATTGCGCCATATGCTTATATCTCTCTAGGTTTCATCTTTGTCGTACCGTGAATCTGTGGGACCCTCTTCCGACCAATGTGTACCCACCTTCTTACGACATCGGGTCCTTCAAGCGTAACATGAAGAGATATTTATGCAGGCCGGCAGGACAGAGGCGGCCGCGTATGGATTTCCAATCTCTCGGTGGTCGCCGTTGTGTTTGGATTGTACCATTAGGGACAGCACCGTTAATTTGCCGAGCTACTATAAAAATTATATATAATTGTGACCGAATTTTTAAGACCAAAATTGGATTCGCAAATCACATTCGTGATCACTTAAGAAATGCAAATGTCATAAATTGAATTATTATACGACATCTATACATATAATAACATTGAAGTCTCTGTTTGTAATGTCAAAATAACGGGTTTTTATATGGCATATGAAAGTATACACGATACCTATAACAAAACACCCATTTAATTTTTTTTTGTCTGTCTGTTTGTTCCGGGTAATCTCCGAAACGGTTGGACCAATTTTGACAGGACTTTCACTGGCAGATAGCTGATGTGTTAAGCCATAACATAGGCTACTTTAATTTTAGAAGAATAGTTAAGGTTCTGCACAAAAAATAAAAAAACTTTTTCTGTAGTCCACGCGAGCAGAGCCGCGGGCACAGCTAGTCATCAATATAATAAAAAGTGATTTTTTTGCAATTATGTGTAAAGTGTATTATTGTTGTAACAGTGTTTATTTTTATAAAAAATATAGAATATTCAATAACTCGCTGATTACCTGGCCCGATGTTTGTAAATAAGAATACTTCATAGATCGCTGACTGTTAGAGTTAGTGAAGGAATAATGGCTTGTTAGGATACAGTGAGTTGTGGAGATAATCTCCGTTCCGTTAGAAACTCTGATCTGACAAGGAATTAGTGCTTGAGATCAAAAGAGATTTTGATTAAAGATATATTAATTTAAGAATTAATTCATAGAATATTGAAATGTATATTTAAATAATCCAAGAAAACCTTCAAAGCAAAAGGAACAGTACTTTTAAAGCATGACCTTATTTAACTGAACCTATTTACTTTAGAAATGATTGATACATTGTTTGTGGTGACCATGAGATAATATAATTACATTACTATACTTTGTTCATCATAAGAAAAGTTGTATGAAGTGTCCTTGAACGTAAATTGTTAGGTGGTGCAAATTACGACATAAGGTAAAATTCATGCACTTCGACTTAAAATAATAATAAATAAAAAAGTATGATACTGACAAAAGTTATAAAACATTTTGCACCAATAACTTTCTCTATACAATGATTTTTATGAATTTTGTTTTTTTTTTATTAGATGCAGCATCACTTTTTGTGGTACTTAAAACTAGAGTCGACCAAAATAATTAAATCGATGAGTCGAAAATTGATCGAAGCCGTTGTTCATTTATCTTATTAGATGCTTTTTAAATTTCGAATCTACATATATATTTACGTAATGCCTACATTTTTACTGCAGCAATCAAAAAAGAAGAATATTGAATGGAAGAATTAATCTTGTTATTTGGCGTCAGGCATTCAATAATACAATTGTTCCTGATTGCGATCACAATTTCACAGTTTACAGAACCCTCAATTGATTTAAAGCATAATTGTATTATCAATAATTATATTTAGCTCTATAGCTATACTAAAGTATAGCTCTAGCTTTACTCATCCAGATAGACAACGGAGATGAGAACTGAAAGTACTAACTGATGTAATGTTTATTGCTATTTTTAAAAGACAATTTTTAAATAGGCCGCTTTCAATTGTCTTAAAATTACCATACAAACTTTCTTATTTTTCTTTATCATCTTAGGACTGGAATTATAATTTATTTAAATCGTTTGAGGTTAGCTTGTGGTACGGGAGTAAAAATCTTTTTCATTGTCAATAAAATATTAATCATAAATCAAATTTTATAGCAGTTTAGATTTTTGTAGCTTAAAAAATATTTTAGTTCAATCTAGCTTTAACATTCCATATCCTATTTACTCTCTTAAAATTTATAAAAATCCCTACCTACATTCGCTTTTAAGTCACAAAACTAATTTATTTTCCAAATTTAATATAAATACCTTCAACTTAGTAGTTTCGTCTCCACGTTTATTTCTAGTCAGTTGGTAACTTGTTATCGGTAAAATTTATTCAGCGGTTTTAATCCAAGGTGTTCTTATTTGAAATTCAGTAAATAGTTGCAAATTGTTACTGAAGCGCCTGGTTTCGAGATACAACTGCTCGCTACAAATCGACAATTACTCCCCGGGTAATTGGTGAACAGAACGCGGTTGTTACGACTCTCTTAATATGCACGATAGTTTCCAGGGTTGGTAAAAGTCGTGAAGGCTCAAGATAACTCTCAGAAAATACTCAGTTATCAACATATTATCATATCAACATGCCATGTATCATGGTGAATGTTATGAAGAATTGTCTGACTTTATTCTACCCTCTCCATTCCATTACAGATCTATGCGGACTGGTTCACCGAGCCAAAGGTACACGGTAGCGTTCATCACGGTATAAACAAAGAATTTTGCTAATTCTTACTTTTGCCATACCGTGAAGATTTGAAATAATCTTCCAGCCAACGTGTATGATATTGGGTCATTCAAACGAGGCGTGAATAGACATTTCAGTAGGCCTGCATGACATTTGTACTAGACTACCGATGAAATTGTATCACCGACGGTCTCTTGTTATTTGTGGACTCTACGTATTTAACATAAGGTACTACAGCCATTTTGCCAAGCTAGTACCTATAAAAAAAAACTGTTCATCAACTGTCCTTTCATAATTACTTTTAAAGTTTTATCATAATTCGGCTCGGATGATATCAATAAACAATATAGTTTAACCAGTTTTCGATATGTGAAAAGAACAGTAAGAACAATATTTAATTTGTGTACATTTTCTGTTGTTAATCCTAAACATAACCTAATAATTGTAAAATTATGATGCATATAACTATCTCACTCTTTTTAAAATGTTCTAACCTCATCACTAGTTGGTATTGTTGATTTATCATTGCAAAAACTTTTCAAATCACACATTAAGAAGAGTGCAGAGGAAATGTATTATTACGAAACTACAATGTTTCAACGTGATTTTCTTTTTTAATCTTGCTGGCATTAGCCAAATTCTTTAAAGAGACAATGAGTATTAAGAATTTTAAAAAAATTCTAATGTACAGTTCTAGGTTTATGTTATTATATTGTTGTATATTTGTTCAACCCTGAACCGCATCCCGCAGTCAGCATTGCGGCCGCAACAAGAAATGTACGGATTGCAATCCGCGGGGAACAATTAGTCAAATGTGATTTATTAACTACCTACAGGTTTAATTTAACAAAAATTTTGAAACCGTCTATAATTGACTGCTTTAATATTTGTATGTACATGTAAAAGTTACACTTAAAGCTTTCACGGAATACGGAGAGAAAATAAATCATACGGAACGAATGCACGTATCTCGTAGTTCTGTTCCGGGAATGGTTGTGGTTTAATTTAGCTAATACAGAATGGGGACTCAAAGACAGGGGCACTCGTCAAAGGACGGCGAGCATAGTTCGCACAATTTGAGAACTGAACTAAAGACAAAAGGAGTTAGCAATGGAATACTTACTCTATTTCAATTTAAAATATGTAACTACTTAGTAAATTTTACTTGCAAAATCAGAGATGTAGTACTTTATTTTGGTTCTGTTTTTGTAGCTTTTATACAAAGTTCTTTTTAAAATTCGTGCATGTATGCACCTTTGTGATACCTTTGTGATTTGAAACTCTATGAAACAAAAAAGCGACAGTAAAAAGAGACAACCATATACATCTATAGGGTTTAGCCTACGAGAGAATGACACATAATACATTAACATTATGCACGGTTAATGCAAGTCCTGATTTTCTTGGTTGTGATTGTCGTCAAATTGGCCTAGTGGTGTGAGACAACCAGACTTCATACGCAGTACGCAGGAGTGTTCGATAGTTCGAATCCCGCCGATGTGGAATATTTAAAAATTGTTTTTAAATAACTTTTTTTGCAGCTTTCACATCTGCATCGCATGATACGTGTGAGCATTTTTTTGTAAATTAAATAACATAAGATGTAAGTTCCATTTCCGCTAGCGCAAATTTTTCTTTATAATTTTTAACATTTGTACGGAATCTCACCTGATGTTAAGCGACGAAGTCACCTAAGATGGTAGGTAGCACGTTAAGTCTAGTAAGGGATTGGGTCTTAAGTGCAGCAACTGGAACACAAATATAGGTGCTTGGCGACATATTTTCAATTTGAGGGTGGTAGCTAGTCAGGCGACCATTAGAATATGGCCTACTCGCATGCTACGGTTTCATCAGGATGTTATCCTTCACCGAAAGCTCAGGCTCATTGTAGGGATTCCAACTTAAGTCGATTGAGGCAGTGTTACGGACAAGCTACCATTGAGCCATCATTGCTTTATTTCTTTGATTCAGTCAAAGCATGGTTGGTTGTCTAAAGTCTGGTCATCACACCGCTAGGCCAATTCGACGACGATCATAGTCGTGAAAATCAGGACTTCCATTAACCGTGTGGTAATTCTATCCCATTCTTTCAAAGGCTAAATCCTATAGATGTATGTGTTTGCCAGTTTTATGTTCACTCTTTGGTTTCATAGCATTTCAAATCACAACGGTAGTAAAGAAATTTTCACTTAAAAAACTAAGCTGTACCATTATAATATAAGGAAACATTTGAGACGGGCTAGTCAATATTGTTCTATTTCTTTAGAAGCAGGGATGTAGACAGAAACGAACATATATATAAAGCGAATAATTAACAATGTTCGTATTTCAATGTAATAAGAGTCATAATTGCGTAACGAAATTTGTACAAACCGTAAAGCAAAATGTGTCAAGGTGGAAACATTGAGAAATCGGTAGTGCGGAACCAGCATGGTCCCAAGGAAATTGTTGTGTTTTATTCTATTTGCTGTACGGTTGTCGGCCGGTATGAAATATGTTGGAGGATTTCTCAACCGATTTTCCATAAAAATATATAAACTGGTAAGCAATAGAACAGGTTTTACTTGTAGTTAATGGCGGCATTTTGATCTGTCATATTGTATTTTTATTTTAATTGATAAAATTATATGATTTTGGCGGTATTTTTGGCAACGCTGTTTGGTTATTGTGCACAAATGAAGTGGATTGTAATAAAATAACTAGAAATATGCATTTTAAGTAGCCACAAAAACTCCATGGACAGTTTTAATAAGGAAATCGCCATCTTTTTAGGGCTATGTATTGGAATAATTAGCAAAATGTTCTATGCACGTAACTTTGTCAGAATTTTGAATGAATACACTTGCCATTAATTAAAAAGAAGAAGAAGGTTACACTTTTTATAATAGCACAGTAAAGTGACGTCACTGTACGTGATGTTATGTACAGTATAGACAAAAACAAAGCGAGCACCGAGAGATCGCTAATCCCTCGCTGATAGTCGTTGTCATGCTGGGCTGCAACGTTACAAACCAAAATAGTTACTGCGATGGGTTTATCCGTGTGACGGGTAGATCCATACTAACTCGCTTGATTACTGAATATACACCAGCTGATTCCGGAACGGAACATGGCTGGTGTTAGTGTGTTACATCTGGTGTATGGTGGTCGAAATCCAAGCGGACAGAATTATGTACACTCAAAAAATTTTACCGAATTAATTTCGACGAGTGTGCGTTGGAATTGCACAATTTAGTTACCCCATCTCCCTTCCATCATCGGACGATAGGAGATTCGGCGAAACGTCATAGATATATCGTTGATATTCCACCAGTGCGTACGGACCGTTTTGCTTGTTCATTTATCATGCGCACCGCTAAAGCGTGGAACTCTTTGCCAGAGTTTATATTTTCCGATTATTACAACCTAGGTATATTCAAATCACGAGTGAATAGGTACTTCTAAGCATGCGTGCTCTATCGTAAACCATATCATCACTTACAATCAGGGCAATCGCAAGCATTTTCATAGATTAAAATAATAATAATACAAGCACGGACTGTAACCTGCACTACTGTTCTGTGAGGATTTGCACCATTACGTAGTAGAAGTAATCATTTTTCTCATATAGCTTCCCTATAACATCATCCATAATAAGTTCTGTTTTATCTAATATCAGATTGCTAGAATGGTTGTTCACGGATCTATTTTGGTGACAATTGGAAAAAAACTCGGTGCTTTAAAAACAGTGTGAAGTTATTTATTTTATCTGTCAGCACTTGAATATTTATTGGATTATGAATTAAAAACTTTTTGGCAATTATTCAATAGTTTTTCAAGCAGCGTCTAATGAAGATTTTTCACTAATCTTTAGATCGTATTATAACGCGTTGATGATTGATGTACTCGTAAGTAAGCACACGCATATTAGGTAGTTTCATAATAACTAGTAACTCCCGGCGACTCCGTTCGCTTTAATTACAATATAAAATTCAATATGAATTAAAAAAAATGTGTGTAATTAATCATGTACGCATGTAAGAAGTTATACTTCTTTGGTAGAACAAAAAAATATATAAAAAACTGTTACCTGCGATGTTAAACAACATGAAGTTAGCAGTCTTCAGAATTTATTTACTGCCTTTTTGCATAAAAGTAACTTAACGTTGTATAAATATATTATTTTAATTTAAATTGAATTGAATTTAAATTAAATTGAAATTAATCTTTAATTCAATAAAATTAATCAAATAAAACTTTATCTCTTTATAATATATCTTGTTCTATTACAAACAAAAAAAAAAACTAGAGTGCAATTCCAAATAACTCAAAATGCAAAGTCCGATCTCATTTATTCGGTTAACTGCCCCCAGTGTCGGTTTGTGACTCACTTATATTTGCATTATATCGTTATTAGTGCTGTACTGAATCCATTTTTAGGACAAAACTGAAACGAATTCTTTCTATTTAATGTCACATTTTTAATATACTTTATATATCAGCATCGTTAACTAATATTTATTAATTTATTAATTTATTTATTTTATAGGTTTAGCGTTCTGACCGCAATCTAACCTGATCTTAAGATCTAAATTATTAGATTTTTGGAGTTATACTTCTTTTGGTGTGTTCAGTAGAAACGGTATCTCCGTTTGTTAAATTTAATTTTGATTTCTTGTACTATAATGTGTAAAATCCAACTCGGCTGGGCAGCGTTCGGGAAGCTACGTAACATATTCTCGTCCAAGATACCGCAGTGTCTCAAGACGAAAGTCTTTGACCAGTGTGTGTTGCCAGTGATTACATATGGAGCTGAGACGTGGTCGCTAAATATGGGCCTCATAAGAAAGCTCAAAGTCACTCAAAGGGCAATGGAGAGGGCTATGCTCGGAGTTTCTCTGCGTGATCGAATCATAAATGAGGAGATCCGCAGGAGAACCAAAGTCGCCGACATAGCCCGAAGAATAGCTATACTTAAGTGGCAGTGGGCTGGCCACATAGCTCGTAGAACAGATGGCCGATGGGGTCATAGAGTTCTCGAGTGGCGGCCACGTACCGGAAGACGCAGCGTGGGCAGACCCGCCACAAGGTGGACCGACGACCTGGTAAAGGTTGCGGTAAAGGACCGGTCGTTGTGGCGATCTTTGGGGGAGGCCTATGTCCAGCAGTGGACGTCTTTCGGCTGACATGATGACTATAATGTGTATTGTTAAAACGAGATGGCGCTGCCACGATTTTATACGAGGTATCGTTTGGTTTATACATTGAGTGTAGGGGTTTGTTTAGATTAATAAACTTCTTAGCTGCCACAACCATCACGAGTCTTTTATTCACCTTACAAAGTACCTCCGTTTATTATTCATTTCTAGTGCAAAGTTGTAATTCGTTCACTGTTGAAAAGAGAGCAAAGGCCGTGCGGGGGCAAATTAAATTTATACTTTCAATTTATATCCTAAAAGATGGCTTTATTTATTTTTCTTTCCCATTGTACAGATTCTAAATTCCAAAACTGTTCGTGAGGAGTAAAATACAGTCGCGCGTCGGAGCTGACATACACACAGTTTTCTCTTTTATTTGATTCTCAGAAGTCATATTTAAATAATATATGTCAATTTTACAATTAAGACGAATCTAACGACACTTCATAAGTGTAAATTCATAAAGCCGTTCAGGCTACAGAGCGTGCCAAAGAAATTTACATAGATATATACACTCTATAAACATAGCCATCCTCGACATACGAGTAGAAACCGAAAGTCGAATCCGAAAAAAAAACCACATCACTAAACGTTAAGACCTAGCCAAGTAGGTTTGGCCTGCTCCAACTAATTGTCAAGTAATTTTCTTATGAAATATCATTGTCTTGTCATGAATTCTTATATAAGTGTTTTAATAAACTAAATCACCAATTTATTCCGCTTGCCTCAACTTACGTATATTTAGTTGAATTTCTTGAGTTAATTCGGCGAGAGCCTAAATTATCCGGGAGTACAACTGAATGAACGTTTTATGTGTGAATTATAACTAATGCTTAAGATGAAGGCGGCTTTGTTGTAAAATATTTTGAAGAGAATATATCCATCTTGGGTTTAAGAAGTAAGAATATTACTGGGTACACACCGTTACGTCAAAGATCTTTCATTTACTTACTTACCTCATTGTTTATGGACGTGATGAATGAATAATGCTGGTTGCTGGGTGATAAATTATAACAGTTTTGTCCCATTGGATCGCGAACATACACTAGATGTAATACGTGACATGGTGGCACGCTTAGGCCACTGGTATGTCCAGTAATCAACCGGGAATTTAGGGATTTGTACATGACTGGGTCGCGAACTCTATGCACATGGTAATAAATCTGTCAGTGACTCCCTTTTTGTTAGTCACGTTTTGGGACCAGCCAGTCTATATTTAGCAGCCTAGAGGCTTCCAGCGAAGACCGGCGGTGATCGACGTTGTTTTTACTTCAGGCACAGTGCATTCATTTGGGGGTGTACTAACTTAAAAATAAAGTCCATGTGTGCAATTCATACGAGCAAACCTTCAGCATGATTATAGGGAATTTTCTATAAATGTATATAAATAAAATTATAGAGGTTTGCCGTTATTCGCGCATTACGCAAAAACTACTGGATAGTTTTTTTTTTGCTTTACTCCTTAGATACTTGGATTATTATTGGACTTACGATATCTTAATAAAAAATAATTCTGTAATCCTCACGTGGTGAGCCGCGGGCACAGCTAGTTTTAAATATATGTTAGCCAAATTAAGATTAAGAAATAATAATAAAATCTTTATAAATAGCTAGTTCGATAGTAAGCGGTTACCGTGGCCTATGTACCCTAATAACACCATAGGTATCACTAGCGCGTTGCCGACCTTAAACCCCATTCTCCTAAGAGCTTTGGAAACATTGCTCAACGCAGAAACACAACATAATGTTTGGCGGCGATCTTCTGTAGGGTGGAGATATTTCACCAATCTCCAAAGTGTTCTCTCTGCTCCCTGCTTCTTTTTACACACGAAATTTAAACTAGCAACCTGCTCCGGCTTCACACGGGTATCGGAATGATAAAAATAACTTAGCTTACGCGGCGCACGACACTAAAGCTCCCAGTCGGCATTATTTTTTCCGACATTTTCAACAATCATCGTTATATTTCAGCCAATTTACACGAAACCTTAATAAATTATATACAATAACCTTCCTCATGAATAACTCCGTCCATTTATGAAAACCGTATGAAAATTCATTTGTAATTTTTGATTTTATCGTGTTCAGACGGACGCGGCGAAAGGACTTTGTTTTATAATATGTACCTATAGATAAAAACCATATTAAAAAATCATACAGAATTGACTTATAGAAGAGTATAATGGCATCAGAATATTTTTATAGCCCATAAAAAGGGGGTCAGTTAACATTGCGAAATGAAGCCGGGCTCCTACAGCGATAACACACTTTACGAGTTTTCAGTGTCGAGATGAATTTTGATAATTTTACGGTCAACCATATTACGTTGTGATATCTATTATCATTGAATTATCTCTGTTGATTTAATATAAAATACCTAGATTATAATTTCGATATGTAACTCGAAAGATTTTATAAATATCTAGATTAGTGTTTTGTCTTTTTCTAGTGGGATAGCACAATACAGAGAGGACAATATGGATATGTAGATTAAAATAGGCCTAAATCGAAATTAATGGAATTATTTACACAGAAAGTATATGCCAGTGTGCAATTGATATGATATAGAAATAAAACTGCGAGACAAAAATAATTATTGCGTGTAAACGAAAGGGTAATGGAGAGGGCTATGCTCGGAGTTTCTCTGTGTGATCGAATCAGAAATGAGGAGATCTGCAAAAGAATTAAAGTCACCGACATAGCTCGAAGAATAGCTAGAAGAATAGCTAGACTTAAGTGGCAGTGGGCAGGCCACGTAGCTCGTAGAACGAATGGCCGATGGGGTCAAAGAGTCCTCGAGTGGCGGCCACTTACCGCAAGACGCAGTATGGGCAGACCCGCCACATGGTGGTCTGATGACCTGGTATAGGTTGAGGGAAGCCGTTGGATGCGGGCAGCACATGACCGGTTGTTGTGGCGATCTTTGGAGTACAACTATGTCCGGCAGTGGACGTCTTTCGGATGAAATGATGATGACGATAATGATAAACACATGCAGGGCCGAGGGCACAGCTAGCTTACTATGAAATTCGCAATTAGGTATATTTTTAAATATACATAATTGCGGTGTGCCCGAGGCTCCGCACACGTTTTTTTGATGCAGACATTATTTTCGTCCAGTAACTTTATTTTTTTTACAAATATTAATATGAATTTTTATTGCTTATCAAATAAGGAAATGATAATTGCTAAAAGTATTATTATAAATTCTTATAACTTATTATAGACTACGCTTAATTGTTGATGATTATGTTTTTATATAGTTGAAATAATGTAAAGGCTTATAATTTTTTTTACCTAATAATGATCAAATATTAGGTCTTTACCTATGAAATTGCCGTTTTGTATGAAAAAATTTAAACGATGTTTTTTCATGTATTTCTTATTTGTATTAATCTAAGTAATCACCCATGCAATCAATGCATCTTTGCCAGCGCAGTGGCAGTTTATTGATGCCCTTCTTAAAGAAATCAGCTAGACGGGAGGCAACAAATTCTTCAAAGGCATCTCGGGTATTGAATTTTTTTCCCGCCAAGGAGTTATCCAAATTCTGGAAAAAGTAGTAGTCTGTAGGCGCTAGGTCAGGTGAGTAGGGCGGATAACCGAGAACTTCCAACCCCAGTTCTTGCAACTTGGAGACCGTCTGTTGTGCAGTATGAGGTCGCGCGTTGTCGTGCAGGAGCAGCGGAGACGAGCGATTGCCCAATGCTGGTTGGAGATGTGCCAGCTTCTCCATCATTGTGTTCAGTTTGTCACAGTACACATCTGCAGTAATGCTCACCCCGTTTGTTAAGAAGCTGTGATGAATCACACCGGCGCTAGACCACCAAACAGTGACCATCACTTTTCTAGGGGTAAGTTTTCGTTTAGAGCATTGTTTAGGTGCTGAACCAGGATCCAACCAACTTGCTGAGCGCTTGCGGTTATCAAACAGAATCCATTTTTCATCGCAGGTAACAATGCGGTTCAAAATTCCTTCATTTGTGTGTCTGTTGAGCAGTGCAAGGCACGTCTCGACGCGTACTTCGCGCTGGCGATCATTGAGTTCGTGGGGCACCCATTTGTCAAGCTTTTTTACCTTGCCAATTTGACGCAAATGGACCAATATTGTTTTGACGCTAACGTCGAAAGCTGCTGCTTATTCAGCCGTAGATTGTGTATCATCAGCTTCCACAATCGCCTTTAATTCGTCATTGTCGACCAAAGTCTTCGGACGACCGCGAGGTTCATTTTTCAGGTCAAAATTCCCAGAACGGAAGCGAGCAAACCAATAACAGGTGTTGCGTTGGTTTGTAGTGTTAGCTCCGTAAACGTCGTTGATGTTGCGTGCCGCTTGTGCCGCGTTACTGCCACGACGGTACTCATACTCCATAATTACTCGAATTTTTAACGTATCCATGATGATAAAAAAGATTGAAATGCGATGAAAAGGTAACACTAATCAATAAACAAAATGACTACTTTCGTAAAAAGATTTCCATGCTTTTAGAATAAAATTAATTTGAAATTAGAATTCTTAGCCAAACAAAAATTATTTTGATTTGAAATGGCCAGTACTGCAGAACGGCAATTTCATAGGTAAAGACCTATTATAAGTACTATATATTAGAATCAATACGGTAATATATACATTAATAAAATTAAGTGTATGAAATAAGATAAGTACGTTCAACTTTAAAAGAAATACATTACTTTAAAACAATCATAAGTTGTTTTATACGTTTTATTTATTGCAGTTGAAAAAGTTGCGCGTTTGGTAATGTGAACGATTCCTTTTGGACCGAACTTGTCCATTCCAGTTGGATGCAGTAAAGGCTGTGTTGCAAGACAAATTATTGTTAGTCCAATGGCGCACGTGGAGTGCTCGGTAATGTGATATCATTTGGTACAATAATTAATAGTGGCGAGGTAAAAAGAGATTCACATGTACCTACAGTCTGTTTATTATAAAAAGTCACTTCGTTCAGGAATTGGTAGCTATCTCCTTGTCTGACTCCCCGCTGCAACATGATAGGTTTAGAGTTCTGATCCTGCAGCCGAAGATCTAGGATCCTCCTTCTCGAGTGACGATCACGCACTGGAAGATGCAGCGTGAGCCACAAAGTGGTCCGACGACCTGGTTTAGGTTGCGGGAAGCCGCTGGATGCGGGCAGCACAGGACCGGTCATTGTGGCGATCTTTGGAGGATGCTAAATTTTTGTTACAGTGTCTCCCAAAAGTTACGGTAGACGAATAAGCTCGAACAAATTATGACTAAAGATTAATTGTGTGAAGATTACCTATGTTAATTTAGGTTATTTACAGTATAAAGAGTTCGTACGATCGAATGAAACTCGATGAAACTCAAACATAAGTATTTCACACAGCATTATGTAACCAAATTTTATTGACAGTCAAAGTCCCAACATAAAAGAAAAGGACAAGTTATAGTGCTATACTATGCTAAGGGCTATACTCTGAAAATATTAGCATCCACTAACTAAATATCATGTACAATTATTAGATATCACACTGTTCGTTTCTGAAGTAATAGTTCATTATGCGCATTTAAAAATAATTTTTAAAACGCACACAATGCATCAAAATATCTTCACCGTGAAGTTACATTCTTAACTTCTTATTTTAATCTGGTGAATATAGCTATACTCGATGTTATATGTCACATAACATCGAGCGTGACTAAAATAAGTATAGGTAACATATAACGCGCCTACATAAGTACAAACATTTTTTTATTATTAAATCGTATAATTTATTTGTATTAATTTTGGTATTCATTATTTAATAGAAAACGTAACAATTTTAAAATAAAAATAGTATCGAATAATTTATCTTTAACAAGTCTCCCAGAATTCGATCTCGGACACAGTGCAATTTATGTGAGATCTTTTATTTATCACATAGTAAGTGAGTGGAGCGGTCTGCGATAATGTTTTTTTTTGCGTTCATTTGATTACTCAACTTTAAAAAAAATCTTTATTGAATTTATATACTGTGGCCAAAACGAACATGCCAGTCCCATCGTAACTTAATCTACAACACTGACTTAGCGCTAACGACAAGCTTTCATAAAATCGTGGCTTCCTCACTTGAACTAAATTGATTAATAATACAGTTTTCATCGCAATACATAACACTTACCTATTTCAAGCGACTTTCTTATAATTTTGATATTATCTCTAACTTTTATTACATACATTTTTAAGGTATTATTGAAGTCACTAAATGCAAATAATTTGTATTTGTATTTTTTTATAATACTTGAAACTACTTGTATTGATATTTAGGTGATAGATTATAAATTCTAAGTAACAAAAATAAATGTTAGATTGGGTAAGTACTTAGTTGTTTTGTAAAAATAATTCCACCATTTAGCTAATTAGTGTTTTTTTTACAAATTTAATAATTTAATATTAAACGATAAACATCACCATATTTTGAAAGGAAATTCGAAACTGTGACATGTGTAAAGTTATCCAAAATTGAAAGTATTAAAAACACTATCAAAATTAAATAGACAAACAAATTGTATGATCGAGCTCATAAGTTGTTTCGAGGTTAGCTACATTTTTTTTTAAATTTCTTTATAAGTTTTAAATTTCTTTATAAGTTTTAAAATCGGAGATAACCGGTCACTTTAGGATACCGGTGTACCCGGTATTTAGAAGTTTAGGTACAATAAATCAAGGTAAATTTTTGGGTTTGGTGGTTAGAGGACATTGTCTTTGGAAGCTTGGAAATTCTCTAAACAGCAAGAATGTCAATATCGGCGAAAATAGGTAAGTGAACCTTCATTCCAATTATAGTGTCACATATTTCCGACCAGTTTGACACATAGTCCACTAACTCTATAGAAGTAAAATACCTCACCCGGTTATCACCTCAATATATGAAAAATATCTATTTAGCAAATCGCTTCGCTTATAAGTATATCAGCAACTTTACACCCACCCGACACAATTCAATAGAGACGGCGCGGTGTTGGAACTAAATACTCATTCGAAATAGTGGATGTAACTTTTGTAGTTTATTTGGACTTTTTCTTTTACTTACTGTGTTCAGGGGTTGAGTTTGTCTAATGAATTTAGTGACGTTTGTACCGCAGCATTTATTTTGTGCTTATACTTGTGAAGTAAATGTTAAGTACTCAAAGTTGCGAAATTAAAACTGAGAAATTGACTAGTGTTGTTTATTTAAAACTAGTCGATACTACCGCCTCTGCTCACGTGATGACGGCTCACATGCTCACATGAATCAATTTACACTAATTATATATTTTTTATACTGTGCTTATTAAAGACTCTTGGTCCACATTTTATAAAATATTTTATTATTTAGGTATATAATTTCATAAATTTAGATCTGAAAATGTCGTTTCATCGGTTTATGTTATAGTGCGAATGTGTTTAAAAAGAAAACCTGTCAAAGTAATGAAAAAAAAGAATTCGCTATTACTGAAGTGTTTTGCAAGATAAGCGAGATTTGCGTAGACAATTAAATAGATTTAAATTCCTAAATAAAGACTGCATCGTCAAGCCAGCATGAATGAAAGCGTCCGCCAGGTCTCCCTTTAGTTTATAAACTTACTCTTGGCTCTTGTCAATTATGGGTGAATTGTTTGAAATCCTTCAAATACTAAAAAGAACTTTTTGTACAGACTTCAGATCGGTAAGTGTGATTATAAATAATAAAATAGAACCAGAAATATTTTTAAACTTATAAAAATCTTGTATAAGACTGCACATTTTTAGCGATAGACGCACAGAACACTATTATTCCTAGCGGAGAGACAGACGTCTGATCGGTAAGTCAATTGAAAAATATCTCCTTTCAATTATTTTCTAGTCACGTTCTAAATTTTAAATTAAAAAGATTCTTCCAGCCATTAAATACTATCTTTGTATACGGCCTTTTTATTTTAAATATATATGAACGTGAAAGGAGTTTGTCATACAATAACTAAACAATAAATTACCTTTTAGATCTATCTTATTTCATCTATAGATCTAAAGATGCCTTTGGAAAGCGACTGAAAACACAATGAATGAAGAAATAAGAAAACAACTAAGGTAAAGTAAATATATATAATTAAAATATAAAAATGATGGTTAATCAATCATTACAGTGTATATAAATTTGTGCATTTATATAATACTAGCTGTGACCGCGACTTCGTCTGCGTGGACTTCAGAATTGGGCCTTTACCAGGATAAAAAGTATCCTATGTCTTAATCCGGGTTAGAAGCTCTATTTTCATCTAAATCCATTTAGCCGTTTTTGCGTGATTGAGTAACAAACAAATAAACTCACGCATTTATAATATTAAGTAAGCATTAATTTGTATTAAGCTGTCTTTTTAAATTTACAAGAAAATTTTGTGTACAATTTGTAGTAGGATGTCAGATATATCATGCTACAATATTGTATCACTATTTATGAAATAACTAATCTGTTATCTGTAATTGTAACTTTTTTAATAAAATAAAATAAACCAAAGTATCAGTAAATTTACAAAATAATGTTTACTAATCCAAAATTATAATACTATACTAGTAACTTTCCTAGACATGTGAAGAAACCTACAAAAAAAAAAGTGTGTGTGCGATTCACACACGATATAAGTGAAAATTCATTTTAAAAGATATTTTATATTTTATTTAAACAGTGTGATATATGCATACACGCCGACATTTGCTCTCTCGCTCTGGCTCACACAAAGAGGAGAGACCGATAATGTGCGTTAAACGTTTAACGCATTGGAAGTCACATAAAAAGTTTCACTTCAAAAAGTGTTTTAATATATGTATAAACCTTATACAAAAAGTTTTGTATTTTTACAATACCCGATTTAAATAGTTTGCGTATCAGTATCTAATACTCTTTTTGTAAAATACCATTGAAATTTTTAACAGTATAGGGTTCGCAATGCTAAATTACTTATATGCTATCCATAAAAGCCAAAATTACAATATCCTTCTCCAAACACAGGATCTGTAATTGCTATAAATCCAAAGTAGCACGTCTGTATTAAGAGTTAAGACCCGAACTTCTCTTAAATTAAATTTTAAGTCGGATAAATGCGACGACATTAAAATATTCAAATCTTGTTCATAACGGTTCCTAGAGCTTCCTAAATGTGGAACGCTTAGTTACAGCGTCTATTTTATACGGTGTCCCACTGAGCAGTATTAGAATATTATTGAAATTATACTTTATACGACGCGTTACAAAAAAATTTTGGAAGTTTAAGTTTTTGCAATGCGTGCGCACTAAAAATAAAAAAAAAACTTCTTTATTATATTGCTTACCTCTTATTGTATTGGGGTGAAGATAATTACACTCTTTAGCCAGATCGCGACTTATTTGCATACGCGCAACCTCTGGCACCCTCGGATGTTGTTGCAAAGCTTTCGTGGCTGAGTGCCTTAAGCGCGTATCAAGCACACCCATCAAATCTTTCAATAGAACTACAGTCAAACCTGGGTAAGTGAGAACTGGATAAGTGAGAAAACTCTATAATTGAGAGTAATAGCCAGGTCCCGTCATTTTAAGCTCCCAAAACCTCTATTAGCGAGAAACAGAAACCTTTGTAAGAGAGAGTCGTTTTTCCCTCATGGACCTCCGTAAGTGAGACTGCTACTTATCTATACCTCTATAAGCGACAGTCGAGCTTTATTTATTTATATTATTTAGGAGGAACAAATGACAAAACAAATTACAAATTTAACATCTGCTATTTTATTACTCATTCTTAACTTAAACCTTGACGGATTTTTTTAAGTGTAAATAAGTTCTAAATAAAATAAAATTACATAGAGCATGAATTTTTGATTTGTTTTCGAAAGCATCTTGATACCTACCCTTATAAAGTTGCTGTGACTTGTTATTGCTGTGTACCTCTATAAGAGAGAAACGCTACCCATGTACCTGTATTAGCGAGAAACTCGGGTTAGTGAGAAACCTCTATAAGCGAGAATGAGATTGTGCTCCCTTGAACTTTCGCTTATCCAGGTTTGACTGTATTACATTTTTCGAACTTTGAAAGTTCCAAATGTAAAAAAAATATTTATTGTTTCTGTACTTAACATTTTTCTTTTTTTTTAAACGCCATATATAAAATGCATGTTTCTTTGTTTGTTTGTCTCCCGTGCGTTCCTAAATTGTACAATCGACTGCGATGAAACTTTCGTGAGTTATAGTGCGCATACTTGCAAAGGTTCTGTATTACTACTACATTAATACAACCAGTTTGCAATAAAAGGTGTGCAATATGATGATATAAAAAAATGACAAGTGCATGTCTGTCCATCCCAGAGTAGGGTTTCATAGTTGCCATTCACAATATACAGACTTAGAAGGGGGCTTTATGTAATCTTCAGTGGAATTTGTACATAATTATTTCTCCAAGTTCTTTTTATAACAACTTATTCGACTGCTACTCGTTAACTTGTAAAGCCTACTTAGCTGTTCTAGTTCTCCTTTTAACTTCGTTATATATACTACTGTTATAGTTTTTTCATACATCCAAAAACATTCAGCTGGCAATTCAACTGGGTGGTACAGTTGACTCTAACAAAAAATATCACTTCAAAGCCTAACATTTCGCAAACAAGTTTCTGGATCGAAAAAGGATTTGTACAAACCGACAAAATTTTTAAAAGACCTATCCAATATCATACCTCTTCATTGGATAGTCGAGACAAGAATAATTCATCCCCACTTCAGGTGTAAATGAGGAATTAAAAAAAAAAAACTACTTTTTATATTACCACTTTTCGGCGTGATTAACATGTATATCCATACCAAATTACAGATTTATAGTACTATGAAACTCTGAGCTAAACCGCGGACAGACAGACATGACGAAACTATTTGTTCCTTATTGACTTCGGAACCCTAAAAACATAGAAACGAATTCGCGGTCTGGTTAGCTTTAAAAACTTAAAAATTTTAAACATAATACTATTTATTTCATTGCATACAGTATACATTGTAAAAAAATAAAAATAAAAAACAAAAAAAAGGTACAAAAGTATCGTATCGCACTGCAGAGCATCGCTTAACTCATCTGGGATATTGTGATATTGATAATTTAAATAATTCGAGTTGATTACACAACCGGCCGAATAATCGATTTAAATGATTAAGGATCCCACCCTTAGTCAGGGTTTATTTTGCTTTACCGTTGACTTGGTACTGACGAATGAAATCATTGTTCTAAATCGATCCTTGATTTTATAGTTTTATTTATTACATTAGTCATAGAAAGCCGAAAATCGGGCAGAGGAGCGAAGATAAAGAGAGTCTATCCAGCAGTGAACTGAGAATGGCTAACGATGACTAGATAATCTGTAATGTAAGCATAAATTGTTGCCAGTATGGTAAAAGGACTTGTGCTTAGTAAGATGCAGAAATATTAAGAAAAAGGTCATTAATTTTGACTTCTATCATCATTCTATCAGCTGAATTTGATGTCCAACATTAAACATGTAAACTATAAGTATAATATAACATTAATTGATGATACGGTTCAAGATTTATTAAATGTAACTGATGGGACATATTGCTTTATGCTTGCCGAAAATTGCAAAATTCCTAAGGTTCTAAATAAATAGTAACCAAAATCTCAACCCACGTTGTACATAACAAAAGTAACTTTTTTATAACGGTTGGTAAACAAAATTTTTCTAAATAATAATCTTTTAATGCGGTTAAGTGTCGTGGGGCACCGAGGGTTTTATAAAAAAAGATATACAAGTGGTTCTTATAAAGCTTTACTATAAAATGGATGAAGGCAGGAGGCCTTAACAACTTCACCGGGCTTGTGGGCGAGCACAGAAGGCACTCAGTCGAGGAAGAAGGGCAACAAGCGCAAGGGTGCCAAGGTGGCCGACCTCGGCTTGGGCTGTTACCGTATATGCAACCATCGCGATCTAGCTAATTCCTATTCGAATTTGATCTTACTAACTATACATATATACATGTCTCTTGCCTTCTGGGAGGAAGGAAGAAACACGCGTACATGTATATGTATTTAGTAATCTATCAATTTGGTCTAAGTCTAACTAGCCAAAAAAAGAATAAAAAGTACTCTTACAGAACCTATGTATCTGAGTGGAGTGCAGTGTAATGACTGTTGTATGTACGTAGCTAGTGAGTGCAGTGTCACTGAATCGCGTGAGCAGCAGGCTTGAGGATTCATACTGGAGGATCGGACCTAGGCTCAATTCACTGCAGGAGAAGGCGGTCGTGAATGCTCTTATATATAATCTCTTATACTGTAAACACCAGGTGATTGTTTATAATTCAATTACAAAAACATGTCACGATTCGTGTAGTCTAAACATCAAGTGGTTATCTCCAATTATAGTTAAAACATCCTGAGTAAATATACGATCGTCAGCGTCTTTACTTATATACCGATTAACACGTCCTAATAAAAGAGAGGGTACAGCCTGTACAACTATGTTCTTTTTTGTTTACAAATTATGTAGACATTTAAAATCTAAGTCATAAAATTCTCATACATCGGCAAGAACGCGACGTAAAAGATTTAATAAAACCAGAAAATATAAAACGAAACTTTATACTAATACAAAGTTCGAGTAATCGCGTTTCATACATTCTAAAGTTCGAATAAACACCTTCGTACATCGCAGTACGTAAATGAAGAAAATACGGAGCGAAGAAACAAAGTTTTACGCATTCAAGTAGAATTAACATTTACCTTAAACTTTCCTTTCTTTGATGTACGTTGAAATACAGTATGTTGTGCTTCATTTTCAGTTATTGTGAAGGTTATGTTTTCGACTAAGTAATGTTGGTTTTGGAGTTCACTCCTTAAGAAACAATAGAAGGCGCACGGTATGAAAATATGAGGAATGAAATTGAAAGTGCAACGTCACGCAACATAACGCAATATTGATGTTAAAGCTCACCCATAATCAGTATTTAATATTCAGATTCAGATAAAGATAAAATTTGGCACACAGACATCTTTTAATCCTAGTAAAGACTCAGTTCTGAAGTCCACGCAGACAAAGTCGCGGGCACAGCTAGTCCTTACTAATATTATTAATACGAAAGTGAGTTCGTTTGTTTGTTACTCAATCACGCAAAAATGGCTTAACGGATTTGGATGAAATTTGGTACACAGATAGAGATTAACTTTTATCCCGGTAAATGGTATGGCTTAACGACTGTTATCAATTTATTTTTGTGATTAGTTTATGTTCGTTAGTGAATTATAATTATCTTTCTATTGTTGTTTTTACTTTAATATCTACGTTCCAAATGTCTAATTTAGTGAGGTTGACTCCACGCGAACGTAGTCGTGGGTACAGCTAGTAACTATTAGAAATATTGTTATTGATAATATTTATATATATATCGTTAGTATGTAGCTATAGCTATAGTTATGTTTTTCCTTTCATTCATTCTGTATCATAGGGGATTCCTTTATTTACTCTTCTTGCCAATTGTATATATTCTAATATCCAAGACGGTTCTTGAGAAGTAAACTCCATACGCGCGTCGGAGCTGAGACACACTTTTTTTTCTATTCTTTGAATTGTATTATTTTTGAATCAACATGCATCATCTACTATTTCCTATTTCAATTCGAATTGTATCTTTGGCTTCCATAATACAGGCATATCCTATTTTTGAACCTAACTATAGCTAAATATGTCATAGAATTGTCTTGGTATTATAAATATAATGTCTAACTAACTGTCTAGGTTAACTTGTATTTATTACTGACTTTTACCCATGATTTCGTTCTCGTTGTTTTCGAAATGAAACGACACGTGCGACATCTATTGTAAACTGGTTGTACTAACACAGAGCTTTCTCGGGTGTGCGCACAACTCAATAAAGTCTCAATGCATGGGATGAACAGTTTAAAAAAGCATAGGGGTCAAGCAAATAATTCAGAATTCCAAGTTATTTTCTTTGTTTTCTCAGCAAAAAAAGATAGACCTTTCCCCTTAGTTTTATATAAAAGTTTGAGAATTAACCCTAAACTTTGTTTTCTTTGTTATAGTTGAATTACCTTTTTTGCACTTTATTCCTGTCTTTTTATATTTATCGAATAAGTGATCAAATTGGTAACCTTAGAGTATTAATAAGATTTTTATGACGCCCCTTTGTCTAATCTAAATGTTAGCCATTCCCTTTCAAGGCTTTTTTACCGCATCGTTAATGAACTGGGTTATCATTGACGGTGAATCATTTGTCCTTAGGATACGGTAATCGTGTTCGACTGAATCGTGATCATTATGGAGCGGTGTAAAACCCACAAAAATGGCAAATATAGGTGTGTTTTGCTCCGGGGCCAGCCGGTATGTATCAGTTTAGTAATCAAGGTGGTGGCAAGGATCTGTCCCCGTCTGAGTCGTGACCACTTTGAATTTGGTGATAAATCTGTCACAGTGACTTCTTTAGTGTATATTTAACTGCAGGTCGGCATGACAGTGAAACTGGCAAAAAATTGCCTATCCTATCCTATGTCTATGCCTATGTATAACCTTTATACATTGTCGCAAATAACATTGAATTTTATGCCGTGCAGTCAAGGATTATAATCGTAAATTCGGAACATTGTATATGTTAATGTGTTTTATTAAAGAATGTATGTCACATGTCTTCAATAATTTGTATTTTTTTTAAGTTTCACTTGCATCGTGGTTTCAAAACCTAAACATTTTTTTTAGCAGTCGTCACTTTGCAGTACTACTATAAAAAAAAACACCAAATGTGATTGTAGTGAAATGCATGTTAACTCATTAGCAAAAGAAACTTGTGTTCTTGAAAATAACAATTCAATTGAAAACGAATTTACCACATTTACCACATTGATTTTCACACAAAGCAGACTGGTAATTATTGGCGGACTAAACAATCGGCTACAAGCAGTTAAATCCGACCTCACTAACAACAGGATTAATTATTCTGTTAACAAACTTGTTACTCAATCTGTTTTTTTATTGCATTTTCTATCTCATTTCTAAGTCGAGCGTTAACATATCTATCAGAGTTGATGTTTAAAGTGTAATTATTTAATTAACTGTTCAAATTCCATTACCAAATATTTCAAACTAACTGCTGTCATTTTAATTAGACTAATTGTTAATAGATGGCGTATATTGATGAAAAATATTTTTTAACCTTTTTTAATGATGTTTGAATAATTAATTTTGATGAAGAATTAAAAGAGATATGGTATTTATTGAGGACGGTAATATAAATTCACGCTATGACCCTAAGGAGCGGAGCAGAAACTATGAACCTCAACAAAGTTAGTTTAGAAATAAAACAATGTTTATTTAAGAAAATGTTTCTTAATTAATAATCGCACTAACTGAAACTGTGTATTGTAATAATTATAGAAGGAACCTGTATAGGTTTAAATGGCATACCATCTGTTGTAAGCCTTTATCTACCGATAGATATAACAAACAAGATTGACACATACAACTCACACCGTAAATATGAACGGCACACGCGGACAAACCTAATAAAATATGCCTCGGGCGCACAAAAGCCTACCTTTTGACGTCACTGAATGGTCCCAATATGTCAAAGGCATGTTTACGCGCTTCGTGATAGTAAAGCGATTTTATTCTCTATTGAGTGTTTTGTGATCGAGATGATGGAATGGTTCAAGTTTGTGATTTTATTAATAGGGAAATTATTTTGTGATAATCGAAGTTAAAATGAAAGAAAGAAGATGTTTAGGTTTAGGACTCGACAATTGTGTATTGTTCTGGGATCAACCGGTGTATAATCCAGTAATGAAGCTAGGTGGTAAGATATAGTCGACTGGGTCGCGACCACAAAGAATATGGTACACAAAACATTACTCTCTTTGGTCACATTTCGGGATAAGCTAGTATATCGTTTTCAAGAGGTTTACAGGCCGGCTGATAGCTACCGCATTGTCAAATATCAGTGGTCGCCATTTGTTAATTATTTGTAGCAAATTAATTGCCACGAATTGTCAGCGATTGATTGTTAGAAAGTGAAGCAGTATCAAACACAATCACAGCCCCGTCAATCGATACTAATTACTTTAATAATCTTTTGCAAATACAGTAGAACCTCTTTAAGTCGAATCTCGATAAGTCGAAAATCTCCCAAGCTCGAAAAAAATGGTGTGTTCCTTTCCCTTCAAGATCCAAAACCTCCATTGCTCGAAATCTGACCCCTCTATAAGTCGAAATAATTAGTGAGTCCCTACAAGTAAATTCAGTACCTACATATGCATCTCGAACATAGCAATGTTTGATTATACAACCTTTAAAACTCGATTTTTTTAATCGACTCACCTCTATAGCTAGAAGAAAAATAAGATATCGACTTTAAGAATATGCCGACAATGTACATAATTGTTTCTTAGAAATTAATGTAAAAGTAGAATGTATACATTAACTAATTCTATGAAATTTATGACTGACGTTAAAACGTGCATGTTTACAGGTGTCAGGTCTCTCTAAAGTGTAAGGTCTCTCTAACTCAAAATTAGTTGGAATAAATCTTAACATCTACAAGTCGAACGTTTCCTGACAAAATTCGCTTAAGTCGAAGTCCTCAATAACTCGAAAACTATATAACTCGAATTTTTTTGACGTCTCCCTTCAAGTCCGACTTACAGAGGTTCTACTGTATATACGTACTAGCTGTGCCCGCGGTTCCGCTCGTGTGGACTCAGAATGCCGTCGGTCGAGCGCACGCGCGATCGTGCTGCCCCCGCTCAAAAAATAGAAGACACAAATGCTTATTGTCGGTGATCCTTAGAAAATAAATATCTGCTATCGCTGACGTTTTTCTAGGTTTTCTAAGATCTATAATTATGAAGCGTAAGCCATTTAAGCGCCCCAAATACGTGTTTGCCCAAACTGATTCACCATTATCGTCACTGCTTATTTTATACGTTGCTTTATGTGACAAAATATATCCTATAACCTGGCCAGATAACAAAGCTATGAATTCATATAAAAAAAAAAACATCTAAATCAGACGATATTTTTTGCATGAAAAGAACATAAACGGGCAGACAGACAGAGAGACGTTGCGTTTTATAACATACACACACACATATATATATAAATTAAAAGTTATAAATTAAACCTCTGAGTGATTCACAACATTCAACAGCAAAATCAAATGTAACGCATTAACGAACGAAACTATTTATCGCTGTGCACCTTGAGGTTCGTTTACGTTATTAAGATTTTCAGGCAAGTGGGAGGGTTAAAGATTTCCTATGAAATCTCAATCATTCTTAATATCATTGTGGATTAAGGATATTAAAAGGCACACAACGTTTCACATGTCATTAATCAGTATAAGCCTCTTTTACATAACAATGAGAAGGGATATTTCATCCACAATAGATTACCACCGGTCTCCTCATGTATTTAAAAGTTGAAGGTCGTAGAACTCTTAATAAAAAGTATTTTTTGTTATAATAATCATATAGTCCCTTTGGCCCAGCAATAATAATTTGGGTTACTATATACAATCAAACCTGGGTAAGTGAGAACTGGGTAAGTGAGAAAACTCTATAAGTGAGAGTAAAAGCCAGGACCCGTCATTTTAAGCTCCCAAAACCTCTATTAGCGAGAAACAGAAACCTTGGTAAGAGAGAGTCGTTTTTCCCTCATGGACCTCCGTAAGTGAGACTGCTACTTATCTATACCTCTATAAGCGACAGTCGAGCTTTATTTATTTATATTATTTAGGAGGAACAAATGACAAAACAAATTACAAATTTAACATCTGCTATTTTATGACTCATTCTTAACTTTCGTGGAACTTCCTACCATTGTTTTTGTATTGTTTTCTTGTCAATATTGTATCCTATTCTATTTCGTGGAACTAAATAACGTTGTTATTTTATCGCATTCTTTTCGAATGGACACGTGTGCCTGTGTACCGTCCTGTTTGTCGGACTTACTCAGTTTATCGTTAATCAATTGCGAAGGAAAGTTCTGTTCTACATCATGTCAAAACGGAAAATTAAAGTACTGCCATTAAGTGATAAAGTTAAAATAGTGAATGCGTTTGAATCCGGAAAATCGCGAAATGAAATTCAGAGGGAGTTTAATTTACCAGAATCCACCTATTATAAAATTACGTACCTCTATAAGAGAGAAACGCTACCCATGTACCTGCATTAGCGAGAAACTCGGGTTAGTGAGAAACTTCTATAAGCGAGAATGAAATTGTGCTCCCTTGAACTCTCGCTTATCCAGGTTTAACTGTACTTCCTTTTAGTGCTACTTAATAAAAATGTTGAACTTTGCTATAGAAACGATTTTTAATTAGTGTAAAAATAAGTATTTTAATCTATATTAATAAATAGCTAGTTCTGTCTGTGCATATAAATATTTTTTCAAATTCACCGATATACTTCATATATAAAGTATATTGATTACGAATATGCCCTTTAAACATTTTTAATCTGTCTGGCTGTTTATTTGCATGTCCGGATGTAACTCGAAAACAGCTTGATCGATTTTTATAGATTTATGTGCCTACACAAATTATCAATAATACTTTTAGAAATCGTAAAAAAATAAATGTGTATTCTTCTCAACCGATTTTTATGAATCTTTGCAGACGGGTAGTATATGTCATTACGTAATCTATAGACTATAGGACTTTTCCGATTACGATTTAGACATCGTAAGAAAATAATCTCAAAATATTTATTTTATATGTTCCTTTTTAATTAAATTTTGTATATGAGAACTATACGTCATTTCCATAATTGATAGGACATAAGAACTGTCAATAATACTTTAAGAAAGCTTTAAAAAACAGTCTCAACCAATTTTTATGAATATTTGTGCACGGGAAGTATATGTTATATTCCTCTATTAATGGGCTATAAGAAATGTCAATAATATGATTAAAAATAAAATTATAATACGAAAATACATAATAAACGCGTGCGGAGTAGCGGGGCACCGCTAGTTAAATATAATAAGTATCTTCTATACATATTATAAAACTCAGTCTCTCTATCTATCATATTTTATGTTATATATTTTATGTTTATATCATAGTTTATGTTCTTTTCATGCGAAAACCACTTATACTATTTACATGTTATTTTTTATTTCATAGCTATGTTATCTGGCCTGATTATAGGATATATTTTATCACATAAAGTAACATATAAAATAGGCAGTGACGATAATGGTATCAATAAAAAAAACGCTTTTGAGGTGCTTAAATGGCTTACGCCGAGTAAACCATAAGAGATATATCAAAGTAATGTTCAACATAATTGTAGATCTTAAAAATACCTACAAAAATGTTCCCAATAAAATATGTCTATTTTCTAAGGGTTTCCCACAATAAGCATTTTTGTCTTTAAAATAACCGGCGAGCGACCGATGGGAACGGGGCAGCACGATTCGCGCCTGCGTTCACTGATGGCATTTTGTAGTTCAGGCGAGCGCAGCCGTGTGCATAGCTAGTATAATATATACATAAGAATCCGTGGATAAATAAAGTTATGCTTTCAAATTCTTTTAGTGAATAATAAGTAATAAATGAAAGACATTCTTTTCTTTTCACTAAATTAATAAATTCTAGGAAATAAAAAAAACGTGTGTTAAATATTTTTATATACAAAAAAGTGGCTTCGCACGTGTTGATTATGAAGTAATTATTAACCTATAAATTGAGGAATGATATATATTTCCCAAGTAAAAAATTTTAACAAAATCGGGCAAGCTGTTTTTGAGTTAATTCCTGACATACAAATATGATAGATCGTAGTTTATGGCAGAAAATTCTGTAGACAATGTTTTTTCACCCACACCATACAAAATTTCATCCCCTATTTTACACCCTTAGAGGTTGAATTTTCCATAATCCGTTCTTAGTGAGTGTCTACATCGCGAAAGGAGTAACTGCTAAATTTCAAATTAGTCGGATCTATAGTTTCGGAGATCTCGTGATGAGTGGTATATATATATATGGATAATTAGATATAATATTATGTATCGTTTTGATTTATAATACCTAAGCATATTATTAAATTGCGGAAAATCATAGTTTCTTTGCTTTTGAATACAATTTAATGCGAACGTTGAAAGTAAAGAAGACTTTGGAATCGCTAATGATGTCGTTTGTTGCCTCTCAAAATAAAAATACTCCAGTGTTTTCTGTGACTTTACTATCTATTTTTTATCCTGGAAAATAAGTTCATTATAAAGGTATTTCATACATAAGAGAACAAGTCCCGATTGATACGAAATTCTATACTACTAGAACTACAAGTATAGGTACTATGACTAGCTGTCTAGTGCGCATATTTCGCATAGATTATAATTGATGGCGCCACAAACATATTAGTTTAATATATTTACACCCAATCCATCAGCATTCTTAAAGAAAGTTTTTCAATAATTTTTTTTAATAGTAGTAATAGTAAAAATAGTCATCTTAATATTTGACTCTTCCTGTGAGCTGAATATCTTCATGTTCCTACGTGTCCTCTCAGGTCTAAATTGGATAAAATAGTTTTTAATTTTGATTTAGATTTTAGATTAGATATGATAATTGGTTGTTGACTTGTCAATAATTGTATAAATTTTATTTTTTATAGGTATAATGTTTTATTTAGTATATTTTTACGGAGATTGATTACGGAAATTTTATTTTATTTTTACTTTAACTGTCTACCATATTATAAGTGCATGCGGTAACAACCTTCAAACGTCAATGCATTTAAAACTGTATTTTTATTATAAATTAAAACTCGGTGTACTGGTATAGTGGCCACTGGCCGTACTAATTTAAATAAATAAATTGAAACAACTATTCACTTAAATAACAGAAAATGCCCTACCAATACACATGAAGCTCTCAAGAATTCATATATTATTTCCACATAATATATTAAAATTTCAAACGTATATTTATCATACGAAGGAAGTGCAAGGCGGCGGGTCGCCGACGCTACGATGAGGAATATAAAATATGCTGCTATATATCATCGTAAGTTTAAATGTCGAGGCAGTGTGCAAGTGCCAAGTCGTGCAAATTGTTCACACATAAAATAAACATTACAGCTTCCGTGGTCTAGTGGTCATGGCGTTTGCTTTCAAATTTGCTAATTTGACTGTTTGAATATACTTAACTTAAGCATAATTTATATTTAAATATAGTCGAAATGTTTGAATGGATTCTGTGGATGTAAATACTAAATAATCCTTTTTAACACCCGACGACAGCAGAGGATTGTTATAAGTTGAAAATGTGTATCTGTTTGAAGTATCGTAACTCCCAAACGGATGAATCATGATATTGGGTCTATATCATATGATACCATATATAGAAAACCCTATGATATTGGAATCTTCAAACGAGGCGTGATGAGGCATTTCAGCAGGCCGGTATGACATCGACGATTGCCCATGATATTTGTGTCACCGACAGTCGCCTTTGTTTGTGGACTTACCATCAGGTGTTGTACAGTCATTTTGTCGAGCTTAGTATATATTTACTTTTTATTTGAAACGTTTCATGATCGACAGTGCTTAGTTATTAAAAAAAAATGTTTAGGCCGTTAGCAGATCATCAGCTTTCTTCTATTTGATAAAGGGATGTGAACACATTCCACAAGTCTCATCGATCTGACAATGAGTATCTTATTACTTCAATGATATTATTAAGCAGATTACCCAACTGCACGATAGCTTACAGCAGACATATCGTTTTTGTGCTCATCGGAATGATCTCAATTCAAAGGTTATTAGTGTCGTTTTTTATTTTCCTTGTAGTAACGAAGATATTCTGTTATATTAATATACTAGCCGTGCCTCACGGTTTCACCCGTGGTAAATTTATTCGAAAAACTCTCCATGCCGCCGCCGCTAATGCGCCTGTGTATTCTTATCGTTATCACTTGTGATATAGCCTCATAAATCTGGCTATCATATCCAAAAATATTTTTTTAATCCGACTGGTAGTTCCAGAGATTAGCGCGTTTAGCCCATCTATCTTAGAAGAGAATTTAGTAGGCTTAGTTGATAATATTGTCTTCTTGGGTATTACGCTTGATTCAAAATTACAGTGGGGTCAGCACATTAACACATTGGCGAGAAGAATAAGTTCTGTTGCATTCGCAGTACGTCAAATTCGCCAGTCAACAGATATTGCCACTGCTATGTTTGTCTACTTCGCTTACTTCCATAACATAATATCTTACGATATTTTGCTATGGAGTTCAGCAACTGAGGTAGACACCATATTCATATTACAAATGCGGGCAACTCGAGCAATATACAACATGAGACCTCGCGAATCACCAAAGTAAATATTCAGGAATTTTAATATTTTAACTTTGCCCTCCCAATATATTCTTGATGACTTAATGTATATTCTAAAAAACTTTGACAACCTTGACTTTGTCAAAGACCAGCACACTTTTAATACTAGAAATAGACATAAATTGGTCGTACTGTGTTTTTCACTTAGTAAGACTAATAAAAGTTGTTTAGGTAATAGTGTAAGATTCATAATAAGATCACGACGCATATTACTGATTTGCCAGACAATAAATTCAAAGACCATGTCAAGCAGGTTTTACTGTCAAAAGGCTATTATAGAGTGGATCATTATGTGAATGATAGTAATGTCTGGAAGTGACTCCCTCTCTGTGTATCTACTAAATTATAAAAAATATGGTAATCTGATTATTATTTATACAGTTGAAAAAAATAATTGAAGAAATGATAATCCTGATTGAGTTACTTGCCGGTTCTTCTCGATGACTGGGATGCTTTTCGAACCGGTAGTAGTGTTTGACGTTCATAAGTGCCTTCTTAGGGCCTAAATTGAGTAAAGTATTTTTTGATTTTCATTTTGAATATTTTTGTAGAACATTGTATTTACGTATCACTAACCATTACGCCAGCGCACGCGGATAAAGCAGTTAGGGTGCGCTATTTCTTTCGACTTACTTTACAAAAATCCATATTTAAGGCTAGCTGAGAGGTGTAACCTAATGCTAGATAGCCTATATTACTCCTCGTGAATCTGGCTATCATATACAAAAAGAATATTTCAAATCCGATTGGTAGTTTCAGAGATTAGAGTGTTTAAACAAACAAATTATTCCGCTTTATTATATTACTATAGTTATTAATATATTTGTATATATTTATTTTCCTGTATATTCTCTTGAACTCTTTGCACTTAGCTTATTCTGACAATAGTACTAGACAAATGTCTCCTTCAGTTACTCCATTACAGTTAAATGAGTGCCGAAGTGCTGAACATCTTAAATATTGTAAACAATAGATATAGCTCAGTAAGACTTGCCATATAACCAGTTCACTAAACGCTTTTAAATTTAAACATTATCCATTTTTACAAACTATACCAAAATACTATAAACCATATAAGGTTTAGGAATGCTATGATGATTGAAGTTTCACAAGCTTAGCATGCGTTGATGACGTGTATATCTATGTTAGTATGCGATTTATATGTCTTTACGTATTATATATAACACGTAACAGGTTAAGGTAAGGTTATTTACTGATTATAGGACGATTTTTACGATGGGCTTATTGTACAGGCATAAGCACCCAGTATACATAGCACTAGGAAGTACAATAAATAGTTTTTACGTGTTGTGTTTTACTCGTATTATATGGAAAGTACTTCCTAATATATTGACTATTTCATGGTTTTTTGTATATATTTGTCAGGTACAATACCTACGGCTTACGAAACTGTGCTGAGGTAATGTGTAGCATTTTTGAGGTTATTATTATTATGTAACCTGATACTCGAATTTAAGGCCTAAGTTAGGCAAACTGTATGTATGCTGTACATTGCTATATATTGCTATATGTTGGAGTATTAAGCATATGTTTGCTTTACAGAAGAAATTCTAAACAAACTGTGGTTCCTAATACGTACGCGTAGTTCGCATGTATTGCAAATTGCTACACTAAACCCAACTATCTCTTCAACGAATTGTGTAAATATTCTCCTAAATACATTTACAAAACCCCTCCATCAACCATATGGGTAATTTCAAAAGAACCTCCTTGAAACCAGTTATCAAAATATAAGACCCAGTTCCTCACAACGCAATCCTCTTAAACCACGTAACTCGGACTTATTAAGCTCGCTGGCAGCCATACATTCTCATCTGTACGTAATAAAATTTACATACGAAATGCAGTCAGCACGACCGCCGGATCTCCGCGTCACGTTCAGCCGTATAGCGTTACGGACTTTGAAATTTATCTGAAATATTTTAAATATATTTTAAGCCTACCTTTTAAAAAATACAAAATATAGATGGTTTATTGTTGAATAGCTCTGTTGTTAAGATGAATAAGAAATATTAATTAGATTGTTTTTGTCAGGAAGGACACAGAGAAATCTCTTTGGAAATTTCTCTCTACTTGTGGCAGCTCGACTGGTGAAATATCTCCACCCTACAAAAGATTGCAGCCAAATAAACATGTGTTGTATTCCTACGGTGAGCACGGTTTTCAGAGCTCAGTTTAAGCTCTAAAAGGCATCCATGAACGATAAAGTACTACCATTAATTTGGAAAACATCACTGTTATCATGACAAGCCGACAAGACTGGATCGAGTTTATAATAATTGTTATTAAAAGCCTCATTGCAATTATTTAACTCATAAATAAATCCTCAAATTGTTAACGTTGCTTTGTTCGAGGCTATTAATAAAATTAATCTTTTTTTTTTACAAATTGGTGAACTTGATGCAAATACACGGAGTATAATCATAAGTATCTATTTTTTATACTACAAAGGTAGCAAACAAGCATTTGGCCCGCCTGATGGTAATCGGCTACCGTAGCCTATGGACGCCTGTAATACCATAGGTATCACTAGCGCGTTGCCAACCTAGAACCCCCTTACCCCAAATAGGTCTGGAAGCCCAACTTACCGCAGAAACACAACACTTAGTTTATTTGGCTGCGATTTTCTGTAGGATGGAGGTGTTCCACTAGTCGGGCTGCTCCATTTAGAGAGAAATCTCCAAATAAATTTCTCTGTGCCCTACCTTTCTTTGAACCGACCTTTCCCCAAGGAGTTCTGGAATCCCTACTCAGCGAAAGAACACAACGGTAATTCATTTGGCTGCGGTCTTTTGTATGGTGGAGGTGTTCCATCAGCCGGGCTGCCCCAAGAAGAGTGAAATCTCCGAAAAAAATTATCTTTGCTCTACCTCCCTGAATTTCTGATAGTGGGAAATAGTTATTTATAATATTAATTTCAAAAGTTACGAAGTTTTTACGTCCAAAACCGAGATCGTTATTGGTTCGTTAAAAATGGCGGAAATTTGTGAATTATTTTTTATGAAGTCATGTATTTTGACGAATTTCTTTTTCTTTTCCCTTGTGGCAACTAACCCCCGTTATTAAGGATTTTTATTGTCATTATTAAGTATGTAGGTAAATGTTTCGTTTTTAAAACTGTCTTTTGGTGATTTCCGTGTTTAACAAGACAGTGGTTCCCTTAGTAGATCTTTCCAGGGAGTTTTTATGACATCTCAGAATTCATATTTCGTGTTATTATTGCGAATCCACTTCACTTACGCACAATAACCGACCTATATTACGCAAAATGCTACCTAATATAGGAAGAAATAACGTAAGTTTATGAATAAAAAATTAATTCCACTACATGACAGACTAAGAACCGTAAGAACGTTTTTTATAAGAACGCTTTTGTCTTACGAAGAAAATACTACCGTACGTGAGCAAAACGAATCGAACATAGGAATAATATAGGAATGAATATAGGAACCTAGCATTAATGCATATTTAATAAAAGTTTAAATGTATAATTCATTTTATGTGGTTTACAAATGTCCCGATGTAGAAGTGGTTTCTAGCTGGTAGCGGTAGTGGTAGCTATTACTTATCCGATTCTAAAAACTCTTTCACTAATGGGTAGCTACTTTATCCTTAAGTATTATAGGACATTTTTAATTCGTTTTCAATTGTAATTAACGTGAAAGAACTCACGGACGGTTACTAGTTAACATTCATTTAACTGAAAAACCATGTATAATAATTAAATATGACAGAAAAAACTAGTAGTTCTTGCTAATGACTTGATAAGAGAATTTGTCTTGATTGATTGGAGAAATAATTTAATTGGACTGTGGTCTGCAGATTCAAGTGGCCTGACGATGATTATAATGATGATGAAAATAAGGCGACAGCAGAAGAAAACCGACCGTCAGCTACGTCAAAAAATTATACTGAAAGTGAGATAAATATGATAAAATTAAAATATTCACGACGGGTAAGTTAGAAGGGATTTTTTTCCGTTGATACTTTATTTTAATTTCTGTAAAAAAAGTCTTAGCATTATCATAATTAAGTGGAAATTTTCTAATTAATGAAGCTCTCAGATGTACAAAGTTTATGATACTAATTGAAGCTAAATATTTAATGAAAAGACTTTTCTTCGTGAATGATAGAAATTATTTTTAATTCCATAATTATTTTAAGATATTAAATATTTTATTTAAAAAAGTATTGTTTGAGATCATATTATAGGTTTATAAATGTTTTGTTTAGCGTTATCTCACACTGTTGCATTATTTATAAACAACACATTGGGAAAGAGACGAGGACGCGATTTGATATGAGCCACCTCCCTGCCCAATAACGCGTCACATGATAATGTAATGTGCCTTGCTAAGTCATCAACAGATTTAACGGGTGACTCTTTGTTCAATAAGTTCAAAAAATCGAAGGGAGAAACTCCATACCCTAGGTGTAACACCCGCAATTATACCAGGCTTAGGCGTGCCGAGCATACAGTAATGAAGTGGGGTGGTAAGTTAGGTATTTGACCCGCTCATGCAAACTGTGATAAACCCGTCACTGTGACCCTTTGTTTGTCGCCCTTTTGGATCAGCTAGTAAGTATCCAGCTGCCTAAAGGTTTGCAGCGATGATCGGTGATGAATTGTCGGTCTTTTCTTCTTCTTGTTCCAAACTTGGCAACCAGTTATCTTTATTGAAGACCATTACTGCCATTCTCGATTGAATATAGTTTTCAGTTTTATGACGATTTCAGGATCCTAACAAGATGGTCGCTCCCTTGTTCCCTTGCTCCCCTCTAGGGAGTTTTTGTGGCATCTCGGAATTCATGATCCCTGTTATTATTTCCAATCCACTTCACTTGTGCACAATAACCAAGCTTTATTATGCAAAATGCCACCTGTATTACAAATATAGGGTCAAATAACACAAATTTATGATTGAAAACCACTACCAAAAACTCCATTGCCGATCTTTCGGTGTTTACCGTTGTTATTAAATTGTACTGTGGCATGCACAGTATACAGTGACGTTATTTAACCTTGCTATTATAAAAAAGTAAATGGAAATATATGATAAAATTTCAATTTACGCAAAATAAATTACGTAGCTATTATTTAGCGTTAGCTATTATTTACATTATGCAAGATTCAAGGAGGGTAATTCATTTCAACAGAGACAAAAGGAACGGGACTGCAAGCCCTGATTTGCATTTGAATTGGAAGGTTTATTGCATTAAAATAATAATCTCACTTTTTGTCGTAAAACTTTTCGAGATTTATGTGACGAACGTTTCATTTCGGATTGTTTAAAGTAATTGTTAACTATTCATTTTAAGCAAACTGTAACTTCGGAGAAACTCTATTAATTATTAAGAACTAACCATTAAATATTTTAAGCTGAACTGAGTAACTATTATATTATTGACCCTTTTAACAACTGACAGAAGAAAACGTTTTATCCTTAGATTTTTCGTTGTAATAATCTTAGCATTATTATCTCATGTATCTGTTATCTAAACTAATATTATAAAGAGGAAAGATTTGATTGTTTGTTTGCATTGAATAGGCTCTGAAACTACTGGACCGATTTGAAAAATTCTTTTACCATTAGAATCCTACATTACCCCTGGTGAACATAGGCGATAGAATAAAAAGTTAGGGATCCATATGAAAATTTATAATTTTTGAATTTTTTGTTAAATACCCGTGCAAAGTCGGGGCATATATGAAATAAAGAGAATTATTACATTCTTTGCCTAGGCATTCTATAGAATATGAAATACTATTTAGGCAAAGTTCCGATTCGTTTTAAATATATCAATCACATTGGAGTTTTTATCGGGATCTCAAAGTATCATGTGATGGTTTTTCTTTTAATTTAAATTCATAAACTTATGTTATTTGGCCCTATAATATGTAATATTGGGGGCATTTTATGTGAATAAGCAAAGTAGGGAAAAAAGGTCTTGATAATGTGATCGTGCTCGTCCGACTTGGTCTCAGAATATTCGTTCTCGGAGTAGCGATGGCAGGTGGGTTGCTACTACTTGTTCGCAAGTCCAACCTAACCTAACCTAGCATCGTCGGTACTCGGTAGCGGCCGGCGAGCGCCACAGTCTCATAGTCTGCCGGTTTCTCTTTTGGCATTCTATACGAGTAGAATGCCCAAGAAATGTTATATGAGATGCATACCTCACTTTGAAATCTCGCCAAAAACTCTCACGTGATATTCGAAACAAATCGGAGATGTATTTCATAATTTACCGGTTTCTCATTTGGCATTCTATCTAAATATGAATTATTTCATACATTGCCGGCTAGCTTCAGACATTATATAGAATGCCGGCATTCTATACATTGCCTATAACATATCTATCAAAAATGTTTTACTGTGATTTTAATCTTCACATTATAAAGGTTACATTCTAAAATATTTTATGTAAAAGCTACTACTATAAATTAGTTTTATCGTAATTAATTCTAGAATATTGTGCAAGTAATCTTACCACCATCCATGGTCCTTTTTGCTAGCATTGTAAAATTAAAATTACTGAATATTACCGAACAGATTTCATACTGAAATTATATATATCTAGCTATGCCCCGCGGTTTCACCGGCGTAAAATTTAAAAGAAATCGCTGATTGATAATTTATAATACTTCAGTATAGACAATATTTTTATCGGGCGGCCAGGATTATGCGTCACAACTATTACGGCTCGTTCGCGCCACTAAACCTATAGTCACCCGAGCCGTGTGTTGAATTATTTTTAATTTAAATTATCTCTCAAACTATTCGTCCAAATAACATGCTATAAAGCGTTCTTAAAGATTAATATGCAATGCCTATGCTCATAAATCACTATTCAATTTTCAAATATTTTTTATCACAAAATGCCTTATTGTGGCTTATGTATAAGAGTTAGACTTATGGTATCACGAACTTTTTTTAAACGTAGTAATGAGCAATATTTTTGTAGAACATTGTATTTACGTATCACTAACCACAACGCCAGCTCACGCGAATATAGCAGTTAGGGTGTGCTATTTATTCCGACTTACTTAACATAAATCAATATTTAAGGCCAGCCGAGAGGTGTAGCTTAATGCTAGGTAGCCTATACTAATTCTAGTAAATCTGGCTATTATAATAAAAAAAAATAGACTGGTAGTTTCAGAGATTAACGTGTTTAAACAAAAAAAACCCTTCCGTTTTATTATATTAGTATAGATTATACGTCCTTCAAGCTTCGTTGGAAAGACCCAATTCATAGGATGGCGAGAACATGTTCACTGAGCTTCTTTGTTTGTGCCATGATAAGCGCTACCTTGTAGTTGTGGCTGAGTAGACGAGTCTGCGTGATTCTGTAGTGGAAGGTAGAAAATAGAATAATGTTATATAGTGTAATAATTCTTCAGAAACATTCACAGTTATACAGACGATAAAACACGCTTAACTAGACAATGTCAAGCGTTAAGTAACGCGTACTTTCAATACTGCTTTCATTTAAAACTAAATACATCTAGTAGGTCATCAGTGAAACGTCAAGTTCCGAAGGTTTCAGGTTTGGTAAGTTTCCGTCCCAACTCAACTAATGTTTCGAACAGTTAGCACGTGTCAAAGTTCACCGAAACTCGCCCGCTAAGCTGAAATTTTATGTGACAAGGGCAAAAGGTGGCGGGTTTAAAGGAAAGTTGGGACTTTGTCATATTTCGAGAGCCGTTATAAGTCGGATTTAAAATTGATGTCAGGATTTTCTAGCGAGTTCTATTGTGTAGCGTATGGGGAGATAACTAGTGAAGAGCTCGGTAAGGTTATTTGTCGATATTTTTAATGATAGATCTAGGGGTGTCTGCATTTAACAGAAAGCTGTTAATAAAAAAATACGATAGCTTAGTAGGAGAGCGTTTGGATGCCACAACAGTGTACATAGGTTCAAATTATATAATACGCTTGCTGATTCGAAATACGCAAATTCGAGTCCTGGCCTGTACCAACGAATTGTTGGAATTCGCGTAGAAAAAGCATCGTGAGGAAAACTGTAATATTGTAACTGGAGAAAATATTAAACTTTCTTGGCGTTTGAAATCATCAACACGACGTGGGTTGACGTTGTCAGCACAGAGATACTTACGTGCTGGTATTATTGTTATAAAATATATAACTGTGACTATCTTCGCCGACATTCAATACACTACATCATACACACATGCATGCCACACAGGCACATAGGTTCTGTAAGAAACCTTTGTTTTTCTTTTTTTGACTAGTTAGATTAGATAAAAAAAAAACAGATTATGAAATACACATACACATGTTCCTTCCCTCCTCCCTTGGGGATGAAACATGTATATATGTATAGTTAGTTTAGATCGAATGATAGGGAATTAGCCAGATCGCGACTTCATTGCATACGCGGCAACAGTCCGAGCCGAGGTCCGGCCACTTTGGCACCCTCGGAACTTGTTGCCTTGCTTTCGCTTTGCCTTAAGCGCTCGCCCTAAAGCCCGGTGAAGCTGTAAAAGCCGCAAAGTCTCCAGAGCCCCTGAAGCTAAGTGTAGTTAAAAAAAATAACTTCACCGCAATAAAACAAGTAACTTCATAGTGAACCCTTTGTTACAATGTGTATCATAAAAATTCACTTTACTTTTTTTTTCATAACGCGCCTACAGTATTATATCTTCATAAACTATGATTTCTATAAATTTTTGTTAAATAAACATTCAACGTACTAGCCTACTTTTTAATCCCGGTAACGCCATAAAGAATGGAACGCTTACGTAACATATTCTATTAAAGTTGGGTCAGCAATCGTGAGGCGTAATTGGAATTTACTGTAAAGAAATGTTACAAAGAAATTCTTTAGATTGTACGGCGAGTTTATGTACAGTCTCAAAGAAAAATTATTACTTGGTTTTATATATAACAGAGGTGTATGTAGTTTATCTGGTGTTAAAATTTCAAGGCTATCTACAGCTTACCTGAAATAGGAATACAACCTATAAGAAGCCTGATAAAGAACGGCAGGACAAAGATTTTTTTTAAATTTCTCTCTACTTGGGACAGTCCGACTGGAAAAATGCCTCCAGCATACAGAAGACCGCAGCCAAATAATTTTGTGTTGTGTTCCCGTGGTGGCAACGTGCGATTCTTACCTTTTTTATCGTTATAGGTTTGGCGTAGTGGCCTCAATCTCACCTGATGTTAAGTGATGATGTGGCCCAAGATGATAACACGTTAAACCTAGTGGAAGATTGGCTCTCAAGTGCAGCTGTCGGAACATACCTATTGGTGCTTGGTGACAGATTTTCAATGGCAGCTATCCAGGCGGGCATTAGAAAATGTCCTACCACCATGATATGGTTTCCTCAGGATGTTTTCTCATAATAAACTCATAATTTAACTCATAATAAATAAATAAATAGATTTTTATTATTTTATATTATAATTATAGTGTTCGCTCAATTTATTTATATACATGTTTCTATTCATACTACATACCAATGATATTTCCTTTACACAACTCCTTTCAAACCCGGTGTTTAACAAAGCTGTAAAAGCCGCAAAGGCTCCAAGATCACTAAGGCTAACAGTGTAGTCAGTTTGAAAAAATAAATCCATCTTAGAAGAAAGAAAAATGAACGAACTAAAATTCAAATAAAGTATATGAATACTTGATCATTATACTTATTACATTTCATTATACTAGATAATTAATATGAATGAACAATCATTTATTCAGTGCAGTGAAAACATAAATTTTAAACGTATTTAAAAAGTACTACATTTTTTAAAAATTGTGAAAATAAAACATATATTCAATTAAAGACTTCTTTGATCGAATGTAACTCTTTGCTATATTGGTTGTGCGGAAGTTCCGGTTGGCACCGGAAATGACTGACACGATACATCACAACCACGTTCGCCGGCTCGTGCCTCGTTTGAGTGTCACGTCGCTTCGACACTACGTTACCAGCTTTCAGAACAAATATGGCGGATGTTAGGCTTGTTTGTCGGTTTCCGCTTTATGAATTGGTGTCTGATAGTGATTTACACGTCAAAGCAAACTATTTGGTAGTAATTTGAGGGTAGTTTGTGAGAGATCAAAATTACTTTCTTAAATATATTTTTTCTGTACACACCCTAACTAGTTTTAGTCTACGGTTTCGCTTGTAGATATACAATTGACTAGTTTTCAGAAAATTACAAAAATCGTGTAGGTTGTTATTAGTTAACTTTTTTTATTCTTACAGGTTTAGAGTTGTGGCTACAATCTTAGCTAATCTTAAGTGACGATGTGGCCCAAGATGATAGCACGCTAAACCTAGTGGAAGACTGGCTCTCAAGTGCAGCTGCCGGAACAAACCTATTGGTGCTTGGCGATAGATTTTCAACTTGAGGGTGGTAGCTAGACAGGCGGGCATTAGAAAATGCCCTACCGCCATGCTATAGTTTCCTCACGATGTTTTCCTTCACCGAAAGCTCAGGCTCATTGCATGGATTCCAACTCACGTCAATCGACGCGAATTCGACACGCTACCACTGAGCCATCAAGACTATATTATGTTTGTATAGATTTCCTTTAATAAAAGATACTTTACTTTACAGTAAACATTTTTTTTAATAAGTATATTAAAAAAAAAGTGCGTAAAAGAAAAAAAGGACAAGTAGCGTGTAGAACTCGCATTCTGAAGGTTCCGTACTGATTACATAACATGGCCAAGTACAAACAAGTAACAGTGATAGAAAATCACTCGGAAAAAACTCTACCAGCACGCTCTCTTGGAATAAGCCGTTAAAGCCAAAACCGTTAACTATAGGGTAATAGTACAATATACTAGACATTTGTGTAGACTAAAAAGATTTAAAAATAACATAACTTTAACATTTAAACCACAATAAGTAATTTAATGTTACAAAAAAATTAAAAATACTTGAGTTAGCGGGAAAAAAATATATATACTTTTTGAACTATAAACTTCACACAGGAGATATTCATCTTTTTCGAATTTATTTCTTAACTTTTGTTTAAAGACCTCCTTTCTTGCCAAACTCAAGACTATACCTACGGGTAGTACCCTATAGGTATTAATGATGATGAGTAAGACTATATTATGATAGGTTGTATCCTTTATTACGTAAACCCTGACACCTGGATTTTTTGCAAAAGTATGGGGTCATAGATCTTAGTATTCGATATTAATGTTAACTTTATACCACATGCTGTTTTCGAGAGAAAAACATAACCTTAATATAATTTTGTTGCATTATAAATTGACACACGATAAAAAAACCTTATTTTCAGACATATTTCTTAAATTTTGTTAAAAGTCTTCCTGTCGAGCCCAATTTTAAGAGTGTAGGCCTGCAGGAAGTATCGTATAGGCTTTGATAATCGCTCCGTGAGTGATGTTTTAACTATAAGTACCGTATCTCATTAATGTGTTAACCTAGAAGCGACTTTTACAGCAATATGGGGTCATAGACTTTAGTATATGGTATTAATATCAACTTTATTCCTCAATTCGTATTCGGGAAGAAGGATTTTGTCACACGGACATACAGAGAGGCACGACAGGCGAACAACAAAGTGATTCTATAAAGCTCCAGTTAAACTGACGCGAATGCCGCGCGGTACGTGGGACGCAATATCGCACAATTCGCTCGCTCGCGTAGGATCTCAGGCTGACGCGACTTATCGCGTATCATTATTCTTTCCTCGACCCTTCCTATCGTTTTTAGATTATTTATATTATCTCCGTGACTTAGATCATATAAAATCATATCATCATTCACTTTTTGTAGTAAAAATTCTATATTGAACGGCGTTGCGTGCGTTACACTAATTACTGGAAAGTCTAGTAATTCGCGCAGCATCCCGCACAAATATCGCGCAATACAAAGGACACGTCGCGTTAAATTGAACCCGTCCATACAAGTTCATAGATGCAATCGACACGAGCTATATACGTCTCGCGTACGGCAAGGTATTCGACTCAGTTTGACTACAGCCTTAGGGTTCGCTTTTTTCGTAATGAGGTAAGTAATCCTAAAAATCACCGTTACCTCTGTTCCATATAAATTACATGCATAAGACAAAGATGGAAATATATAATTTTAACTGTTTATATTATTGTACAGTATTACGAAAAGAGGAACTATCTATAGAGTACGACACAGACTGTAGCATTGCGGGACTTTAAAAGTCAATAAGTCAATAACTTCAAGCGAAACCGCTGTGGGATTGCGTGCCTTGAAAAACTTTAAAACTGGCTAAACAAGATACATTGCTGTTTGTGGAACTTTCTAGAACTTTGCAGTCTGTTACTACTGTTGCACAAACAATTATTCATCTCGTTTTGTTACTGTTTCGTTTATAAAGTAATTGAGAAGGAGGAGATATTTAGTTTTTAATTTTTTGGCAGTATACTAATGGCAGTAATGGACTTGAATAGTTATTTCAAATAAACCTAAGTCCTAATACAAATGTCGTGCAAGAGGCGAGTCGGTAATGTTTGAACCTTTACATATATTGTATAATATCCGTATGATAAGAATGATTATTTATTTCTACTTTTCATTAGGGGTTCATGGACCATAGAGTGTATACTCGTTATTTATAACAGTTTTTATGCATTCTATTGAGGCCGTGGCATTCGACAACGACGACGAATGACGACATACCTCAATACAATAGTTCGTCACACCGCTAGGCCAATTCGACGACGAATATAGTCGTGAAAATCAGGACTTGCATTAACCGTGTATATTATATCTCATTCTCTAACAGCCTGAATCATATAGATGTATGTGTCTGACTCAATCACGTGACACTTTGAGATCCCGCCAAAACATTCCCACATGATATTCGAAACGAATCGGAGATGTATTTCATACTTTGCCTAAGTAGCATTTGACATTCTATAGAATGCCTAAGAAAAGTATGTAAACACATTGCTGGGTACTCTTAGGTATTCTATAGAATACCGGTATTTTATACATTGCATATAACATATATAACACTCTTAATATGGAATTAAATACACTTTATTCATTTTTTTTTAAATATCCGTGCGTATTAAATGTGCGTTTGGCAGATTTTCCTCTTTTGTTCATTGCAAATTTTTATTTTAAAATTTTATTAATCGAGGAGTATATTTATTAATTATCACTCTGTCTGTCTGTTTGTGCGTATTTAAATAAAAAACGGCTTGACCGATTTTTATGAAATTTTGTACAGAGAGTGGCTTATGTCCTTGCTTATATGGTAAGCTATAGGTATTATTATAAACATTTTTTTAAAATAAAATATATAAATTTATTTACAATTATTTTTGAGGGTTCCTTCATGTATCTTCGTCAAGTCGAAGGTCTAGTGTCAATGAAATTAAAATGAGACCACCATGCCAATGACGATGAAATTAAAATGAGGTAACCTCTTGACAACGAAGAAAGAATCATCTAAGTCGGTAGATAAATAAAAAAAGTTGTGACTGAACACCTTAAAAAAAATTACATTTGAATTGATAACCTCATCCTTTTTTTTAAGTCTGTTATATATTGAAAATACTATTACCTCGTAAATTGTAAAAAAAGGTTTTCTTTAAGTCTCAACTAATTTTTATGAAATTTTGTAGATTGGAAGCATAATGTCATTCCTCAATTGAAAGGGTATAAGAATTGACAATTATGTGAATACAAATAAAATTACAAGATGAAAATAATTACTGCGTAAACACGCGCGGAGCTGGGCGTGTACAACTAGTTTGTATAGATGATTGAACTGTTAAATGCCCACGCTCTTTGCTGCGAAAAACGTTATCTGAAAATTCCTATTTTCCAATGCGATCAACTTTTCATTTAGTTTTTAAAGGGGGAAATGGCTTCGAAAGCAAATTCACTTTAATCGCACATCATGAATACTCGAGTATTTTACGGCTAGTTCATAAAAAAACCCGTATGAAAATCATACCTAACTAGTAAATGAAGTTAACCAAAACACTTATATGTACGCCTTGCCCGCCGCGCCGTGTGGCCTCGCAGGAAACGTGAAAAATATATTGCGCACACTAAATCAGTTTTGCAACGAAAAAAGTTTCTCTCTGCGTTGGAAATGAAATTTCATTGCATATGCAGGGAGTTTACTAAAAGAGCAGTCTACTATGATAATAAATAAGTGGATAGAAACCCCGAAATGCAGTACGAATTAAAAAAAATATACGTCAGTACTTGTGAGCACAGACGCATCTTAATTTTTCTTTCTGTGTTAGGAACTTTGCATACTGTCTGTAAACCATTACCCTTATTCGATATCGATTGTATTGCACAGTACATCGCATGTTCACCATCCATTATAGCAACGTTGGACGTTAAATCTTACTTAAAAATTGAAGTTTACCTATACGTAATAAATGAATTTGGGAGACATACAAATAATCTTGATGTTGTTGTCTATACTAAATTAACAAAAAGGATATGATGGGCACGCTATATAAATAAGAAAAGTGGTAGGTACATTTGGATAGTAATAGGGGTTTAAATATGAATTTCCTGTTTTATACAGAAAAATCATACATTGCTGCTGCTAATTCTGACGTGGTTTTGCGATGAACCTGCTGCTACTACGGCCATCGTAATAACGTCGTTACTCAATATTGAGATCAAAATTTCCAAAACATATCGTATCGTACGTTCACTTACGGTACGTAGTCCATACACGTCGTTGATATTGCGTGCCGTCTGTGCTGCGTTGGTGCCACGATGGAACTCGTATTGGAAAATAATGCAAATTTTGATTTTTCCATCGCACAGAAACAGCGATATCAAAGAAAAATCGAAAGATGTGAAAACAAATGGACAATATGGAATATGCATGAAATATTTTTATATTTTTAATCAATTTTAACATTGATTCATTGCATTCATTCACATAATCATCCACACTATAATAACCTTTTGACAGTAAAACCGGCTTAACATGATCCTTGAACTCATTGTTCAGCAAATAAGTAATGTGCTTAGGGATCTTATTATAGAACCTAACACTATTAACTAAAATAAACTTATACTAGTCTGACCATATCTAAAACACCGATAATTGTTAGACTGTGGTCTTATAACTGCTGTATGGTAGATATAATATTACTCTTTTTTAAGCAATAGCGAGAAAAATTGCAAATTTAAAAAATCTAGCTAGAAACTCCGAAACTATTCTGAGAAGTATAAGTATTGCATTGCAAGTTGTATAATACTTAATGCTAAAAAAATGATAGAAGTGTCTAACAAAATCATACTTAATAAACTTTTTTAGTTTAACTTAATTTAATAAACATAAAATTACTAAATAGAATCGAATACATATCAATTAATTATTAATAATACCATATAATGTTAAAATATTTTCGATGTGATATTTCTAGATTGTTCTAGACTGCATTACAATCAGTCAACAGCACTGCACAGATTTTTTGCCAATAATAAATTCAAATATAATCTATGTATATTTTCAGATGGTGAATTCTAATAGTTTCATAGAGTCTATGGTTTGAAAGCGTTGAGATCCAGCTTGTAGAGGGTTGTATGAAATAAATTTAGTCTAGGAAACACTAATGCTCTATAATTATAATTCGGTTAGTTTGGTTAATGTGCTTACATTATTCAAGGTAATGTTATAACGTTAGATTTTTATGATACAACTGTTTTAATAATTATATTTGTATTTTTTGTAGTGTTGAGTCTATATTCTTTAGCAATGTATAACCGACCATTGGACCACTCTTCTGACGTGATTTTAAATGAGGATGTTAACGAAAATGGAGATTATATAAGCCTAGATAGGGAAAGGGAGCTAGCTATCAAGTGCTGCAGATGGAATATACGAAAATGAATATAATAGGGACTGCCATGCTTAGGTTTCGTCGCGAGGTGTTCCTTCGCCGAAACTATAAGCTTTTATGTAGGAACATGTTTTTTTTTTGAACTGACTATACTGTTAGCTTTAAGGACCGTGGAGCCTTTAGAGACTTTGACAGCTTCACCGGACTTGAAGGTAGGCTTATGTTGATTGAATAAATAATATAATATTAAATAGATTGTTAAAAATTTATAGTATTAATTATTATATAAAAAATAACTATCGATTATCTCGATTCGATTTTGATATATAACATTTATTGGAGATTTCTCTCTACTTGGAGCAGCCCGACTGGTGGAATACCTAAAAAAGATCGTAGCCAAATGACCTAACGTTATGCTCCTGCGGGGAGTAGCGTTTCCAGAGATCCTAGGGGTAGGATTCAAGATTAACAACGTCTGGTATTGTAAGCGTCCACATGCTACGGTAGCTGCTTACTTCAGACGAGTCTTGCTTGCTTCTCAAATTGTAGTACCTATATCAAAAATATTAACGAAGAAATACATATTATTTCTTAATATCGTATTTAATATCAGGGTGGCCTAGCTATGCTTGCTAAAGGAAAAAGGAAAAAAGGTTATTCGCATGATCAAATTATGTCTACCTTTTAAAATATTCCAAACACAAATAGTAATAATTTCCATTCCTACTACCGATAGTTTAAGCAAGAATATCGACAGTTATGTAGTGCAAATGACTGTCGATTTAACAATAGACAATCTATGTTTAATGAACATTCCAATTGACGTTGTAAACAAACACGCTACTAATGAGTTGTAAAATTTCAGCTTTTGCATAAAATTAAATTATATAACCCTGCTTATATTACGCCCTTATATAATGCTTACACCCAATTAAGTTGTTAGTGTGTTACGCAGCCCAAAAGTGGACACTTTATTTTAGGTTTCCTTTTCCGTAATAAACTACATAGGATCAATAAAGGTCAATAATAAATAAAATTAAAGGTATAACTTTTTACATTAATTTTATTTTCCACACAAGCGCATTCGAAAAACTTTTGAGGAGTCATGGGACGCGCGACAGATGTGATAAAATCTGTATTTGATCATATTTTTATATTGAAATATGAATAAATAACCATGAAAAATATTCAGATAACTATTTAAAATTCAAAATATCAATTTTATATTTATGAAATTAGACGTCGCGGTGTCCCATCCGAGCAAACACGATGTTGAGTGAATGGCACGTCGCGTGGTGGCGTCTCATCTGAGTAAAACACGACGCTGACCGAATAGCACGTTGCAACGTCCCATAAAAACGTTTTTAATCCCGTCTAAACGCGCCATTAGACGTTTACATAAAATATTAATAGTTATTTTACGAAAAATTCAACTTGTTATAGTTACAGAATAAATTAAACCTAAATTGCTTGAAAGTCGAACAAAGTGCTTTTAAATAGGTCCTATGTAAATAGCTTGAAATTAAATAGATTATAATTGTAAAGAAGAAGGCCTTGTATAATCACCAAAAAAGGTACAGAGTGTATTCTAAATTTAAATAATTTAGCAATATACAAAAGTTTAATAGCAGCGAATTGTCCAAAACGTTGTGCAAGCAAGCCGTTTTCTTAAACAAGACACGTTATGCCTAGTACATTACTAGTTATCTACGTTTGATGCATGATATTAGGGGGTGTGTTTAATTTGGTTTAATTTTTTCTCCTAAGATGTGTTTGAATTATCTAGATTAAAAAATATATTATTTTCAACGTCCAAAGATTACGCAATTCATGGCTTTGTCATCTTTGACTTATATCAATTTATTAACCCCCAACGCGAACAGAGAAGTGTTATAAGTTTAACATGTGTAACATTCGTCAATATGTCACACATGAACATACTATAGAATGACTATAGAGATTTTTTGAAGTGAAACTTCTTATGCGATTTCCAAGGGTTAAACGTTTAACGTTGAACGCACATTATCGGTCTCTCCTCTTTGTGTGAGCCAGAGCGAGAGAGCAAATGTCCGTGTGTATGTATATTGCACACTGTTTAAATAAAACAGAAAATATCTTTTAAAATGAAGTTTCACTTCTATCGTGTGTGAATCGCACACACACCTTTTTTGTTACGTTTTTTATTAAAAAAAGTCTATGTCGCTGAATTATTTATTGTATGTACCTGCGCAATCATCTAATATAATATCTAGTATATATATAATAAAAAATAAAAAATCGTTAATGGCAAATTTATCTACTATAAATATAGTTTATTGGTATTCAAGCGGTAAATTTTTTTAATAAATAAATGTGTATTTATGTATCTTTCCATAGTTCCCAAATGGATAAACCAATATTGATTTAGTTTTATTTGAATGGGGTATAGGTTTTTTTGTTCTTAACTATGATTCAAAAAGCCTGTTCAGTCGTTTCCAGATCATCAGCTCTTTTTTAGTTGATAAAGGAATGTGAACAACTTCCACGGGTCTGATCGATTTGAAATTAGGGTATACTGGAAGAACATGGTAACCTTGAACTGATGTTGCAGCATCATCTGGAATCTACCAACTTACAGCAGAGGTATTTTGTTTAAGGTCATTGAAATGGTCTAAGTGGCTAAGTTATTTGTGTTGGGGTTTTTTTTAATGTTTAATTTACTTTGTAGATTTTAGTAATATGTTATTAATGATATATTTAAATATAATTGTTATTTTCCAAAGTTTGATATTAAGTGACGATGGGCACGTTGCTCGTAGAACTAATGGTCTACGGGTCCAAAGAGCTCTCGAGTAGCGATCGCACACCAGAAGATGCAGCGTGGGCAGACCCGCCACAAGATGGACAGACGATTTGTACTGAAACTACCAGCAGCTTTGAAGCAATGATAGCTCAGTGGTACGTGTACGACTTCGCGTCGAATGACGTGAGTTCGAATCCGTGCAATGAGCTTGAGCTTTCGATGAAGGAAAACATCGTGAGGAAACCATAGCATGGTGGTAGGGCTTTTTCTAATGCCGGCCTGGCTAGATACCACCCTCAAGTTGAAAATCTGTCGCCAAGCACAAATAGGTCTGTTCCGGCAGCTGCACTTGAGAGCCAGTCTTCCACTAGGTTTAGCGTATTATCATCTTGGGCTATATCATCAGGTGAGATTGTGGCCATTACGTCAAACTTATAACGATAAAAAAGTCAAATTAGAAAAAACTATGAACAGCGTATTTCAGCAGATGTGAGCAGCGTAAGATTGGCTATTGTGGCGATCATTGGAGGAGGCATATGTCTAACAGCGGACGTCTTTCGTCTGTAAAAATGAAAATTTTACCGAACATGATAACACGCTAAGACTGGCTTTGAAGTGCTTTTGTTTGGAATACACCACAGGAGCTTGGCGACATATTTTCAACTTTGTGGTGGCTAGAAAGACGAGCATTAGAATGTATTACAAACCATCATGCTATGATTGCATTACGATATTTTCCTTCGTCAAAAGCTCAGGCGCACTGTAAGATTTGATAATTATTGCTTTTTATTGACAACTGGATCTATCATCTCTACATACTATTTCTCAAAGGTGTTTTTGTAGTAAAGCCATCTCGCCCTAAATTCTTGATCAAAATGAATGATGAAAACATAATATCAAAAGCTTATGATCCCAGTTATTGAAGAAAAATAAAAAAGTAATTTTAAATAGTTGTTATCTGTAACATTCCTAATGAAATATAACCTAACATGTAGGTGGCGCCACCTATAAGCAATCTGTTTAACTAATATGAGAGTTGTTCATTAGATTGCTTAACATTCCATATCGATAATCTGCAAAATATTGGCATGGGTTATCTAGTTGAATCATAACTTAGGTACATATAAAAAATATCGACATAAGCTTTAAGCAGCTCTTCATAAGCTATCTCTTGATACGCTACACAATAGAACTCGCCAGAAAACCCTGGCATTCATTTTAAATCCAACTTATAAGGCCTTTCGAAATATGACAAAGTCCTAAACTACCTTTAGACCCGCCACCTTTTGCCTTTGTCATATAAAACTCCAGCTTAGCGGGCGATTTTAGGTAAATTTTGACACGTGCTAATCGTTCGAAACATCAGTCCAGTCGGGACGGAAACTCACCGAGCTTGAGATCTTCGGAACTCGTCGTTTGATTGATCACCTCCCAGATTTATTAAGTTTAAATGTAAAATATTATTAAAAGTACTTGTTAAACAGTTGAACCATAAACGTAGGAACAATTACTTGCAAATAATAGAAGAATAATAATAATAGAAGAATCCTAGAAGTAATAATAATAATAATAATTTTGTTGTAAAAAATATTTTGCGAATAAATTGAAACTTTTATAATGTGAAAATTCAAATCATGTTAAAACATCTTTATAGGCAGATAAATATATAAAATAAAATAGGCATTTTTCTTATAACAGTTATTAGAAACGATAATATAAAATAATAATTATTTAATGTAATTTAAATAATTAATGCCATTGCTTTTTCTAAAATAATATGTAATTAATTTTTATGGATTTTTTAAGTATATATACATTCACAGCACATTTAACTTATTTACTCTCGCGCTTTGAAGTTTTTATAGGATAGTTTAATAATTGGTATGCTATAAAAATTTCAGAGTTCCTGAATAATACTTCAAAACCATAAAAATAGTATGAGATTTTTATTTCTACTTTTTATGAACTAAAATAAAGTATTTAAATGATTTCAATATGCAAACGTCATATTCTGTACAGTATCGATTTTTAATCGCAATCCCTTTTCCTCGTTCTAGATTCTTTCTTCTAGATTGATTGATCTTCTTGATTCTAGATTCGCCAACATCGATAACGGTTTTTTTGTAGTTTCAAATTCCTAAAGTACCTTCCCCAAATTCGTCATCAGATCCTTAACCTTGACCTCGAATTCAGAGTCGATAAACTGGCAGAAGCTATCGTTATTAGAATATATGCCTATCTAGTCGTCATAAAACCCATTCTGAAGGATCAACTGCACAATCGGTTCAGTATGCGAATAATTTACATATTAATACGTAAATTGATAATTTATGGACGTAAACTGGTATCTATTTATCCATATTGACGCTCGAGAAATGCGATGACGTTGCAAGTTAAGATATACTACTACAGGCTATGGAAAAACACGGCCCAATATACAATACTGACACTTTGAGTTTCTATTACGTTTTTCTGTATTTATAAAACATGAAACTTGATGACTTTTATAACATATACTAGCTGTGTCCACGGCTCCGCCGACGTGGACTACTGAATACCGTCGGTCAAGCGCACGCGCGAATCGCACCGACCCCGCTAAAAAGACGGAAGGCAAAAATGCTTATTGTTGGTGATCCTTAGAAGATAGATATATGCTATTCCTGACATTTTTGTAGGTCTTTATAAGATCTACAATTATGTGGTACATTAATTTGATATATCTCTTACGGTTTACTCAGCATAAGTCATTTAAATACCCCAAAAGCGTCTTTTTTCCGAACTGATTGACCAGTAACGTCACTGCTTATTTCGTATGTTACTTTATGTAACAAAATATATCTTATAACCTGGCCAGATAACATATCTATGAAATGGAAAACTATGTAAATCGGATAAGTGGTTTTCGTGTGAAAAGAACATAAACGGACAGACAGACAGAGAGACGTTGAGTTTATAGATTATATAGATTAGCTGTCCCCATAGTTTCACCGTGACATATTTATTCGACTAACTCTCTACCGTGCCGCCTCTAACGTACCCTTGTGCGCTGTCGTTCACTTCTTGTACTCGCCTACATCTTGCCAGACTGCTTAACTTTCATTGTTACTACTCCACTCATTAAGGTCGTGGTGTAAAGTTATTTTACCTTTAATCTGTTTTAAAGAATAGGCTATAAAACCTTAAATAGTTCCAGGGATTAGCGTGTTCAAATAAACAAAACCGTGTGGTGTCGTAGGACACCAGATAGGAACGAAGTTCCTTATTATAAAATATGAATTTCAAGTTCTATTCGAGGTGTAAAAAAAATAATTATTCGGGTATACATTTTTTATTATGATTTTTTTATCGATAAAAATAAAAAAAATACTTTACAAAATTATCTTAACACCTTCATTTTATTTACAATGATTTATAAAAATATATAATAATAATAATAATAGCAAACTGCAATAATAATAACAGTCATCAAGTAGACTATACATTAGACACGGTATAGCCATCATACATAGACTATACATAAAAATCTTACGCTTTTTTTAACGTTACGGATGTTTTTTTCCGCTTAGGACCCCTCCGCAACGACCCACAAGGAACTTCGTTCCAAAAATCTCTTGAGCTTTATATAGTAATATGCGATGAGAAAAAAAGCTTACATGTAATAACCGCGCCGAAAAAAAAAAGCGTTATGTTACATGAGCCCACAAGAAATATCCGTACGTGGAATATTGTGCTCATCGATTTAGTCGCACACGGAAAAAAGGTATTTTGTTATAAGTACCGTGTATACTTTCATATGCATTTAGTAAAAACCTGTTATTATGACATTACAAACAGACACTTACATTTTTTTATATGTATATAGGTTACATAGAAATTTTTGGTAAACTAGCTACATATTGAAATTCATATTCCGTTTTCTATATCTATATATATAATAAAATTGAAGTGTCTGTTTGTAATGTCAAAATAACAGGTTTTTACTAAATGCATATGAAAGTATACACGATACATATAACAAAAAAACATTTTTAAAATTTCACCTGTCTTTCTGTCTGTTCCGGATAATCTCCGAAACGGTTGGACCGATTTTGATTTTGACTTTCACTGGCTGATGTTATAGGTCATAACTTAGGCTACTTTCATTTTAGAAAAAATATTAGGGTTCCGCACAAAAACCAAAAAATCTTTTTTAGTAGTCCACGCGAGCGGAGCCGCGGGCACTGCTCGTTTTGCATGAAACGGTACAGAATTATTATAAAGTAAACCCTTCCAATGGATACCAATACAAAATAATAGAAAATGAAGTTTAATTAAAGTTCAAAAATATAAAACTTTGTGAACCTTAAAAAGCATCGTTAGAAAATAGTCTTGGAAATTGGACGCCACATGTTACAATATGCGATGCCAAAAGCAATAACAATTTCGGCAAGTTGTGAACGCTGCGTTTCTGACCGAACGACTTCCCGTATTGAATGTTCGGACTCGATCTAGATATTTGCAATCGCTGTCGACCGTCAATGTAACTAATTGGCCGTGTAATTTATGCGGCCGGTCACTTTGACTAATGACCGTAGTTTGTGCTTAAACCGCTTGCTTTGGTCTGATTGCTCGGTTGCTTAGATAGTTAGTTTCGTGGTTTTACATTAATATTATATTTGCACTAGCTGTGCCTGCGACTTCGCTCGTGTGGAATACAGAATGTCGTCAGTTGCCCCAGCTTCAACCCACGGCGATCGCTCGCCGTTAATTTTAAAGATAAAAAAGCTTATTGTTGGTGATCCTTAGAAGATAGACATATGCTATCGGAGATTTTTTGGTAGGTCCTTTTAAGATCTATAATTATGTCATACATTAAGTTCATATATCTCTTATAGTTTACTCAACGTAAGCCATTTAAGAGCCCATAATGCGTCTTTTTCCGAATTGATACAACATTATCATCACTACTTATTTCGTATGTTACATAATATATCCTATAGCCTGGTCAGATGATATAGCTATAAATAAATAAAAAAACAACATATAAATCAGATAAGTGGTTTTCTCTTGAAAAGAACATAAACGGACAGCCAGACAGAGAGACGTCGAGTTTTATAATATGTATAGATTTATTATAGTAATCCTGTAGACTTCTTCATTGCTTATCTGTATATTTGCATTATAGAAAATAATAAAGGCTTAAAGGTTTGCAAGCTAGCAGCATAATTGCAGTTTTGATGCGGTTCCAGTGCAGTTGACACAACTGCATCGCAACCGACAACCGACTGTCCAGTTCTAAAGACTACACTATGTTCAAGAACTGGATGCTGACTGTGCAGTCGGTTGTCGGATAGATGCAGTTGTGTCAACTGCACTGGAACCGCATCCAAACAGACTATTTGTAATAGCCCTAAGCGATTCTGATTTTCTAATAATTGTCATGGTTCATATGGATATCTATATCGTAAATGATAGCTCTGTATGTAAATTAATTATTGTTATTTGTACATGTGAAACATTATATTATTAGAATTGGATGTTTTCTAGTCGAGGTAACCTTTGTCGAGGTTTGCAGAGTCTAAGTCGATTTAAGATTATTTGTTTTTATTTCTATTACTACCAATGATAAACTATGTACTAACCGGACTTTATTAACTGGTAACATGAGATGATACGGGCTCCATATGCATCGATTATGGTTGAACTCTCACTTTATTATTGGAAGGAAATCAATGCTCAGTCCAAGGTTTGCACGATTAAAGAACGACTATCTATACTAATATATAATAATACTAGTACAGCGGAAAAGTTTTTTGTTTGTTTGTTTAAACACGCTAATCTCTGAAACTACCAGTCGGACACGAAAAAATATGTTTGTGCATGATTGTCAGATTCACGTATAGGCTATCTAGAATTAGGCTACACCTCTTAGCTAGCCTTCAATATTGATCATTGTTAAGTAAATCGGACGAAAACGCGCAACCGAACTGCTTTTTATCCACCTGCGCTGGCGTAATGGTTAGTGATACGGAACTTCTTAGTATATCTAAAAAAAGTCCGCAATACTATATGCCTATCTCTTATACATTAGCTACAATAAAGTAATTTCTGATTTATAATAAATTGAAAAGTGGTTTTTGAGCATTATTATTAGGCATAGCATATTAATTCTTACGAACTAAAGTTACTTCGTCACAGACAATTTTATGTATATAAACTTTGCCCTTTATAGCATGTTATTTGGACGAATAGTTTGGGAAAAATGTAAAGTAGAAGTATTATAAATCATTTATCAGCGATTTCTTTTAAATTATACGCGGTTGAAACCGCAGTGCAAAGCTATTTTATTAATATACGTTTTTCGATTCAACATTTTGCATTAGATTCTTTGATATATGGGCAGTCCATTTTTTTATATTAAAGATTTGGGTCCAATTACAGATATTTTTTTGTAATTAATAGGTTTAATATTTCCCACAATTACCCAAATTAAGTGATGATGTGACTTAGATGATAGCACGTTAAGTCTAGAGGGGTATTGGGGTATTCAGCTGTTGGAACGCACCTATAGATAATAGTCGACAGATTTTTAATTTGACGTTGGTAGGTATTCATGCGGAAATTAGAAAAATACCTACCCACTATGCTAACTTAAAGAACTGAAGTGATAATACGGTATTACTAGATACTAGTTTAAAAATAGACCTGTGTCTCAAATAAAATTTTCGGAACATACAGTTAGGTAGGTAATTAATTTCATCAAGTTTTTCTTTACCCTTTCGGTAAAATACTCGGAGAAACGACAATATCGCTTCAATATCAAAATAAATAACTTGTTTTTGCTTCAAAGTTTTTACTTATAACCTACATTGTTCATGAAATACGAAACGGTCTAGATTTTCACAGTTTAGCTGTTTTACTTTACGAGGAAGTCTGTAAACTACAAAGAAACAGTCTAGCAGTGCTTTAGACGACCAGTGCTGGGCTTATAAGGAAATTGTAAATAAAACTAACATTCAGTGAGAATGTTTTAAAGCTTCTACAAAGCTTCATAATCTTATTATAATATATTTTTACTAAAGGTTTAATATTCATTTAAAGAAATCTCGTTTTACTTTTTGAGCGGGAGAAATTATATTTAAGTATTCGTCTTATTTTGGTAAACATTGAATATAATCTCCAGTTTTATAACGATTTCAGTACCCTAACAAGACGGTGGCTCCCTTTTTAGAACTTTCTAGGAAATTTTTTAGGCATCTCATAATTCATGATCTATATTATTATTTCGAATCCCCGTCACTTTTGCACAATAACCAAGCTTTATTATGCAAAATGTCAACTGCATTACACAATATAGGGTTAAATAAAACAAATTTATGAATAAAAAACAAAAACCACTACATAACAGTTTGATATCCAGCCAAAACTCCTACAATTTCACAATTACCTAATTTGTTAAAGAATAACAATCGATGTATGGAAAACATACATTTTTTCAATGTCCATCACTATTTTTGGCCGTGGAGCCTCCGCAGCTTTGCTTGTGGGCGAGCGCAAGTGGCACTCAGCCGAGCCCCTTATTCTTAGCGAAAACAAAAGTAATACCAAATATCAAAACCACAACGTTGTCTAGTTTCAAATTGTGGCAGCGTCATCTCGTAACGACACACTTCTTAAAACATGATATGACATTAGTTGTTGTATTAGACGCTACGGCTGAATATCATTTAGTCTGCTGGTTGAACGGCACCGTTTAGTAAAACCTGTTAATTTAACGGCTAATTAAGTTGGCTGCGACTTGTATGCAAATTATTAGTGTTCATCATAATAAACTTTTTAAGAACTGTTTTTAAAGCGTTTATTTAAGAAAAAATTTTTTATATCACAGATGTAGTACAGGGGTAATCAGTCCACTTGACGTCCTTTTTCTTCTTCGTGTCGGCACAATACGCATTTGACATAAAAATGGCTCGTGCTATGGCGAAAAGATTGGCCTGTAAAGAAGAAGAAAGCTGTAGAAGCCTGTAATTATGGCTCAGAGGTAGCGTGTACGACTTTGCGTTGATTGACGTGAGTTGGAATCCACAGGGATTCTGAACAATGAACCAGAGCTTTCGGGGAAGGTAAACATCGTGAGAAACCATAGCATGGTGGTAGGGCTTTTTCTAATACCCGCCTGGCTAGCTACCATCCTCAAGTTGAAAATCTATCGCCAAGCACCAATAGGTGTGTTCCGGCAGCTGCATTTGAGAGCCAGTCTTCCACTAGGTGTTATCATCTTGGGCCACATCATCACTTAACATCAGGTGATTTAATTTTATTTTATTTATTTTTATTTGTATTGTGGCCACTACGTCAAACCTATAACGATAAAAAAAAGTTGGAATCGGGACCGACTGTCCAGGGTGCGCAGGAAATACTCGGGTATTGATACTCGCAGAGGCGCTTTTCAGTAATACAGTATGGTTACTGCAATTCATAGCCATCTTTAATAGGTTACAAATCACATGTGACTACTGATTAGATGCAATTTCTGAGGACTAAACTGAAACATCTTTTGTCAAAGTATGATTTACCTTCCTGATTGGAACACCAGCTGCGTCAAGGTAAAGATATGTAGTAGTAATAATGTCTAAGCACAGAAAGTCTGAACAGATTCGACCACCATAAAAAAATTGTCTAACGTCCTTTATTATCATTAAACACTGTATTTATATATTTTACGACCATTGTACCAATATTTACCATTGTACCAGATGCTTCAAAAATTTACTGACTGCATAAAAATTTCAAAACAAGAAAAATTTAACTTAAAATGCCGTTTAATCTTTCATTTTCATTTAAAGTTTTCCTCCAGAGACGTATTTTCTTTCGAACGACTGAAACTTGTAACTCGCTATTATTTCATAAGAAATACATTATTCAAATGCGACTACAGCCCGTTGGTGGCATTAAGCTCTTTTTAAAGTGATGCAAAATAGATCAGAATTTCTGAGTGAGTAGTTTGTTTTATATTAAAGAGGATAATGTAAGGATTTTTTTTTAAATATCAGTTTTCAATCTAGCTAGTAATGCATGACAGCCTCAATAAGCGGGGTAATATTCGCAGTCACCTAAACTCCAGGGATTACATCGGAAGTATCATCTCCGCCACATCTCGAAGACTCGGAATCTTGAACAGGGTGCGACGGTTTTTCACGACTGATCAGCTGTATCCACTTTAGGTACACGGCACAGGTTTGACCTTGTATGGAATATTGTTCGTGCCTTAAAGCGTTTTCGCAAAATAAAGGGTGGAAAGACGGGCCGTTCCCATTGTATATGATGCAGATTTTACTAACTTCATCATGCCGCTTCAGCTTTGTTCTACCGTCTGTATCATGGCGAGTATTCTGAAAAGCTTTTCAAATTAATTACCTCCTCTCTCTTTCATAACAGAACTACACGAGCTAGGCTCCGGAGCCACAGCTTAACGGTAACTTTCATCTCGGCACGGACAAAAAATGTTCTCTAGGACATATTGTTGGCGTACTGTGAAGCTGTGGAACAGTCTTTCAGCCAGTGGATTCCCTCCTTTCTATAATATGGGGTTCTTCAATAATAACGTGTAGAGACATCTGAGTAGGCTGGCATGATAGCGACGACTGACGACATATTATAGAACTCTCGGTGGTCACCGATTTTGTGGGATTGCACTGTGCTCACTATTAGGTACAGTGACGACACTTTCCTGTACTACAATAAACTGTACTGCAATGCAAAAATGATCACAATTTAGTATTTTACCTATTCCATTTAATTCTCTTAACTATGAAACTGAAATAAACAATTATTTTAGTACTAAAAGAGCTGCACGTTGTATAATAAACTTGAATGAAATTAATTTAAAAGCTAAGGAATTAGAGGTACACGCGATACACGGGTATTAAAGTAAATCCGCGTTAACGCTCTGCTTACTTTGATTTCACTGTTTTAAGCTTTTTGTTAATTTAAGATTAAATTAAAAACTTTCATTGAAATACTCACTGTTAACGAGTGAATATAATTATATTCTCGTCAAATCTTAAGCTCTGTAGGTAAACTAAGAACAACAATAAAAAAATCCATGGCTGCATAGCAAATAACAAAATATTCGCTACCACACATAACTGGAACTACGTTGTCGACCTCTGAGTAAGAATCCACAGAGACCAGAAGGCTTGTGCGGTTATTTTTTATCCCTTGTAGGCGATTGGAGATTATGGATTGAATCGCTAGAAAGTTGTTGAACTTACATCCCATAATGGGACGTACATCTGATTGAATTCCAAATTTGTGCAGCTTGACAAGAATGCTATACCTACTTCACTCAGTATTTGCCCAAATTGTAGGTACTGACAGGAACGCAACAGAAAATTTAAAAAAATGAGATTAATATTGTTGAAAATACAAAATTAATCACAGTTTATCTTTTTGTTATATTTTATACCTTACCAGCTTCTGCCTGCAACTTCGTCTGTATGGATTTCGATCCAGAGGGAAATGAAAAATATGTCATTTACCGGGATAAAAAGTATACTACGTGTTAATTCAGGTTATAAACCCCCGTGTGCCAAATTTCATCCAAATTCGTTCTGTCGTTTTTGCGTGATTGAGTAACAAACAATAAGCTCCACTTTCGCCATTATAATGTTAGTTAGGATTAGGAGGGTTTGGGATTTAGTACGATACCTACCTTAGAAAAAAATAGAAACGCTATACAAACAATTCTTGCAAGTAAATATAAGTAGAGGAACATTAAACAAGTCTAATGCTCTTTACCGTACACTTTATTTTTATTTAGGCATCAATTTATAACGTATATTGTTAATTAATTTGTATAAAAAATTACAAAATCCTTTCTATTTTATAAAATTATGGCCAGTCACGTAACTTAAAGCATAATTTGCGCATATTATTGCTTTTCCTATCGTACATATTTTAATGAACGAATGCATAATGTGAACCAGGATGGCGGTTGACAGTTGTCTGCTTATTTGAAACGGACATCAAACACATGATCGTCTCCATGTCAGTTTATTGGACTATTTTTCTGACTGTTTTTCATCTTTATTTCATTACCTATATAAATCATCATACCTATATATTATTTATCAAAGGTGTTTTTTTGTTCTGGCAATGCTTCAAACAATATCTCCATTAATTCTTAATCAAGGATAATGATTCAAAACTTAGACTAATACTTTACAATTAACAATGTTTTCGTTAAAAAGAGATTAAAAAACTTTTTCGTTGGGAATGCCATCTGTTGACGGTAATGAAAATATATTCAAGGCGCCATCTTTTAACATTCTGTTTAACTATCATGTCAGCAAATATTCGCAAGGGTCAGCTTATATTTATTATATCTTTTCACAGAATAATAATACCTCATACTGAATAACAAAACAACAAAGTTAATCAAACAATATGACACCAGGAAAATACGCTCACTATATTTGCACGCACAAAGGAATTATAACCCAATTAATTATTCTTCAAATAAACCATGAAGGCCAAAATGTAACATTTACAAAAGATAAACAACATAGTGAGAATTCAACAGACGAATTTTATTTACGTTTAATGTAAAAAAAAAAACACTAACTATGTAGAATTTAATTATAGTGAAGGGTCACTTTATGACGGCATTCGAAGGAAATCTGAGCGAGACAGATGTTTACTTAGGACTACAAAATGAAACGTATTAAATTGCGACGCTTTTTATTTGATTTCAACCACAACCGTAACCGTGGAGAGATAGAGCAAGTATTTAATTTTCAACTTAAATTTAATTATTTGAAAAAAAAAACGGTTATAATATTTGACTAACAAGACGGTTTAGCTTATGTACGTAATTGTTTGCTAAATGGCAGAAAATAATGAATAAGGCACAAAAGAATCTTTGTTACAAGGGCCGGCTTCCCCTATCAACGCGTCATATGAAATAAGATATTATTTAATATAAGTCGGAGAATCGTGTCGATACGATAATGGAATCTGTACTAATGACATAGTATTCGTACTATTGACTGGTGCGATAGCAACAAGTATGATTTTAAGCTGTATTTAACTTACAAGTAAGCAACGACAGATTTGAAGGCATTATGGCTCGAGCTGTTGGACAGAGAAGACCTCAGTTAATAGTCGACTTCAGTAAACATTGTTGCTAAGTACCAATCTCGCTACGTATTACATTTGTTGTCAAAGTTTGGAATGAGTCTCAATTTTTTATCTCAGCATGGTGATAGTGAATTTTATATTCTATGGGGATTTAGCCTTTTTTGGTTGAATAGCGACCGAGAAAATGAACGGGTTGAATATCTGTCGCATTAATTCATTTTTCTCCGCTCTAGATTCTGATTTCATAATTTTTGACACATATCGATGAAAATTTGTCGTGTGATTGGCTCTAGATTTAAAACAAGATCCCTCTCTATAATAAGTCAGCCATTAAATCTTTTGATGATATTTCAATACATATTGTGGTAAATCTCAAAGCTCAGACTTTGAAATTACTGTGACCTCCTCTTATAATAAATACATCTATCAATTATTCATTTATAGATTGAAATTATTAGAAAATTTTCATGCAACGCTTTAACTTGAAAGGAGGTGACTTGTACCATCAAATCACGACCACCTATCTCTACCTACATCTTGTTTATTATAAAATTAAAACTTGAATAAAAAGGATATGCAATTTTGTTACATTTTTAATAGTTTCTGAAGTTAATTAACGATATTAACTTACATTAAAAATATTAACTTATTAATTAACATACTTAGTCTAGAGAGATTGGCTTTCAAGTGCAGCTGCCGGAACATACCTATAAATAGTTGAAGACAGAAATTCAACTTGAAGGTGGTAGCCAAGCGAGCATTAACTAACTTTCTAGACGTTTAAAACATCAATTTGAAACAGAAGTCACCATAAAACGTAACTTTAAATATTTCCTGTAACTTTCAGATATATCTATATTGTTTTGACAAGACAACTCTCCAAGTTTGCTGGAGCGTTAACACTTGAAAAGATTTTTGGAAAAACAGGAAAGGTGTCTGCATGAATCTTCATTCATGGAGGAATTTAAAATCCTTGTAATATGATTATATATATGCTGATTTGACTTTTTTAAATTTATTATTTTAGTAACACCAGGAATATAACTAGCGTATTGCCGACATTAAAATTTCCTTCCCCAAGAAGCTTTGCATACATTGCTCACCACAGGAACACAACCCAAGGTTGTTTGGCTGCTTGGTTATTTAATGATAATATAGATAGTAATTTTTTAGTCTGCCAATTATTTTCTACCTAACATTTATTTTCGTATGGTAATATTATTTTTACCTATGTTTTAGAATTATAAAGGTATTATTGATAACTTTAAAAACCTATAAATTGGGAAAAATTTCGATTTCCTCTTGAGGACAAAAAATATATTCTTTAAATACTTTTGTACGATTTTTTTTAATGATTATTGACAATTCTTATGACCTTAACATTGTACAATGATAGAATTATTCTTCCCGTGTACAAAATTGCCATGTTATATTTGTGATTAGTGGACTTTATATAGTAACAAGCTGTGCTCCACTGTTTCGCCGGTGTTAAAGTTTTCGTTCAATTTATCATCACGCCACCGCCAATGCATCTGTGTGGCCTATCATTATTCTTACTTGTAGCTTTTCAGATTGCGTGACGTTCATGACTATTACTCAGCTCTATTGAGTTATAGTGTGAAGTTATATAGTTCATAACCTTCTTAATAAATAGGCTATAAAAATGCAAAAAGACTTTGATAAAACTGACTGGTGGGTCTAGAGATTAGCGCGTTCAAACTAACAAACAAAGAATCTCTTAAGCTTGATAATATTAAATATAGATAATTAAAATATCTTGTACATTTGTATGAAGTTTGTTCAAATGTTAGTGAAGACGCAGAGTTGCTTGCAGCCGGTACTTTGCTCCACGCGTCCGGATACACGCATCACCTGGAATCAACCGTGCGGGAAATAAATTCGCTGTGAGCTCCTAAACTTTGCTCACGTGAAAACGTTGCACAAGTTGGAGAAAAGGAGATTAAAATCTGAATTAAAATTCATGAACTTTGGTAATATGAAAATATTTCGTATGTTCACCTTTGTAAGTTTTTCGACTTATAAAGTATCTGGAAGAATTAGTGTTTTTGAACGGACTTCAGTTTGAACAGACTCTCGGGACTTGGTTTTTTATAGAGTTTTTCAATAAAAACGGGGTATATTTAAAAATAAAATGACCATCTCGGCTTCGTATGGTAGCGTGAATATGAGAAGTCAAATTTACGATTTACTGAATGGGAAATTCAAAGGACACTTCTCAAGACTCGTGGACGAGGCATAGCCTTCAAGATCTTGTAATTTAAAACCCTTTCAATATTTTTTTGGCCTTTAAAATCATGTGTTTTAACGCCCTTTGATTATGTTTTGTAGTTTTATGAAGATGGGGTGTGTAAGGATAGGCAATAAATGACGAAGATCTAAAAATTTACATAGCATGCATCATCAATGAGACAGAGGAGTCATTATGTCAAAAAGTGTTGAAAACCGGATTCCTCGTGCTGTTGATTGGTAATCGTGTCTTTTTGGTTTGAAAGTGATCCCATTAGCCACATGTACCATTTCAAGAGGCGCTACCATACGAAGCCGAGGTGGGCATTTGATTGATGTATTATTCTACAAAAAATTTGTACTTGACTTTGTTGCTTAAATTCACGCATGCGTACACTTCTGATATTTCACTATAGCTATATATAGCGTGTAATGATTGTTTAACAATAATTTTTATCTTTTAATTATATATATTTACTTTGCCTTTGTTGTTTCCACATTACGTCATTTATTGTGTTTTCGGTCGCTTTCCGAAGGCATCTGATCTTTAGGTCATTTGGATTTATATTATATTTATATTTAGATATTGTAATACAAACTTCTTTTGCGTTTTAATATATATGAAAAGAAGGTCGTATACAAACATAGTATTTAATGGCTAATATATAATAAAAATACTCGTATGTATATATTATATTTAATATTTTAACTCCATAATAATGTCACAAAGACAATTACTTTTCTTCAGAAACAAAAAAAATATATGATACTGAACATGAAATCAAGTGTTATGTAAAGAATACGCATTAGAAAATAATACTTTAACTGTCACCATGTGTTCTTACAATTCAATGATTGTAGTAGGAATTAATAATAGGTAATAGGATTGTGGCTGGAAAACCTTTTGAATTTAAAATATAAAACGATATATAGAAAAAAATTGAAAAGAGACATCATTCATTCTGACTTACCGATGAGACGTCTATCGGTATAAACGTTCAGTCTTCTACAAGTTTTTTTTTATATTTTAAAGTTTATTTATATTTCTGATGCTACTTTATTATTTGTAGCCACACTTACCGTTCTGGAATCCGTACAGAAAATTATTTTATTACTGCAAGAACCCCTCGCATTGTAATCGGTATTAGAAGGATTTGAAACTATTCACCCAAAAATTGTCAAGAGCCAAGAATGATTATTAAACTAATGGAAGACCTGGCGGACGCATTCATTCATGCTGGCTTGACGATGCAGCTATAGAAATGGAACGAACGGATATCTAATGCTTGTTTGCTAAATTCATAAACATACAAGCTTCTCATGACGTATTTTTACAAGCAGCTGTGGTTCGGATAGATGCATAAACACGGACTATTTTTACTAGTAAAGGTTTAGTAAAATTAATAGGCAATAAAATTAAGATACTCTGTAATTTATATCTTACATTATTGTTAAATGTCTTCTTCACAATACATATATAAATCAATTTTGAATTTCATTTCACATACATTTTAATATATTTTTATCGGAATTTATAGGTATTCAATTGTCCACGCGCCAAGCGCTCCACAGTTTTTTGCATAGTTCTTTTATTTTATTTAATTACCGTTCTTTTTGCATCAGATACGTTGCCTTGCAAAACGTTAGATATTCGAGTTTTACTTTAATCGCAAAAGAAGTTTCATTTAATAAATATTGATATTCAATAGTTGACTTCAAGCCATAAAAGCAGCTATAAAACATTAACAATTACTAAATATTTAAAGAAGAATATCTATTTTTTTTTCTACTAAGGTGTCAAACAATCCTACTTCTCGCCTACCCTATAGCTATATTTAGTGGCTACCGTACCCTATGGACGCTTAAAATACCATAGGTATCAAGTAGCGCGTTGCTGATCTTTTACCAACCTACTCCAAGAAGCTCTGGAAACCCTACTCACCGTAGGAACACAAAACAAGTAATTCGATTACGATCTTCAATAGGGTGGAGGTATTTCACCAGTCGGGCTGCCCCAAGTAGAGAAAAATCTCCAAAGAAATTTCTTTGTGCCCTACCTCTCTTTGAACCCTTATTCCCCAAAGAGCTCTGGAAACCGTACTCGCCGCAGGAACACAACACAAGGTTATTTGTCTTGAATATTCTCTAGGGTGAAGGTATTCCAACAGTTAGGCTACCCCAAGCAAAGAGAAATCTCCAAAGAAATTTTTGTGCCCACTTCTCTTTATATTTTGTTCTGAAAAATAAATGTGCAGTAGGTACACAAAATTGTCTTATATTCATTTATTGTGTCTAAAAGTTTTTCAATAAGAGCCAATCAAAAGGTAAATAGAACCATTTGAATTCGAACAAGATCGCGTTACCTCGGAAGGGGTATTACTTGAGAGGTATGTAATTATTTCCATTAATGTGAAAAGTTTGGGAGCAGAGTTGCCGATTAGCATAAGAAAGTTTTCGCGATAATTGCTAGTCCAAGGAACGGTATAAAACGAAAGTCAGTTATATAAAAAATGTTAGCAGCCAGAAAATTGGTATTTCATTAATGATTTAATTTTTTTTTTAACGAAAAATCTTTGTTAAGAGTTGTAGTATTTTCAAAGTGTTGGTGCGTCACAGTTGACAAAAGAGAATGTCAGACTAATTTTAAAATTATTGGTGCGTCACGAAGATGCCGAGGGAGAATGTCAAGTTATTTAAAAAAGTATTGGTATGCTACTGAGTTACTGGGGTTAGGCTACTTTTAAAAGTATTGATGCATCACTGAGTTGCCAGGGGAGAAAGTCAGGTTAATTTTCAAAGTATTGGTACGTCATTGAGTTACCAGGGAGGAATATCAGGCTACTTTCAAAAGAATTGGTGCACCACTGAGTTGCCGAAGGAGAATGCCCGGCTAGTTTTAAAAATATTTCTTTGTCGCTGAGTTGCTGGGAAATAATGTCAGGCTAATTTTAAAAGTATTTGTGCGTCACTGAGTTACCAAGGGGAACGTCTGGCTACTTTTAAAAGTATTGGTACGTCACTGAGCTGCCGGAGCTGTCAGAATCCATGTTAAGGTAAAAGTGCAAAGTGCGGCAAAATGACAGTACTGTGCATGATAGTAAGCAAAGTACAATCTAAAAATCATGGCGACAACCAAGGGATCGGAAATTTATTGCTGGTTATTGCTGTTGTGCTGGAATGCAAGCCTTTCGCCTGATGGATATACACTGACTGATCTCGAAACGCGGCAAACCAAAAGAAAGTCACTTTAATGGATTTATCACCAAGTGCATGGTGATCGCGATTCAGTCAAATGCAGACCCCATGATTACTAGATATACACTTTCTGATGGAACGTGACTCCCCTACGTGTACCACAATGGTGGAAGTTACACTTTGTGTATGGTGGTGTATAGTGTATGGCGAACAATTGCCGTGTCCTACCATCCAGCTAATATTATTTTTTATACAAGGTGGCAAACAAACATATGGCCCGCTTGATGGTAAGCGGCTTCAGTACGCTGATAATACTATAGGTATAACAATCCAATTTCGACCTAGATTCCCTTATTCCCAATAGCTCTGGAAACCCTACTCACCACAAGAACATAACATTGGATTATTTGTCTGCGATCTTCTTTAGGGCGGAGGAATTCTACTAGTCGGACTGTGAAGGAGAGATAAATCTTATATACTATATCTTATAAATTATCTATGCTCTACCTTTCCATGAACCCCCCGTTTTCCTCAAGGAGCTCTGGAAACCCTACTCTCCGCAGGAACACAATACTACGTTATTTGGCTGTGATCTAAACTAATATTATATGAAGAAGAAAGATTTGATTGTTTGTTTGCATTGAATAGGCTCTGAAACTATTGGACCGATTTGAAAAATTCTTTCACCATCAGAATCGTACATTAGCCCTGGTGAACATAGGCGATAGAATAAAAAGTTAGGGATCCGTATGAAAAATTTATAATTAATGAATTTTTTGTTAAATACCCGTGCGAAGCCGGGGCGGTCCGCTAGTCTTCTATAAGGTGGGAGGTATTCTACCAGACTGCTCCAAGTAAAGATAAATCTTCAAAGAAATTTATCTGTGCCCTATCTCATTATCAACATTTCATACAAATTGTTAGAGCCGTTTCCGAGAAACAAATTACATTGGTCACTTGATAGTCTTAGATAATATAATTTCCTTTAAATACTTGCCAAACCAATGCATCCTAAAAGTTTTTCAATAAGATTCGGCCAAAAGGTAAATAGAAAGTTTGGTATACAAACAAGCTCGCACCACCTCTAGAGAGGTGTTCCTCGGGAGAGTTATGTAATTATTTCTGTAAATGTGAAAAGTTCGGGCGCGGAGTTAACCCCTGACGATTAGCAGACGAAAAGTTTTCCAAGTAATTGGTAATTCTACGTTACTTATTTTGAATAAATCGTTTTTGTTTGCCTAAGACGTGTTAGGTAGTGTTATTCAAGTATAAGCAAAATATTGTTACGATCTGACGATCTACGAGTCAAAATATAAAAAATTCATTCTTCTCGAAACATCAGTAGCATCTGGAATCCACTCGAAACATTGAACATGTATTCGTAGCTACGGAAAGACATCGCAGTTTGCACACACATTCAAAGCATCGGTTCGAATACGTCATGTCTAAAAATAGCATACTTCTCTTATTTAAACGATGTCATAAAGTTCAAGGCCATTCCAATAATTTCGACCGTGTTTCGATCCAGGATAATTCTATTTTGGACAACCAATTGGAAACAACAAGCGATAAAAGGAAGAAATCATCAAGAGGAGCACTTTTGTTTCACTAAGTAGAAATAAATTCTTTGCCATTTTAAAAGCCAGAGCGAGAAAGCAATATATTATCGGAGAGCAAATGTCGGTGTGTATGTATATTGCACACTATTTAAATAAAATATAAAATATCTTTTACAATGAAGTTTCACTTCTATCGTGTGTGAATCGCACACATACCTTTTTTATTATTGATAGATGGTTTCTTTACGGATATGATATAATTACCTGTTTAATTGTTGCAAGATTCATTCATTCTAGGTCATCTACAAAAAGGAATTGCTTAATAAATATCTATTATTATTACTTTGAAAGGATTATTTTAGATATTCTTTGTATTTATCTACGAAACTATCCGAACTAACTAACGAATCATCTACGAACTTTCCTATTTCTGATTTTAATATTTATAGTATTACTGTACAAACTTCTACCTTATTTCTCATTTTTAAACAGTTGATATTTATTTGATGTGAAACATTTTTATTTATTTCAAATGGAAAGTACCTTATCTATGGAGATTACATTCCAAAACATTAATTTTGCCAGCTAATTCACAGCGAAATTCCTAGTACCTGATAGTCCTAGGCCCTGATAGATTAGTCAATACATTTTTTTCCAATTAATTTTTGAAGTGAAAATGTCTCATTGTTAGTATATGTGGACACTGCGTTGATCGCCGATGGTACAAATTCTGCGATGAGCCTAAGGTTTCGTTGAAAGTAGCCATAGTGAAACCATAGTATGGTGGTAGGTAGGCCATTTTTAATAACCGCTTGGCTAGCTACCGCCCTCAATCTCCAAGCTCATAAACGTGTTCCGGATGCTGCACTTGAAAGCTAATCACTCTAGGCTTAGCGTGTTTTTCAGCTAAAACCTATATAACATTTTTGATATCCTTTATATTGTAGGGCTTGAATCTCAACATCTCGAAAATTAGTATTTGTGTAATAAATCAACGAGCTTAATAAACAGCTACACCCATCACTAGCAGATAATCTTTCTGTGGACAAAAATCAAGTCAACGTTTCTTTGTATTTATAATTTAATATAAAAGCTTTTTGCCCGAGCGTAATATGTCTTTTACATGATATCCGGCAATTTGGTTATGAAAATCCATAATAATTACTGGAATAACAGGAAGAACCTATGTACCAAGTTATGCTCTAATAGCGATTTGACCAATTCAATTTTCCTATCGTCATACACAATAGTCTAAGCATACACATCATGGTGACTAACTTCGCTTCACGTCATAACATCCGTTAATATATCTCGGTATTTAATTTGTTGGCATTGTAGTATCCGTAAGGGTCGATTTTTCAATCGTCAGATAATTTTATAGGGTGAATAATTTTGACGTTTTTGAAAAATAATGGATGGAAACCCTGTCAAAATTTAAAAATCGACCCTAAGGCAACATAACTTTTTTCTAACTACTAACTACTTTATCGTAAAAGCGATTATACATTGAAGCGTCGAATTTAGTGTAACTACAGTGCAAAAATCAAATTTTAGCAACAATTAATTAAACTCCGCCAAAGGTTAGTAGACTTTTCGCTTTGTTTCCCCCTAAATCGAATGAAAGAAAATAGTTTTTTTAATACATGATACTAATAAAATATAAGAAACGCACTGCACGATTTCCAACCCGGCTGACCTTACAATAACGATTGTATTTTTTTATTAATTATTGGTGAGTTAAATACTTAACAATTTATATTATTATATACTAGCTGTGTCCGCGACTCCACTCGCGTGGACTACTGAATTATCGTTTATGAAGATATTGTTCTTTTTATTTTATTGGGACCATGTGTCTAAGGAGGAAAACAAAAAATAATGTTCAAAATCTATTCAGTAGCTTTTTCGTAATGTGTGCACAACGGCAAACCTCAATCATTTTATTTATATAGATAAATATACCAGCTTTCTTGAGACTTCTTCTGCATGTTTTTCTACTACGTCTTTCTTCAAGTCCCAGGCTACCTCTATTCCAAATATCATTGCGATTATTTTAGAGGATTAGTCGTGAAAAGGACAAACAGACAGAGTTACTTTTGCATTTATAATAATAAAGTAAGTGATAAAATAAAGTGTGAATAAAATACTAATCGCTATTCTCTAGTGAATTAGGTCAACTCGTACCTCTCCCATACAAGCTGGACGTTAATAAAACCATAATAAGTTTCCCCAAAATGATGTAATATACATAATACACTTTCAAGTTAATGGAATTGTATTCTAGTAACACGCATGTATATCTATAATTGGGTATTTGAATATTTTTTTGTGATAAATGGAAAGATTATATATAGGTTTTATAACAAACAAATTTTTTTCGCAATATTTCAAGTTATTTCAAAATAAAAATTAATTTTTGAATACATTGCCGAAAACGCACCGATCGTTCCCGAACAAACCCGAGCGCATGTGACGTCACATTGTTAATGTCTACTCGTTGTAGCACACAGCTGAGACAGTGTTTTGACTCTTAATCGATGAAATTCCTTTGACATTACGACGTCACAAACCTGGCGATCAATCGTGGCGCGTTCGTAGTCATGTGATTCTTTTTAAAATATTACAATCTTCAATTGTTCATTATTAATAAAAAAAATGTTTTAAGAATTTTTCCAATTGACTATTATCATAATTATGATGAAGCTTTAAAATACATAAAAAATCAATCTTTTTTTTTTCAAATACCCAATTGTTTATTACATAACCACTATTCGAGGGATCCCGCTTTTTTGGTGTACTGTTATTTCTGTTTGTTTATTGGTGTGGATTTATTTTGCATATCAAGTACATTTCTTCATAAAATACGCTAATGAACTGATCAATGCTATATAAGAGAGACATAGCTGGTCATATTAATTACAGTTTACCTGCGAGGTTATACAGAATTTACCCGGACGTAGCAAACACGAACAATGAGTATATATTTTATGAACTGACCAGTGTTGCCCCGCAGTAATTAATTTAGTACATAATTTTATTGTTATTGTTATTATTTGATAATTCACATAGCATATTATAATATGAGGAATAACATAATACACTCCCCGTGTACAACATTTCATAAAAATCAGTTAATTCTTATTTTACATTTTCTAAAAGTTTAGTGACGACTCTTATAGCTACTATAAAATACCAAATACTTCCGGTGTACAAAAGCATTAGAATCGGTCTAGCCGATTTTGAGTTAAATTCGGACATACCAACTGATGGACAAAGAAAATATTTTTAATTACATATTCACGATCAGTGTTCAATATAAAATACGACTATCGAGAAATTTGGAAAAATTACATAACAGAAATAAACATTTATTTTAGATTTTATAATAAGGTATACCAGTAATACTGATTTTAGTAACATAAATATGTCCAGTATAGTATTAAATTGTTGGTTCATGTACGAAATTGTGTTAGGTAAGTTCAACACAATAGTTATGCGAAACTGATTGAACTGATGACTGAATGGATTGGGTTAGATAAGTATGGAGTGGGACATGTCATAATTTATGTAATGGCAACAAGGTCAGCGATGAAGGAAACAAAGTGAGAGAAGTAACTCTGTTACGTTTTCATGTGAAACCGCGGGGCACAGCTACTATTAGTATAAATATTTTGCCTTTTGTTCCACCATAAAATATAGATCCTTTGCGTTTCTGTTAGGGACACTACTACTCGTGTGAATCAAAATGAAAGAAACGATTTATCGTATTTGAAATCTTCTGAAGATGATTGTAGAACCGAGGTTTGATCAAAGGATAGCCTCGTGATGCGTAGCGAAATCAAATCAGGATTTACGATTTCAAAGCAACGTAATATTATATGCTTGTATGAATTCTGTATCTCTAAATACATGCATCTACTGAGTAACAGTTCACTGGCATGGCTCCAAAGCGTCGACCCTGTGTCATACACACTAACTGCCACTTGGCAGTGAAAATTGTTATCAGTTCTCCTGGTTGATTTACATTCACACTGGTTTCATTTAAAGGGTAGGCATATATGGTTGTCTTTCTTTTTTTTCGTTTTTATATACATTATTTTTTATAAAGTAAATCCACACTATTTAGCCTACATTTCTATGCATCTGCTTGACCACTTTGTAGAAGTAATGCTATGATGCATTTTGACCAGATCAATTATCAATCAACAAGAACCCACACTTGACAGTAAGAAATGGTGTGCTTTCGTCTCGGTGGTCATGTCTTATTTAAAATCGTTGAGCCAGTGAATTAAGTACGTCTAGAACATTTAATGTGGATAAAAGACGATTGGATTGGATAAAAGTAGAAATGATAATATATGGTTTCAGACACGTTTATTGATTCTAAAAAAAGCGCAGCTTGTAGCAAGCAACCTTATGTGAAAACTCTGACATTTTACTGGTATTAAAATTGGGAAAATAATAATGCAGTAATGTCATCCTAATATTAAATATTAATAATGATTTATTTATGATAAGTTATTTTGACGCATATTTACTTCTTAATAACGTTATGCGTCAATTGGTTTTTAGGTAATAATTTTAGGTTCTATAACTAGATTTGCAGTTAAGAAGAACTATGTCAAGCAAGTTTTACTGTCAAAAGGTTTTTTTTTTGAAGTGAAACTTCTTAAGCGACATCCAAGCGTTAAACGTTTAACACACATTATCGGTGTCTCCTCTTTGTGTAAGCCAGAGCTAGAGAGCAAATGTCGGTGTGTAAGTATATTGCACATTGTTTAAATAAAATATAAAATATCCTTTAAAATTAAGTTTCACTTCTATCGTGTGTGAATCACACACACACCATTTTTTTTTTGTTTTGGTAAATGGTGTTATACCACAATTCTGCCAGTGTCAAGTAGTTTCCTCGCCAATCCAGACGAAGGGAGCCAGCACAAAATAAGCTGAATAAACTTGACTTGCAATCAAAGTCGACTTGTACCACTAGCTAATATGTAAAACAAAACAAAAACAAAAAATACTAATAAAAAAGTAAAATCCAGATTTTGTCCGGGACCAGCACAGTTTGAATACTAGAAATAGACATAAATTACTCGTATCGTGTTTTAAACTTAGTAAAATGAATTAAGTTTTTTAGGTGATAGTGTTAGGTTCCATATTAAGATCCCGAAGCACATTAGATTTGCCGGATAATAAGATCCAGGACCGTGACAAGCAGGTTTTACTGTCAAAATGTTATTATAGGGTGGATCATTATGTGAATAATAGTGATGTCTAACTCTCTGTACATCGACTAAAATAATATATATTATATTAACTGTAAAAAAATATTTACATAGTCTATTGTTCTCGATAATTAGGGTGGTTTTCAAAACGTTAATAGTATTTTAACGTTCATTTATCGTACTTATATCTTACAAATCACGATTTTTTTTTTGTTTCTTTAATAAAGCTAGTTTATCTCATCTAAAGTTCAACATTTAAAGTAGGATCTATAAATGCTGCTAAATGCAAACAAAATTAAATGCATGAGATTTGCCTTGCCTAATGTTCGGCGTGTTGATAGTAGTATCAAGATAGAAGGGAATAGAGTAGGCTTAGTTGATAATACAATTTTCTTGGATATTACGCTTGATTCAAAATTACAATGGGGTCCGCACATTAAAACTTTGGCGGAAAGATTAAGTTTTGCTGCATTCGAAGTACCTAAGATTCGCCAGTTAACAGATATTGTCACTGTTATGTTAGTCTACTTCGCTTACTTCCATAGCTTAATGTCTTACGGTATTTTACTGTGCAGTTGAGCAGCTGAGGTAGATAACATACCTATTAATATTACAAAAGCGGGCAATTCGAGCAATCTACAACACGAGATCTCTCGAATCACTTAAGAACAAGTTTCAGGAATTTAATAACTTAACTTTGCCCTCCCAATACATCCTTGATAATTTAATGAATATTGGTAAAAACTTTGCCCAGTCAGATTTTGTCAAAGATCAGCACTATTTGAATACTAGAAATAGACATAAATTAATCGTATCGTGTTTTAAACTTAGTAAAATCAATTAAGGTTTTTTAGGTGATAGTGTTAGGTTCTATAATAAGATTCCAAAGCACATTACTGATTAGTTGGATAATAAGATCAAGGATCATATCAAGCAGGTTTTACTGTCAAAAGATTGTCATAGGATGGATCATTATGTGAATGATAGTGATGTCTGGAAGTGACTCCCTCTCTGTGCATTCACTAATTTATAACTATTAATTGTAAATATTATTTTACAGTTGACAAAAAACATAAACCCGATGGAGTTTCTTATCGGTTCTTCTCGATCACTGGGTTGTTTTCCGAACCGGTAGTAGTATTTTGACGTTCATAAGTGCCTTCTTAGGGCCTAAATTAAATAAAATATTTATTGATTTTGATATAGCAACTTAGAACGCTAAAAAAATATTGAGATCTATAAGGGTCTTAACTTTTGATTTAAAAAGATTTTATCCCTTCGGCCTTTAGCGTCACACAAAATACGCGGAAAATTGGCATTAATGCCATCCATGGGAGGTTGTTAATATCTCTTATTAATATTGAAACGTTTAATTTAAAACAATATAATTTAACAAAATATATACAGTCAAAATATCTTGCCCCGTGATCCGACCGAGAGCCGGCATTGTTTAAGGCTTTATCAATCTAAATGACAGTGTAGCGCGTCTCGTTGGCTGGTTCCCAAAAAAAAGTACTGTGTTACTCGTTTCGCTTTTGTTTTATCGTGTTGATTGTGTCACCGTTTTTATTCACTGTCTAAATTTTGAGTATTTTTATTGTTTTAGACTGGCGATTGATAAAGTTTTTTTTTCTAAATAAAAAAGTTTAAAAACTTCATTGTACTTTACTTTAAGACATGCGTGCGTAGAGATTGAAGTTATATAATAGAAATCTTTAGTGATGTTAATTTATTTTTAGGTTTAAATACCTAAAAATAACGTTTATATAACAAAAAATCAAATAACAATAAGTTTTGAAGCAATGATGGCTCAGTGGTAGCGTGTACGACTTCGAGTCGAATCCCTGCAATGAGTCCGAGCCTTCGGTGAAGGAAAACATCGTGATGAAACCATAGCATGGTGGTAGGACTTTTTCTAATGCCCGTCTGGCTAGCTACCACCTTCAAGTTGAAAAGTTCAAGTTGAAGTTGTCGCCAAACACCAATAGGTGTGTTCCGGCAGCTGCACTTGAGAGCCAGTCTTCCACTAGGTTTAGCGTTTTATCATCTTGGACTACATCGTCACTTAAGATCAGGTGAAATTGTGGCCACTACGCCAAACCAATAACTATTAAAAAACCTTATTGGATCATTCTAATAATATTGTTGTCGGTCTGTCTGTCCTTTTTCTCGAAAACAGAAATTTTAAACAACTCTGCGAAGGCCTTTTAATACAGATTCGATCTTCAAAAAAAAAAACTCGACCACGAACATTCAAACTTTAGTTTTATTACACCTGATAGAAATGGAGACAAGTTTAGAGTATCTGTGAAAATTCTGTCTCAAGTAAAGCTAACTGCAATTAGGTCGTTTATATAAATGAAAATTGCCAAGTGCGTGTGGGCATGTTTCGTAGTCGCCCGTCACAAAATGTAGTTTTAGAAGGGAGCTTTAAGTAATTTTCAATGCCATTAGTACGAAATTATTTGTTCAAGTTTGTCGACTTGTATTAGTTTGGTCAACAAGTTCAAAATGGTGATAATTCGAAATAAAGATCCTAAAAATATGAGCATTCCTCATTCTATTCGGAAATATATTTACAAAAATGTATTTCGAGGATGTATTATGAGGATTAGCACATAAAAATTTCAATTGTTATTAACAAAATAAAATAAAAAATAAACTTTCATCTCGTGATCTTTTTAAGTATATATATAAGAAGAGCTCCAACAAGCAAAAAAAAAAACAATACAGGTCCATTATTTAAACTTTTATGTCATCATTTGTGAAAACGGAAATTGGAAAAAAAACTTTACGATTGTTTAACTTTTTGAAAAATTGATATTAAATATTATATAACATTTTTCAAGTGATTATAGCATTTTTTTTAATTTTTCAATTGATGTTTAAGCTATAAAAAATATTTCATATGTTAAACTGTTTTCAGCGGCGCGCGCAATGCCGTAATGAACGCGCATAGACCCATTTTCGGCGGTAAATAAAAATTATAAACAATAGAGATAGAGTTTTGAGATTCACAACATTTTTTTATGTGAAATTTGTTAAATATTAATAGTTTTTGAGTTACTAACGAAAAACTAAATTCCGATATTTTTTCATGTTATTTTGTTAATAACAATTGCAATTTTTTATGTGCTAATACATACTCGAGATACATTTTTCTAAATGTAATTGTGAATCGAATGGGTCATCCACTCATATTTTTAGGAGCTTTATCTCGAATTAACACCATTTCGAACTTGTTGACTAGACTATTACCTTTGATAGTTTTCCTTTTCACATATTCAAAAACAACAATTTAGCTGGAAGCGGGAACATATTTGACTCTAAAAAAAATAGCACTTTAATGCTTAATATTTCGCAAACGGATCACTGATTTGAATAATAGTTTTCACACATCCGCAATATTTTTACGATGTATTTTAACGATCTATCACATTATGGGATAGAGGAGAAAAACAATCATTCCCACCTTACGTTCAGGGAAGATACCCTAACAAATTTTATTTTACAACTATGTCGGTGTGATTAATGTCAGACTCATGCGAAATTACAGCTTTCTATTATTAAGAATTTCTAAGCTAAGTTGCGGATAGACAGATGGAAACTGGGAAACTATAAGGGCTCCTTGTTGACTACGGAACACTAAACATTAAAATTTCGTTTAAAAAATTTCTTGCTTCTAAACCAATCGGTTTAGATAATGCATAGTGCGTTATCTATCAGTTAGTCTAAGAATTTTATTAATTAGATATAAATTAGCTGACCCGTGCGATTATGTCACACGCTACAGAATGTAAAAAAACTAACAACTGTCGTGTTAGTTAAACGGCTTGTTAATAGATGGCACTACATGTTAATTGATTTTATTTTTCTTAAGAAAGCCATTAATAGATGAAGAAAGAAAGAAGAAGAAAGATTTTTATTTTTTTATTTTTCTTTAATAGCTGTAATACAGAAACAGCGTAAATAAACTGTAAAATGATATATGACTCATTAATTTTGATGAAGAATTAAGGGAGATATGGCGTTACTACAAAAAATAACTTTGATAAATACTATATATATGGCTTTAAGTTAAAGTAATCCAAAATGTACGTTTAATATCCTATATTTTATAACTCTAAAGCCATAAGGTATCATTTCCTTAAGCGTTTTCGAATCAGAATGCTCGTGGCTTCCCACTTTTCATTCACAGACTCCATTACTCTTATTGCGTATTTTTAACCCGAGAGTATAATGGGTACGTTTTTTTGGGATCGATACGTTTTTTCAACATCTTATATATTGACAAAGACTTATCTGGAAGCAAACGACCAAGGATTTGACGCATCTAAATGCACGTAGATTATACTCGACCTACATAAATGTTGCAAATATTCTGATAATCAGGGAGTAGACAATCTTGAAAACTATTGTTTTAAACACTTTATATGTAGAAAATAACACCCACGCATTAATATTTATTTCTATAAAGTAGTATACAATATTTTTTACCTCAAATACAAACATGCTGCGAAAACATGGCGTGACGTCATCGTTCAATAGGTTAACGGTTAAGGTATAAAGATGATTTTACTAGAACATCGACAGCCCTCAGTTACTAGAGAAAATTAACTTAAGGGTACCTTGTAGATACCCGAGATATCCCAGCGATTTGCTACATATACCCTTTGCAAGGACGAATCTTCCACATCATTTCATCATAGGCAGGGTATGCAAATTGTATAACAGTTTGTGTGAATATATTTAAAGATTCTCTTTCGGAATTCCGGTATAATATAGCGGGACTATTGAGAGCCTATAAATCACACACATAAATTAACTTTGTTAGTCATTAGCGACCTATCACGCATTGTATTTATGGATTGAGAAATTTCTTTGGAGATTTCTCTCTACTTGGGGCAGCCCGACTGGTGGTATACCTCCACCTTACAGAAGATCGCAGCTAAATGACCTAATGTTTTGTTTCTGTGGTGAGTAGGGTTTCCAGTGCTCCTTGGGGATTTCGATTTTGGCAACGCGCTTGTGATACCTATGGTATTGCAGGCGTTTATATGCTACGGCAGCTGCTTACCATTAGGCGGGCCGTATGCCTGTTTGCCACCTTTGTAGTATAAAAAAAAAGTTAAAACTATTGTTATTTTTTAATCTATTATTTTTTAATGTTTTGATATTCCTATAACATTAATATTATTTTTAATTATGTTTTATTATGTAGTTGATATTTGTATTTTTTTTCTGACAAGTTTATTTTTAAATTAATGAATTTAGCTGAACTTGTATGATTATTTCATTATTTTTACTAGACTTATGCATGTATATATACATTTTCCTTTTAATTTTTTGATGTCTACAGTGCGCATGTTGTGATCGCATTAAAAGGCCTAGAGAATTTTAATCTCCAAATGTAATTCTGTTTTTAACTACATTAAGTACGCAGGCCACTCACTGGCGATCCTAATGAAATAAATAAATATGACTCGCAGACAGAAAGATTAGTTTTCAGAATAAAAAAAAAATTAAATTATCAATATTTTTTCAGATTTGTATGTATTGTTTTAGGCTTATTATATAATAGGTCAATTATCAGTTTTAATAGATCAATATAATTAAATAGTTAACTTTAATTTTTAACATGCTATCAACTCGGGGTTTAAAATGATTAATAAGCTATTTAGATGGCGTAAAATAATATTAATATTTTCATAGATGTATATTTTAAATGAAATTAAATTAATTGTCATCATGATTTTGCTATGCTAGATTATTATTATTTTTTATTATTTTATGTGAATATAGTGAGCGCTTGTAATAGCTTCGCATATATATCTAAATTAGTTTTACGGTAAATATTAAAAAAAATACGTTTAATAAGTGCACTGTTGGTGTTGCCTTTACTAAATTAATAAATATACAGGAATTAAAATGATTTTCAATTTAATTCATAGGTTCTTAATATGCGTACGAATATATATAATATGATATTTTAATTATAAAACTTTGACAAAATTAGTAAATTTCGACTGGATGGTAAGAAAAAAACTGAAAATGAATAGCAAATAATAGTTTTCGCCATAACCTTTTATACATCTTTTATCTATATTGTATGTGTTTCTGTTTATGTTCTTTTCACGTGAAAACCACTTATCCGATTTATATGTTTTTTATTTTAATTCATAGCTGTGTTATCTGGCCAGTTTTTGGAATATATAATGTAAGATAAAGTAACGTACGAAATGAGCACTGGCGATAATGGTGAACCAAATCGGAAGAAAGACGCATTTGGGACGTTTAAATGGCTTACGCTGAATAAGCCATACAAAATATATCAAACTATTTTTCCACATATTTGTAGATTTTAAAAATCCTACAAAAATATATCTATTTATTCTACATATATCTATCTTCTAACGATCATTCACAATAAGCATTTTTGTCTCCCGATTCACTCGTGAGCTCGACTGACAGCAGCATTCTGTAGTCCACGCGAGAGGTGCCGACAGCATTTTAAGTTTAATACAAAAAATAAATATACATGCATCGAAGCGAATCACGATTGTAGATTTTTCAATACACATATATATATATATATATATATATATATATATATATATATATATATATATATATGATACGGTATGATGGTGATCGCAATCCATTTCTGAAATTGTTGTTCATAAGCATGTAATTGAGATTGGCTTACTCTTACTCCCAAAAAATAGAATGGAGTTGAACAATTTAACTCAATTAATTAATGAACAGAAAAACCAATATAAACCAATATAAACCCGAATTCCTTGTGTAAATACATGGAAATATTTACAAAATGCAATCTAGCTAAGTGTGCACTAACCCTTAAGCCGGATAGAGGCGGGAATGCGTCAGAATCTGCTTTACAGTTTCAATTTGTCGAAGTGAAAGAGTTTGCGGGGGCATGGGGGCGCCACATGTCTGCCCGGTTGTTAAACTGTCTTGTACCGAATTCTACATTATCGATGCTTCAATATTACTAGACGCTTTTGATATTTTATTAAGAGTATATTTCTTCACTAATACATAGTTCTTTTTCTTCTTAATTTGGCGCCGCAAAAAGTACTTGCCAGTGTCAATGTGTTTAAGTCTTCGTAGTATTTTTTAAACATTCAATATTTGTCCAACAAGATGGTGGCTCCCTTGTTAGAATCATCCAGAGCGTTTTTGTGACATCTCAAAATGCATGTTTCCTGTTTATATTTATAATCCATTTCATGAATGAACAATAACCAAACTAGATCACGCTAAATGCCACCAATGCTATATAATGTAGGATTAAAGAACCTAAGTTAATGAATAAAAATTAAAAACACAACATGACAGCTCAAGATCCCGCCAAAAACTTCTAATACATAGTTTAAGGTCCTTCTGTATGTTATTAATGATCTTCTTTCCTCTTTTTCTTCCTAACTTGGCAACCGGTCCTCTTTATTGAAAACCATTTACTGCCATTATTGAGTGAATATAGTTTCCAGTGTTACTCAGAATTCATGATCAATGTTATTATTTCCAATCCACAAGGCGCAATAACCAAGCTTTATTCTTAAAAATGCCACTTTTATTACACAATATAGGTTCAAATAATACCAAAACAAAAACCACTACATGACAGTTTGAGATCCCGCCAAAAACTCCTTATGAACGATGAATTTAATTAAGCAGTCATTTTACCAGTGTTACCAGAGTACCTTTCCAAAATCTGAAGCGTCCAAGTTTTGAAATCTTAAAACATAAATAAATAATTGTTGTACTTTATTTCTGGTATTATACGATAAGCTATTATTATCTTCGTACAATTATAATTCGTTGTGTGATAGTAGGACACATTAATTACAGATCGCGACGACGTTACACCAGGTATAACATCCGCAATAGTGGCACGCTTGGGAGTGTCACGTTCCAGGATAAGCCAGTGTATACCCAGTAATCAATTGGAGTGGTAGTGATCTGTACCAGACTGGATCACGACCACTTTGTAAATTTTGATAAACTCCGTCACACTGACTCTGTTTTGGTTTCTCGTGTTTAGGCATCAGCTAATGTACTCGTATATCCAGCTGTGAAGATACTTAACTGGCGATAGATTGTCGATCTATCGGTGGTTACCGTTGTTTCGGAATTTTATTGTGCTTACAACTAGGCACAGATTCAGCTGCCGGCACAAAAAAAATTAAGACAATAGGTACATTCCAAGGAAATATATATTTGTAATAACTTCGTAACACTGGTAAACTATAAATGATCGTAAATATGTTTTATCTATGATTGATTACTTCGGGAACGTATTACATAATAAACACCCGAACTGAACATAAATACCACATTAAGCTATATTAATTAATAATAACTAGTGGTCAAAATTCGACCATAATTAATTTAAATTATAAGTTTAAACATTATTAAGGTTCTATTGTCAAAGACTATATAATTTTATAATCACAGATATCGCCAAAACAAATTACATGAAATATAAATATTTAAAAAAATGATTAAATTAAATACCATTTTTTTTATTGAAACAAAGAACCATTCTATAAAGAAAATGCTATCCATTGAACTTGACATACATATTTCGATAATTTAATTAATGATACAAAACTTCTCTGTAAACGATGTTTGTTAGGTGCAGGTATTGTAGAGATGTACAGGGTCTGATAATCCAAGTGAGCATGATGTCGGTCTCGTTGCTATAAAACATGATTTATTTTTTAAATAGTGACTGACATAGACACGATTTTCTGACATATATTAATTTATTATGGTTATGTTTGACATTCAGTAAGACTATAGACAAATAATATTAATCTACTCTCAATTTGACCATAGACTTTAACAATAAACAAAAGTGTGTATAAGCGTGTGTGTCAAATACATGGTAGTGTGTGTAATGTTTTTTTTATTGATTTTATTTATGTTTTATGAATAATTTAAATAAAATATTAGCATTCTGCACTCCTTCTCTATATAAACTATAAGTGTAGGAAATTTCATACTCCTCCGTCTCCGCAATTTTCGTAAAAAGGGGTACAAAGTTTTTGCTTCACGTAGTCGAATCTATGACTATAGGTGGCGTGAATGAGACGTGTGAGTTGTGATGTTTAACCCTGGCCACCCGATAAAAATATTGTCTATACTGAAATTTTATAAAAATCAATCAGTGATTTATTTTAAATTATAGGGGGTTAGACCGCGGGGCACAGCTAATCAATTTATAAAATGTATTTGGAGAAGTAATTTCGTACAAATTCCATTGAAAACAACTTTAAGGCTCCTCTCTAAAGGATGATTCATGTTACACCAAACAGAGCGCCGCGTCGGCCGGGACACGGTCAAACATCTATAGTGTACTTTTGTATGAAGTAATTCATGCTACATTGAGCCGGGCCGGCCACCGGCACGTTGTAACAAAAGCATCCGTAAGTCTGCATATTGTGACGGGCAACTACGGAATCCTACACTACTCGTGGCCCGACGCCGACACAAATTTGGCAATTTTTTTTTAAACTAAAATCAATTGTACAATTGTGCTCATGACTATCGATTAACCGATAGTTAAACGATTTTTTACCAACACTACTGATATGTAGCGGTTAATATTTTAATTCATAAACGTAATATGTTATTTGGCCTTATATTATGTAATTTTGGCGGCATTTTACGTTATGTAGTTAGGTTATTGTGCATAATTGAAGTGGGAATAATAAACTAACTAGGAATATGCGTTTTAAGTTGCCCCAAAACTCCATGAATAGTTTTAAGAAGGTAACCATCATCTTGTTAGAACTATGATTGAATATTACAAGAATAATTAGTAAATTATTCCGTTCACGTGACATTGGCATAATTGTGGATGAAGACAAGTGCTACTAAATAATAATAATAAAGATAAGTTTAATTTTAGACGACAGAGAATACACATTAAAATATTTTATTGTAACTGTAAGAAAGATCTAAATGGGATTTTTAAAAGCTATAAATTGGGCAACTTAATATTATTATAATCCTGAAGAGAAAGAACAAAAAAAAGACGGAGATGGGAATGTTAGATTAAAGGGAAAATGTCTGTTGGATGTGTTAAGACGGGATCATTAATGAAGTACGCGAAGCGTAAAATGAAGTAATAAGGGACTTGGAAGGGAATTCTTTGCGTTATTTTTACTTTCAAGGGTTACCTTACATAAATGGCTTGTTTAAGCTGCGAGTTATAACTTTTTTGTAAGATGTTCTGATTACAAGTACCCAGTTGATCACTCACTTATATGACGCTTCATCTGAAGAGTGAATTGGAACACCTTGAAGCTAGTAAAATAGGTCTATAGCGTTGAGTTCTACTTATCCAGGTTACACCAAAAAGATAAATAGTAATAAAGTTAATTAAATAATTACAATTCAGCTAAGAGGATTCATTGGATCCGGATAAAAACAATTTTGTGTCCCGGATTCCTTTGCCCTTCCTCTGGTTAGATATAAGAATCATATTATCAAATTATAGGCATAGTAAAGCATGTAAAAAAGTGTTTGTGATTGTACACGAGTGTGAGCTTGAATGAGTGTAAGGTTTATGTGATATTATGAGTTTAGCGATAGATTGAATTACTCGGAAAGCCCTAGAGCATAAATTTTGATCTGATCTCCTAGTCTAAATCCATCATTAATTTCAATAGATGTTGCATTATCAATTAAGTTGAGTTGAGATGCCAGGAATGTAGAAACACTAAAAAACCTCTCAACAATCGTTACGTTTAAAAGTAAACAGAATCCTTCGTTTCCCTTTGCCCGTCCTTTATGACTTCATTTTACGCTCGGCGTATTTGGGTAATATAGCTACAAACTTACAGAGGCTATCTCGTTCATCGCATATCCTTATCCAGTTTTTATGTATTGTTTTTTTTTATTATACCGATCACCTGTTAATTGATGATATGCTCTAAGATGGCAATATGCTAAGGCTGGAGCGATCGACTCTCCAGTGGAGCTGCCATAACACACCTTGAGGATAGTAGCTAACCAGGCGGGAATTACAAAATACCTTAGCACCAAATTATGGTTTTATCACAGCGTTTTCTTTCACCCAAAGCTAAGGCCCATTGTAACATTTGGATATTCATCGATCGACGTACATTCTGCTTTCTTCAAAGAATATTATACCAGACCTTAGCTTTAAAAAGCACGTGAAGCTAGTTTTATTGCTTAAAGAATCTTATTATGAGATGGATTATTAAGTAATAATTAGTGATATCTAGGACTAATTCCACTTTGTACTTGAACTACACTTATAATACTAAAATGTCGACTACAAAATTAAACTAATGTCATCTATTCTTCTATATTAATAAATCTGTAATTTTATCTATACTTGTATTTTTTTCCAAATTTCCCGATAAAAATCCTATACGCAGAACAAAGATGAAGAATATGTCATAATTTTTTTTTTGTCTTTGTGTCTGTTTGTATGGCCTCATTTAACTCAAAAATGGCTTGACTGATTCTTATGAAATTTTGTACACGTGAAGCTTATGTCATTGGTCAAATGATAGGCTATTAGAATTTAAATTAATAAATCGTAAAAAATAATAATCTAAATAATTACATTCTTAATAACTCAACCAATTTGAATGAAATTTTGTTAACGGAACGCGTAAGTTATTAAATAATTGATAGGCTATAAGCATTGTCAAAAACACTTTTACAAATCTAAAGAAAAAAACATTAATTTTCAGCCGATTTTGATGAAATTTTGAACACGGCAAGTACGTGTTATTAGTCAACTTATAGGCTATACGAATTGTCAATAATTTAAAAAAAAATGAAATTACGGGATGAAAATAATTACTGTGTAATGAATTGGAAAATTTATGAAAAAGTTGAAAACGGCGTTTATTTGTACACAGTGAAATAATTTTTACACAATTAAAAAACAAGTCAGTAAAATGAATGTTAAGGCATATACAGCAAAGCGAAATTTTTCCGCACTATTATTTCCGCAGGATTCTGCGACATAAGGAAAAAGTATGAACTTAGGAAAAAAATAACTCGAAAATAATTCCGTAATGAAATCTGTATCATACCGCAGAATTCACCGTGTCGCGGTGCGATTTAAATTCGCGCGAATGTTTTGTGCACTATGGAGATGTATAAATATGACCGCACTGCGAAAAAAATTTGCGAGGCGCAGGCGGATAGCCGTTCGCTTGAGTCACTTGACTTGGTATTTTAGATTAGAAAAATCTTTTCAGTTCTTAATGCCGTAAAAGGGTGAATCCAGTATTGGTGGCATCTTTTGACACGCCTTTTACGCCGTAATAAAAGACAAATCAATATTTTTGTTCTGTTGTCAATTTACGTGCGTATATATATATATGTATTATAACCTAGCTAGATAACTTCACTATGAATTAAAATAAAAAACATGTAAATCGCATAAGTGGTTTTTGCGTGAAAAGAAAATAAACAGACAGACAGGACTTTTATCTTCTACACATATATAAAAGACATTTATATATGTAGAAGATAAAAGTCAAATGAGAACTCGTATACATATACCTACAGTAAGAGAAATATGATGTATCAAGTATTACTGAACTGAATAAAAATAATGAGCGCAGTTGTTAATATATTATGTTTTCAATATTCGCGTTTCTACTCTTAAATTACAAAAGGGAATATTTTAAAGTTATAAAATTTAAGATACAAGTGGATAACAAAAATATTATTATCTATAAGGTATCTTCAAAATGTCGCAGTCGTTAAATTCGCGTCAATTTTATGTTCGTTTCAAAGAGTAATCATATTGCAGTGTAGTCATTCGGTTATCCTGTGTAAGTTGTCTTGTATATATGATTCTAGTATTTGTATTAGTCTAGTATTCGATTTGAGGTCCAAAATGAAACTGTCGTTGGTCCGACTGTGGCCTGGTTATAATCACCAAAAACGAGAGACCGAAATTTCGAGTTATTTTTTAGAATTCGTTTGTTTATTACACTTAGATCGATAACGTTTAAACAAAGGGTGGAATTTTCAAGAATCATTTTTTGGAGTTTCAAGACTTGTTTACAATACACGGACCGATGAGATTTCAATGTGATCTTTTTCTACGAATTTATACACGGTATTTGACTGTAGAGAATTGTAGACTTTTCCAAATATTTCTTTATTGTTTGAAAGTAGTGAATTTTTTGTATATTTTTAACAATATATAGTATGTCTTTTATATGTTCATTATTTTTAGAACTTTAATGATTTTATACTAGTTGACTCGGCAGATGTTGTTCTGTCCTTCCCAACAGTCAATAACTCGACCATAGTACAACCGATTTTTTTTCCTGATAACTTTCCATAATTATTAACAAAACAAACAAAACAAACGTATATCCCGCCTTTCAATCGTTAGTTATGGTCTTGAGTTCATACAAAATCCGATAGAAAAAAGGACGTTAATGTTTCCTGAATTTAAAAAAAAAATCCAGGAAACTTTTACAATTTATCTTGCCATAAAAGCTTAATTTGGACTATTGCGAATGTTTTAAAAGAAGAAGTAGCCAAATCAGTCTAGCTCTTCTCGAGTGATGCACTTACCATCGAATCAACATTTTTTTATATACATTTATATTATCAGTGATAAAAAAGAAATTCTATAAAGTTTTCTACTTCTACGTATGACAAAAAAGAATTATAAATTATACTTGAAATGTCCCATCTACATTTTTCTACTCTGTCAACCATCAACGGATCCATATTTTGAAAAGATAATAACTGCTTAAGATACGAAACCGCTCTGTACGAACTTACTGGATCAGGAACTTTCTTCGATATTATACGTTTGTATAACATCGTAAAAATGTTTGGCGAATTTTACGGCGTTTCATCTTTTGTGTGCTTTTACGAGTTTCAAAAATCTATTTCATGGTAATTATTGTGCAGTTTATAGCAATACATCAAATAAAATTACGTTTAAACTTTTAGACCCATAGGTTTAAGCTGTGCATTTTATGTTAGTCAGGTTTAAGGATAAAATTACATAAAATTAAGTAAAAAATTAATTGTAATGTTTATAAAGAGCTTTCGATATCTTCGTAAGGTGACACAAATATTTTTTTCCAACCGGGGACTAAGCTATCATAAATGATTGATGAAGTAAATTGATTTAAGTTAGAGGTGATTCGTACTGGGTAAATTTAATAGTAGTCCCATTACGTAAACATACTAGGTCCAAATACCTGTTCGACCTTGTATTTATAAAGTATTTTCGTAATCTTTTAATTGTCCTTCCATATTTTGGAGTGCCGTTTATTTTGAACAATCGTACATACATAATTATAAAATTATTATATTTACTAAACGTAGTCATAATTTGTAATCTTCCCTTCGAAAATATTATCTCACTAAAATTCTTTGTAAATTAAGTTTCATATTATGTAACTCGACGTCTCTCTGTCTGTCTGTCCGTTTATTTTCTTTTCACGGTTCTACATGGTTTTTGCTTTAATACATAGATATTTTATCTGGCCAGGTTATAGGATATATTTTGTAACATTAAATAACATACTAAATAAGCAGTGACGATAATGGTGAGTCAGTTCGCAAAAAAGTCGCTTTTGAGGTGATTACATAGTTTACGCTGAGTAAACCATAAGAGATATATCAATTTAATTTACTACTTAATTGTACGTCTTAAAAGGACCTACAAAAAAGTCAGCGATAGCATATGTCTAACTTGTAATAATCACCCATAATATACATTTTTGAGGCAGCACAATTCGCTCATGTGCTCGACCGAAAGCATTCTGTAGTACACGCGAGCAGAACCATGGGCACAGCTAATATACTTATATTTGCTATCCTTAAACTTATTTATTGATACCTAATACATTACACATACAGTATACATTAGATATAAATAAATGTATGTATGTTCATAATTATGTATATTTTTATTAGCACATTTTTTAACCACCTAAAACATTGTCTTCAAATTAAATTTCATTGCATGCAGTACTAGAAAATACAATCATCGCGTGCCGCATACATTGTATTTTCTGTACTTTGTAGGCGATGAACAAGACCGCGTCTAGTACTAGAGTATTTTGTATCGCAGCCATATGTGACGACACGTCCGTGTCCAGGCGCTCAAGTATTATTGTATTGACTAGAGAACTGGTGACTATGTTTTGCTTTAACATGTTTTGCAAAACCAGTCAAATTTGATAAATACTAAATTGATTTAGTATTATTTACATATAGGACATGTATTTTATAGTATCAAAAATACCTAGTGCGTACACCTGTTCTAATATTTACGCCTCACCTCTAATTAAATATATTTTGATTTTGCCAGTGAAAATCTATTTGACATAAATTTGTCAAAGCAATTTTTAATAGTTAAAAGTTTCCTAAATAAGCAAATGTTGTAAAGTTACTTTTAAAATGTAACCAATAATTATTACATAATACAAACGACAGCATTGTTTACCAGTTATAAATGATCCCCATTACGATGTAGGCGCGGGACGTGTTTGAGATATTTTTTTTTTGAAGTGAAACTTCTTATGCGACTTCCAAGCGTTAAACATTAAACGTTTAACGCACACTATCGGTCTCTTCTCTTTGTGTGAGCCAGAGCGAGAGAGCAATATATTATCGGTCTCTCCTCTTTGTGTGAGCCATAGCGAGAGAGCAATATATTATCGGTCTCTCCTCTTTGTGTGAGCCAGAGCGAGAAAGTAAATGTCGGTGTGTATGTACAATATATTTATTGCACACTGTTTAAATAAAATAGAAAATGTCTTTTAAAATGAAGTTTCACTTCTATCGTGTGTGAATCACACACACACCTTTTTTTTTCCAACTGACTATACTGTTTGCCTTAGGGGCCCTAGAGATTTTACGGCTTTTACAACTTTACCGGGCTTGGGGGCGAGCGCTTAATGCACTCAGCCACGAAAGCTTTGCAACAACATCCGAGGGTGCCAAAGTGGCCAAACCTCGGCTCGGACTGTTGCGCGTATGCAATTAAGTCGCGATCTAACTAATTTGAGGTATAACTTTCTGCATGCAGCTTGAAGCGTGCACCGTTAAATATTATGAAGGTGCATACATACGACCAGGTATGTTGTACGACAAGGTGATGGAATTTTCCTTTTTTTCGTAACGCGTCCTTACGCTACGTTACCCTAATTATTTTTCTAAAATATAGTAGCCTAAGTTACTCCTTATAACATTTTAAAAGTTGTATTATAAAGTGAAACTTTTATTCTATCGCCCCCAAAATTTTTAGTTCATCTATCGCATGTCGCATTATAGCTGGCTGTAGAGCAGGGAACTGTGACACTCGAGGCGAAGATGAAGTTATTGATAGAATAATTGAATTTGACTACGATTCAATGATTTAAATAAATATTGCTCTTAGATTTAAAGTTTCTTATTTTTAAGTTTCACTTGGATCGTGTTTTTTTCATAAAACCACACAATATTTTTTTATAGTTTTAGCTTTTGGCCACAATTTCTCATGATGTTAAGTGACGATGTGGCCCAAGATATAACACGCTAAATCTAGTGACTGGCTCTTAAGTGCAGTTGCCGAAAAACATTAATTAGGGCAGGCCTATATCCAGCAGTGGACTACTATAGGTTGATGATTATGATAATGATATCAATCAAATACCTAATTATATAAGAGTAAAATAAATTTACAGCAGCGGCTCAATGGTAGCGTATACGACTTCGCGTCGTGAGTTCAAATCCCTGCAATGAGCCTGAGCTTTCGGTGAAGGAAAACATCGTGAGGAAACCATAGCATGGTGGTAGGGCTTTTTTTTATGCTCATCTGGCTAAATACCACCCTCAGGTTGAAAATCTGTCGCCAAGCACTAATAGGTGTGTTCCGTAAAAATTTACCACCAGCAATTTATGGTTCCGTAGTTCGGGATTAGTCAGTGTATATTCAGCAGCTAAAAGGCTTGCCGGTCGGCATGACAGCTACGATCGGTAATAGATAGTCGATCTCTTAGTGGTCATCGTTGTTTTTAGATTAATCTTTATTGGACCTTTCGATCGTACACTGGCAAGCTTAACCTATAGATAATCTACTAGCCGAGCCTTGCGGTTACACCCACATATAATTTAAAAGAAATCTCTGGTTGATAATACTTCAGTAGAGACAATATTTTATCGGGCGGCCAGAGTTATGCGTTACAACTCACACGGCTCGTCAGGTGCCATTACACCTATAGTCATAGACCCGAGACGATTGTTGAATTATTTTAATTTTACATTATTTCCCAAACTATTCGTCTAAATAACATGCTATAATGGGCAAAGATTTTCTTCATAAAATTGTCTTGATGATGAAGTAACTTTCGTTCGTAAGGATTATGCCATGCCTACTAATAATGCTCATCAACTTCAATCAATTTACAATTATTATTTTTTCAATAAAACTTTGTCACAAAATACCTTATTGTGGCTTAGGTATAAGGGCATATGATATTGCGGATTTTTTTAGATGTACTAAGAAGCAATATTTATATAGAACATTGTATTTACGCTTGACTAACCATTACGCCAGCGCACGAGGATAAAACAATTAGGGTGCGCTTTTTCTTTTTAATAAAAAACAATATTTAAGGCTAGCTGAGATGAGTCTAATGCTAGATAGTTTTTATCAATAAATAAAAAATGCGTTTAATGAAATGGAAAGTGTCCGGATAAAATGACGGGTGAGTTTTAGTTTGGAATTTATCGAATAATTTCTTAACTTCGTGAATGTGCGTCGCCCGGATTCTTGATTCTAAAGAGCCGGTAGAAAGATCAGATTCCATTCTAACAATATGAAATTCTACATGTTCTTATATGGATAATGTTTTCAAGCATTAATGGCTGAGTAGTCGTAATACATCTGGGTGACTTAACAAATTAATTAGGTTCCAATTCTAGCATCAAGAACAGTAAGATAGAATTCTAGAACATTCTTGTTCTCAAAATCAAAATTAATTTATTCAATTTAGGCCCTAAGAAAGCACTTATGAATATCAATATACTACTACCGGTTCGAAAAACATTTCAGTCATCGAGAAAAACCGGAGTTCGGGTTTTAAAAAAAAAGTTTTACCGTATTTATATTGTTTACAATTATTATCATTCTCAATTGATGTATTTTTAAGCATAGGGCTCGCTTAATGATGAGCGGCTTCTGTAGCCTATGGATGCATGGATAGGTATTACCAGCGCGTTGAATCCCCCTACCCCAAACAAGTCTGGAAACCGTACTCATCGCAAGAACACATCACTAGGTTAATTGGCTGTGATCTTCTGTAGGGTGGAGGTATTCCACCAGTCGTACTGCCTCAAGTAGAGAAAAATCTGCAAAGAAATTTCTCTGTACCCCACCTCGAGAGCGGGAATCACTTCCAGATATCACTATCATTTACGTAATGATCCACCCTATAACTTTACTGTATGTATAATGTTGTGGAATGTATTACCCAGTGCGGTCTCTCTCATGGCTATGAAATAGAGCTCTTAAAAAAGAGATTGAAAACCGGTCTCCAAGGTCGGCAACACCAGAGGCAAGGCAATACTGACATGCCTTGCCCCTGGTGTTGCAACTGTGCAAATGTCATAGTAACCATTTACCACCAGGTCAAAAGAACCTACCGATAGTTATTTCGGAAGTTGACTTTATACTAAATATTATGTAAAAATTATCATCAACTATGCTGGCGAACGTGGCTCAAAATTCCGCAATTTCCAGGGAATTTCGCCTTGAAAGGAACGAATCACTATAATATTCCATTTGCTACCAGCGGGTCAGCAGCCTGCGACTAAACTACTTGAATTATTTCGCAGCGCCGAACACACTGGAGTATAAATTGTTAATTTTAGTTGTGACTTTTGAGATGTAGTTTCTTTAGGCAGCCATTATTTGTTGTGCGGTTATTGTGTACTAATCTTACCTACTTATATAGGTATCTAGGCCGTCCCCAATGGCCGTTTTTTGTTGTTGTTCGGTAAAGTGACCGAATTGTGCCTAGTAAACGCTAGGATTAAGGCGTATTTATCGGAACAGTTATAAATACGAGTGACAGCTTGGAACTGTTATCTGTAAATACAAAAAGCTGTTCCTACGTACCTGTTCCACAGACTGGTGGTATGTCATACAAACAAGTAAACTGTTTCACTTTAGATTCACTTTGGATTGGATTTTTCTCTATTCAAGCATAAGGATGTTAACTTTGTTAAAAAGAGATACAAACAAACATGACCCGTAACAAGCTCCTTACTCTTATCAATTATAGTAATAAATGAAAGAGATAGCACTTATTAACAGGCTGTTAGTTTGAAACAGGTTATTGGAAGAGTTTTTTTTTTCGTTATAGGTTTGGCGTAGTGGCCACAATTTCACCTGATGTTAAGAGACGATTTGGCCCAAGATGATAACACGCCAAACCTAGTGGAAGACTGGCTCTCAAGTGCAGCTGCCGGAACACACCTATAGGTGCTTGGCGTAAGTTTTTCAACTTGAGGATGGTGCTTGCCAGGCGGCCATTAGAAAAACCCTACCGCCATTCTACGCTACGCCATTCACGCACTCCGTGTGTGTGCCGGCTTAGAATAGCACCACCCCATCTCATCCTGTGGGTGTCGTAAAAGGCGACTAAAGGATTATCCGAAGAACGGGCAGCAGCGTCCTTCGAGTATATATCTACGACCATACTGCGATCGCCAACCCGCCTGCCAAGCGTGGCGATTATGGCAAATCCTCCCAAATATGAAAATGCAAACAAAATCTAGACCCCTAGTCCCCGGCGGCCCCGCTATTCCTGACTCCGGTAGCGGTCACGGTAACGGTGGGGCAGGGGGTGCTATAGTTAATCCCCGGCAGAGATCCGGCTACCACAACCGACGAACACTGGCCCTGGCAACCTACAACACGCGCACACTGCGAACTGACGAGAAGATTGTGGAACTTGAGGAAGAATTGAGCAAGTTACGGTGGGATATCATAGGTTTATCTGAAGTCCGAAGAGAGGGGGAGGACACGATAATCCTTAAATCTGGTAACTTGCTCTATTTCCGGGAGGGCGATCAACAGTCCCAAGGAGGTGTCGGGTTTATCGTCCACAAGTCCCTTGTGAACAACGTGGTAAAAGTCGAGAGTGTGTCGACTAGGGTAGCGTGCCTTATACTCAGAATAACCAAACGGTATTCGTTGAAGGTCATACAGGTGTACGCTCCGACCTCGGCGCACTCAGACGATGAGGTGGAGGCTATGTATGAAGACATTTCTAAAGCCATGCATAGTTTCAATGCCCACTTCACGGTTGTCATGGGGGATTTCAATGCAAAACTGGGCAAACGAGACGGCGACGAGCTGCGAGTGGGGCAATTTGGAGTAGGAAATCGGAATCATCGGGGCCAACTACTGGCCGGCTTCATGGAGAAGGAAGGCCTTTATATGATGAACTCTTTCTTCAGGAAGCGAGAACACAGGAAGTGGACCTGGATGAGCCCTGACGGTGTAACGAAAAACGAGATAGACTTTATCATGTCGACGAAAAGGCACATATTCAATGATGTCTCTGTGATCAATGCGGTCAAAACCGGAAGTGATCACCGTATGGTAAGAGGCACATTGAATCTTAATTTGAAGCTCGAAAGATCTCGACTGATGAAGTCTACGCTCCGCCCAGCACCGATCCAACTCCAAAACCCCGAGAGCTTTCAGCTGGAACTCCAAAACCGTTTTAATTGCCTAGAAGACAGCAGCGTGGACAATTATAATGACGGGTTCGTGGAAACTGTCCATACGGTTGGGTCCAAGTTCTTTAAGACCCACCGTACAAACAGGACCAAAAAACTCTCGGACTCTACTCTAAAACTCATGGAGGAGAGGCGTGAGATGATTCTGCAGTCTAAAGGTGATGCCTGTGCTTATCGGCGGCTTAATAGGCGGATCTCAAAGTCACTGAAATCTGACATACGCCAATTTAATACGAATCGTATTAAAGAGGCAATAGAGCGAAACAAAGGCTCCAAAGTGTTCGCAAGAGATCTGTCTATTGGGCAAAGCCAGCTAACAAAGCTGAAGACTGACGACGGCAGAATCGTGTCATCCAAACCCGAGCTCTTGAGAGAGGTCGAGAAGTTCTATGGACAGTTATACACGTCAACGCAGGAACCCGTTACAAATCTAGCTAAAGACCCAAGAGCTAGATTGACTCGACACTATACAGAAGACATCCCGGACGTTAGCTTGTACGAGATTAGTATGGCTCTCAAACAGCTTAAAAACAACAAAGCTCCCGGAGATGACGGAATCACAGCCGAACTATTGAAGGCGGGTGGTAAACCAGTACTGAGGGCCCTTCAGACATTGTTCAATTCCGTCATCCACGAAGGTAAAACGCCGCAGGCATGGAACAAAAGTGTGGTGGTACTCTTCTTCAAAAAGGGTGACAATACCCAATTGAAGAATTATAGGCCCATCTCACTTTTGAGCCATGTTTATAAGCTGTTTTCGAGAGTTATTACGAACCGTCTCGCTCGCAAGTTCGACGACTTCCAGCCTCCCGAACAAGCCGGTTTCCGAAAAGGCTACAGTACCGTAGATCACATACACGCATTACGGCAGGTTATACAGAAGACCGAAGAGTATAACCTACCCCTTTGTTTAGCGTTTGTGGACTACGAGAAAGCCTTCGATTCGATTGAGACCTGGGCTGTACTACAGTCTCTCCAGCGGTGCCAAGTAGACTACCGGTATATCGAAGTGTTGAAGTGTTTGTATGAAAACGCCACTATGTCAGTTCGACTGCAGGACCAGAACTCGAAACCTATCCTGTTGCGGCGGGGAGTCAGACAAGGAGATGTTATCTCTCCTAAACTGTTCACCGCTGCACTGGAAGATGTCTTCAAGGTTCTGGACTGGGAAGAACTAGGCATCAACATAAACGGCGAGTACATCACCCACCTTCGGTTTGCCGACGACATAGTAATCTTGGCTGAGACCATGGAGGACCTCCGTGCGATGCTCGATGACCTCAGTAAAGCCTCTGAACGAGTTGGTCTTAGAATGAACATGGAGAAGACGAAGATTATGTCGAACATCCATGTAGCGCCAACTCCCGTGAAGATCAGAGACCATACGCTTGAAATTGTTAAAGATTATGTTTACCTGGGACACACAATCCAGTTAGGTAGATCCAATTTCGAGAAAGAGGTCAATCGTCGAATCCAACTCGGCTGGGTAGTGTTCGGGAAGCTACGTAACATATTCTCGTCCAAGATACCGCAGTGTCTCAAGACGAAAGTCTTTGACCAGTGTGTGTTGCCAGTGATTACATATGGAGCTGAGACGTGGTCGCTAACTATGGGCCTCATAAGAAAGCTCAAAGTCACTCAAAGGGCAATGGAGAGGGCTATGCTCGGAGTTTCTCTGCGTGATCGAATCAGAAATGAGGAGATCCGCAGGAGAACCAAAGTCACCGACATAGCCCGAAGAATAGCTATACTTAAGTGGCAGTGGGCTGGCCACGTAGCTCGTAGAACTGATGGCCGATGGGGTCAAAGAGTTCTCGAGTGGCGGCCACGTACCGGAAGACGCAGCGTGGGCAGACCCGCCACAAGGTGGACCGACGACCTGGTAAAGGTTGCGGGAAGCCGCTGGATGCGGGCAGCACAGGACCGGTCGTTGTGGCGATCTTTGGTAGAGGCCTATGTCCAGCAGTGGACGTCTTTTGGCTGAAATGATGATGATGATGATTCTACGCTAATCTTTGGAACTACCAGTCGGATTCGAAAAATTATTTTTGTTTACGATAGCCAGAACCATGAGTTATAATGTAGGCAATATAACTTCACGCTAAGACTCTAAAGAGTGGAGCAGTAACTATGAACGTCAAGCAATCGGGAACTGGAAGTTTAACAACGATACGGCTACACGGGCGCGTTGTCAGCGGCGCCGTGGAAAGTTTGTCGAATAAATTTAATACGGATGAAACCGTGGGGCACAGTTAGTATAGGTTATATATTTGTGAACAGCAGAAGACATCTTTGACCTCTTATTTTAATGTTTTACACAATATTGGCAATAACAAGATATAATGCTATCAATATAAATAAAATACACTATTAGTTCGCTCGTAGACGTTATTTGTGGCAAATTTTATATGGAAAGTTTTTATTGGTCCCGCATTTGGCATCTCAATGACAATACGTTCGTCGAAACTGTTTATTGTTCTCTAAACATACTACGGCGATTAAATTCTTCGATTTATAACCACAATTTTTATACCTGTGAGGAAAGTTGTTGTAACAGTATGAAGTGTGTTTTTTTTTTATCGTTTATAGATAGGCCACAATCTCACCTGATGTTAAGTGACGATTTGGCCCAAGATGATGATGACACGGTAAGCATAGTGAGGAAACTGTCTCATGTGCAGCTGTCGGTACCCACTTATAGGTATTTGGTATCAGTTTTTCTTGAGGGTGATGCTAGCCAGAAGAGCATTAGAAAAACCCTATCACCATGCTAAGGTTTCATCACGATGTCTTCCTGCATTGAAAGCTCAGGCTCATTGCAGCAATTCGAACTCACGTCGATCAACGCGATGTCCGTACACGCTAGCACTGAACCATAATTGCTTTAAAATAGTAATTTTTAGTATACATTTGAAAGAAAGTAGATTAATTTTGTAGTGTAGAATATAATATACATTTTACTGTAAGTTGAATTTAAACCAGTGTATAAATTTTTTGATACTTTTTTTGTGCTCGGCAAAATAACTGCATACCTTATGGAAAGTAAGGTGCAGTCCAGAAACAACGGCGACACCGTTGAAAAATTCTATCGGCAGTCGCAATCGTCATGATCTGCTTGACTCCTCGTTTGAAGGACCCAATATGAAGAACACGTTGGCTGGGAGACAATTTCATACGTTCACAGTACAGTAACCGTAAGAATTTGCGACTGGGTCGCGACCATTATATACATGGTTATAAACCCGTTACAGTGACTGTCTTTTGGATTGCCGTGTTTCGAGATTATATATATATATGTGATGATATGAGGATATATATGATGAGAGTATATATATACGATGAGAGTACATATATGATGAGAGTATATATATACGATGAGAGTATATATATGATGAGAGTATATATATATGATGAGAGTATATATATATGATGAGAGTATATATATATGATGAGAGTATATATATGATGAGAGTATATATTATTATATATTCAGCTGCCGACAGATTTGCATGTATGACGTCGACGACCGACGATGGTCTCTGAATTGTCGTTGTTGTTTTTAAACTATACTATGCTTATAATCAGGTACTATGCCATGAATTTATCATCGTACTAGAATAGTTATTTATGATACTAGTGCAGTAATTTGGTTTTTACAAACGAGTAGACGAATGTCATAGTTACGAGTTTGTTAAAACCAATTTCCGCACGCGTCATATAACGTTTTTCAACATGTTTACGAGAAAACAGTACAGTAGGTAATGAAGCAAACTTTTTCATTAGATTATTTTAAATAGCAAATAAGAAATTGTACAGATAGGTCACTCTCTTGGAAATTTTACCTGCAATTTGCGCCTCGTTAAAGATATCAAGTGGAGTAGATTCCATATTAATATCGGATTCCTCGCTTGAACTCATATTTTATTATTTTTTATAAATTTCGGTCGGAAAGTTATAACAATCCTTGACGTTTCTAATATGAAAATGGCGCGCATTTGCAAATGGCGTCACATACACGTGGTGAAAATTAGAACTACATCTTTCGCCTCATTTTCTCTTTAGTAATAAAGTGAGACAAATGTATTGATAAAAATGCTTCCAAGATTCGATCATTTAGCTTATTTATTATTATCGTAATGTGAAACTTTTTGGTAGAATACTTAAACATTTTTTTAAGGTAATTAAAAAAAAACCGTAAAGGATACGCATGGCTCTGTATGATGCGTAATTTTTTACTTTCAAACAACGATGCAGGCTTCATAAATGCATTTTTTGAGCAAATGTGTTGAAAAGAAAAATAACGTTGACATTTTATGAAAACATAGACGAGGCGACTTGGAAACAGTTTTATTGTTTTAGAGAAGAGGAGCAAACATATTCAATTGGTACAATATAAAATTTTCAATACTTTAATTAATAACTTTACGTAAGAGTTAGTCAAAATTAAATGGTTGTAGAACAACTGTAACTTCGGGGCTTTGTACATTTTAGCTAGGGGAACGATTTTACGACTGAAGTATTAAGTTTTACGTATGAGAAGTTTCATTGGACTGGTGAACTTTGTATGATCACTAGGCTGGAGCCTAATTTAATTTTTACAAGACACGGCTCAAACTTACGGCTCTTGGTTCAAACTGAAGTATGCAAATATTCCGATCGCACAAAGGCCTTTGAAAGGTTTATATATTATGATAGAAAAGTAAATTGATAATAGTTACTTTTCAAACATTTTTTGGTCCTAATATATTCGTTGTACAACTTTTTATTAATTTCTACACTTTTATTACAGTTTTTGACAGAAATATATATCAAAACTTTAAAATTGATATATTGGGATGTTATTAACACTTGGATATTTTGATCGTAACAAAAATATGCTGAAAAGTTTAGTTTCCACACAATTTGTTGTTTCCTTCACAGCAGTCTAAATTCTGTGACCTCAATGTTGAGTTTTCTAGAAAATTGTTACAGATTTATATAGTTTGTCGTACTATAAATTTAGTACAAGTTTTACTGAGTACAGAGTTATTGAAATGGCAAATGTAATAAATGGTCTAAGTAAAAATGTTATATGTAAGTTGAAATACTTACATGAGATTGAACCATTTTCCGCTTTTAATTCAGTTTAAAGGGTAGTAGAAATTGTAAGCTAGGTTCTACAAAGAATTATCAGCTTTATATTTTCCGTTTGAAGTCATGATTTCAATAGTTTTCTGTATAGGCGATTTATAGTTTCTAGATTAAGCTGTGTTTTAAATTTGTAAGTATAGTTTATGTACTGTGCTGATGTTCAGAGAGCCTTCACAGTACTGAAGGATGCTGACGCTGTTAGGGCAGTTGGTGGTATACCCTCGTGGGAGTCATGTAGACCCTTGTTTAAAAGCTACGCTTACTGACTTTACCTTGCATGTATATACTGGATATCTAAATTTGTTAATGCACACCAAACGTTATTCAAAACGGCCTAGCCGATAATTTCTCAGAAATACAAGGAATCTTCACAGAATTGAATAGAGCACCAAAAACGGCATTGTATGGTATGTACAATAACAACTGTTGTGCTATGTGTAGACTGATCTGTAATGTCATCCATAGCGATATTAGCGAACTACCAGAAGAAAGGTTTTTCAGAAAATTTATAATGTGGATAATCTTAAAAATATTTTATCCCATAAGAGAATTAAATAATAATAAGCCAGAATAGTACGTAGCTTTTCTAAGTAGGGATATTTTAATGTAAGCCTAATCTAATATTAGTATGTCGCAATGTGACTACAGTAGCGACACGCTATGGTGGCCGTTTTGACATATTACAATAGGGATGTAAAATGTGAATTTTCCGCAAAAATATAAAATCAAATGCGAGTTGTATCTATGAGTTTTTGTTCATTGAACATTGACGCGAGTTTGCCGGAGGTAGTAGTTGTACTGGCCAGCGATCCTATATGTGATGATATTAGCAAAAATCTTTTTTGTTAAATTTCGAATTTTGAAAAACACTAATGCCGTGTGTAAATAAATACACTAATAATTATAATCCATTAGGGATTCTGTCAAATAGCGTTTTTTTTGTTAGTTTAAACGTGAATGGAATTGTTTGCGGGACTATAATATATAATAATAAATAAATAAATAATGTACATTAGAAATTAGTTTAATAAATTAATTATGTACTAAAATTATATATTCGATAAATTTTATGACTAAACTCACGTCATTATTGACAATAAAGTACACAAACTTCATGAGCGGACAAACGTCAAAATAGCCATCATAGCGTGCAGCTAGTACAGTAGATAGTATACGGACGGACGGATAATTATTTGCCAAATACCTACATGTTACGTGAATTTATGATAAAATACACCATTATTATTGTTACAATATGTAATAGAATTATTATTCTGTTATATGCAATTATATATTTTCAGTAGTTATTAAAACAGTTAAACATAATGAAAAAGTTAAAATTAATTATAATTTGTATGTTACATTAAAATTTAAATTAACTCATCACAGTCGTGTAAATGAATGCAATTCGAAACATCAATTTGTTATGGCAAATAATCGCACTCTCAATATTTACCGATTATAAAGTTGTTTGGTTTAAATTAATCGCCGCAAGTGATGAGCTTAGAGCAAAGGCTCACCGATCACCACAAAATATTTACACAGCAAGTGATCGACTATGGTGAGATACGCATATGAACCAAAATAACTGACATAGCTCTAAGAATTGCTAGATTTAAGTGGCAATGTGCGGGACACATTGCTCGTAGGATGGATGGCTCATGAAGCCGAAGAGTTTTCGAGTAGCGACCACGTTTTTTTATAATAGCTCGGCACATTGACTGTACTGTACCTGATGGTAAGCACACTACAATCCAAACACAACGTCGACCACCAAGAGATCGAAATCCATCGGTGGTGGCCGCTGTCATGCCGGCCTGCTTAAATATCTCTTCACGTTACGCTTGAAGGACCCGATGTCATAAGAAGGAGGGAACACATTGGCTGGGAGACCGTTCCACAGTTTCACGGTACGACAAAGAGAACTTTTTAGTTCATGCCGAGATGGAAGTTACCGGAAAACTGTGATTCAGAAGCCCAGCGCGTGTGGTTATGTTGTGGAAAGGAGAGGAGGGAATTAGATTAAACAGCTCTTCAGAACACTCACCATGATACAAACGGTAAAACACACACGTACCGGAAGATGCAGCGTGGATAGACCCGCCACGAGGTAGACCGACGACCTGTTAAAAGTTGTGGGAAACCGCTGGATGCAAACAGCGCAGGACCGGTTATTGTTTGTGGCGATTATTGGGGGATGCCTATATCCAGCAGTGGATTTCTTTTGGCTGAGATGATGATGATGAAGAACTTATAATCGTTTTTCGGCAACGTAAATATTCCCAGAATCTGTTCCTTCGTAGTAACAAATCAAACTAGTTATTTATATGCTTATAAGGTACTAGCGCTTTTCCCGTGGCTTTGCTCGCGTCATATTGAGTTATACACCATCTTTTTTACTTTCTAGCTGAGTTGCTAAATACCAATTTTTATAGATCTATCTTCAAAAATGACGGATTTCATAAAAACTATAATCCTTGTTTTCACTACCTTAGGGTTTGAATTTCCAAAAATACTTCCTTAGTGTTCCTTAGTTCACCTACAGTGTAAATGGAACCCGCATGCAAATTTGTAATATTTCATGTATTTATAATATTTCAGTATTTTATGTTATATTATTAAATATTTGTGTTGGTTATTACACAAGAAAGTAGCTTGTTTTGTATTATTTAATTATAACAGCGATTGAGAAAGACCTATTCACAATGTGCCACAATTGTTGACTTCACTACACACTTCACTAATTTAACTTACAACATTTTATAAAATAACAATATAAAGATAAGTATAGGTAGGAACGATTTGTGTTATAGGATAGGAATTTATATATTATCCAGTTTTATATTGGTACTTACTAACGTTAATTGTTTCAAATCGCTACTCTCCTATATTTTGCACAACGCCTATAAACTAGTTGGTAACTCGTAAACTCCAATTTTGCTGCTAAAGTTTCTTATGTTTGCACACCAGTAGCTATTGGCGTAAGATGTGTTAGGAAGCGGAATTTATTTAATATTAAATTAAATGATCAGTCAAAATAAAGTTTTTTTTAATACTAATATCACAAGGATCGGCTTCCTCTACTAGCAAATATTATGAAATTATATACTGTCGGAGAATCGTGTCGATGTGATTATCCGTACTATTGACCCATACTATTATTGGCTATGACGACAGGTGTGTTCTTTGACCGCACGAACTTTATTAGTAGGCCAGAGATCCCTGCTAAACCTTTGACCGTATCCCGGCGGGCGCTCGGCCCGACTCTGGCCCGGTGTAGCGTTAATGATTCTTAAGTCTGCATATAGTGAAGGGCAACTAAGGAACTACACTGCACGAGGCCTGACACGTACTTGGCAATTTTTTTATTTCATTTCATAGACAATGCATGAAATGCCGATATTCTATACATTGCCTATGTAATATATATTTAAGCCTACATACATAAAAAATCTCGCGAAGCTGAAAACCTCAGTATATCCTGCTCTATTTTGACGCTGCACAGGACACAAACACTGAGATAGTATTTCCGGTGTCGTGCTTCGAGAATTTATAGTTGTTTGTCCAACAGCCAGTCACGTCGAATGGTAGCACTACCGTTAAACTATAATATACATCTATGATTTTTATAAATCCACTAGCTGGTTCTGCAGACGCCGTCTTTTCCAGTTGTCAATAATTCTACTACAGCGTACCTATCGCGTTCTGAAGTAGCATAAAACCTTCACCATCAAAATAAATAAATACTTGGAAATTAACCGATAATTTACCGATAGGTAGTATAGAGTTTGACTGGGTTGTGCATAAAATAACGGTTCATACAATTATAATTAAATCTAGCGGCATATACAAGAATTGCTCATTTAATAGTATTAGATCCAACTATTGTAATTAGTGTTGGTAAAATATCTATTGATTGGAATAGAATAATCGATACGATAAAACTCCATAGTTTTTTTCTTATAACAAATATTTGCGGCGAATGAGCTTTTTTAGGGTTCCGAAATAAAAAGGAACCCTTATAGTTTCGCTATGTCCGTCTGTCTACCCGCGGCTTAGCTCAGTAGAAAAAAGTAATTTGGTATGGGTATACATAAATTAACTACACCAACAAAATAATAAAATAAAATCATGAAAAAATATTATTTAGGGTACCTCCCCTATACAGTATAAAGTTATACTTACTGTACCCGTAAACAGGTGAAGTGGGAATTACATTTTTTTTCTCGTCTTCCCATCGTGGGGTGGCGTTGGCTAGGTCATTCAAAAATATTGCAGGTCTGTGAAATCCATTTTTCGATTCAGGGATTCGTTTGCGAATTATTAAATTTTAAATTGCTAATTTTTGTTGGAGTCAAGTGTCCCTCCACTCGTGCCAACGAGGTTGTTTTGGATATGTGAAAACAATCATAGTTATAGTATATAATGAAGTTACAAGGAAAACTATCAAGTTAACAAGTAATAGTCATTCAACTAATAATATGTACCTGGAGAAGTAATTTCAAATTCCATTGAAAATTACTTAAAGCCGCGTCTCTAAGTCTGTACTCGTATATTGTGACAGGAAACTACAGAACCCTACATACATTGCGCGTAGTTTTTTCACTAGCGCTTGAACTTGTAACAATGATAGACACCGCTAAGTGTTCTCTTATGCTCTAATATTTAAACAAATGCTTAGCTCAGAGTTTTATTGACAGGAAATCAGTGAGAACCAGCCATTCGACATGGGTATATACTCTGAGTACTTCGTAACTTGAACGACGATTATTTTAAATAGAACGTTTTTTTTTTAATTCTTTATGCAATAAATTTATCATTACATTATTTTATCTTGTTAATTTTTTTTTATAAAATATCTTTATGTACTGATTTTATTATAGTAATTATTATTCGGATGGGCATTTTTAACATGTAACATTTATTTAATTTATTGGCTTTTGAATTCAAAATAAAATTTTCATATTTACCCTACTTATTGGCAATTGACTGGCAATTACGAAGGCGATAGTAAAGATGACCATGCGACACGCACTTGGTAACTTGATGAATTGCAAGCAATCGATGTTTTCCAACACTATTTTTAATTATATTTATATTTCAATGTTGCTTAATTAGTAATCAAATATTTTTTTCACAATTTCACACACGGCCATTTAATTCCATACTAAGCATAGCTTATATTATGGTAATTAAACAGCTGATATACTATATATATATATATATATATATATATATATATATATATATATATATATATGCAGACACACAACTGACAATTATGCTCATCACACAAAAGTCAGTCATGGGCGGGGATCGAACCCGCGACCTCTCGGCTCAATAGTAGGGCTTACTACAACTGCGCCAAGAGGCCTATCTTTTCGTATTCATGAGAAGGTCTATGCAATTAGGTGTTATGAAACTATTGCTTCGATAAATTACTTTTCTATATTCTGGTGGTGTCTTGTGATAATGATAACAGTCACAAAATCTTGTTAATTCGAGATTGAATGCATCTCAATACTCGAAAACTACATTTCTCACTAGTACGTTGCCGAACTTGAATCCCCCCTTCCCCAAGAAGTTTTGAAAACCCTACTCACCGTAGGGATAAAAGACCAGGTTATTTTGCTGCGATCTTCTGTAGGCTGGAGATATTTGACCATTCAGACTGCCCCAAGTAGAGAGAAATATCCAAACAAATTTCTCTGTGTGTGTGTGTGAAGGTTATTTGGCTGCGATCTTCTTTGTATAGTTTAAAACACGATATTTACTCGGTGTCAATATTTTTTAATCGCGATTAATCAAGCAACAATACATATATACAGCTTTGTCCATACGCCCGTATTAGCCAGTAAACAATTGATGAGTTATTATCATTCGTTTGCAGACTTCCGTTAACGTATCCGCGAATAAAGTTTTTTTTTTCACCTGTTTGCCATTATTGCTCGGGTGAATTATGAATTATTCAAAAGGCGCTCGGCTACCAGCAACCGTCGTGATTTGTTCCGCACGAGTTTTGCTTTTTTACACACAAAACCGCCATTTTTAAATTCAGAACGTCCGCCATTGTTTTCTCGTTTTGAATTTTCGAACATGGTGTGTTTAAAACAAGTCCCGTTGAGTGTATAAACAGCACTTTATGGTTCCATAGTTATTTTAAAGGTTCTTTTAAACATTGTGATGTGTTTTATTATTTACTACCTATGTCCGTGGCTCCTCTCCTCTCCTCTCCTCTCGTGAACCCTAATTGTATTACTAAAATAAAAGTAGCCTAAGTTATTCCTTATAATATCAGTTATCTGCCAGTGAAAGCCAATCACCATACAAATCGGTTTAACAGTTTCGGAGATTACCCGGAACAAACAAACAGACTTACAAATTTAAAAAAATGGGTTTTCTGTTGTTCCGTGTTGTACTTTCATATGCATTTAGTAAAAAGCTGTTATTTTGCTGTTACAAACAGATACTTTATTTTATTATATGTATAGATAGGATAGGTTTAGTATTTGGGCATAATCTCATCTGATGTTAAGTGACGATGAGGCCCAGTACGCTAAGCTCAGTGGGAAGATTAATTCGCAAGTGCAGCTACCTGAATATACGTATCTTGGTACTTGACGATAGATTTTCATGGTGATGGCTAGCCATGCGGGCATTAGAAAAATGCCCTACCTCCATGCTATGGTTTCATCACGATGTTTTCTTTTACCGAAAGCTCAGGCTCATTCAGAGAATCAACTGTGTCCAATGCCCGTACTACTGAGCCACCATTGCTTCATTCAGTTTGTTTTCTGATCAGATCACGATACTACAAAATACCTTGTTTTTGTTTTAACTTCGTGTATAATCTTTCGCTGTTTATTTTCTCGAGCTTCTGTTTATTATTATTGTGACTAGCTATCGCCCGGGACTTCTTTTGTGTTCATTACAATAATCAGTGTTTATATCACTCACTGAAAATGTAGATTTCTATCAGCGAAAGAATCGGAACATTAGTGTAGTAACCTCTGAAGGTAAGTTACCTTCAAAGAAAGAAACAAACCACCTCTTTGTAATAACAATAATAGTCACCACTTTAACTAACAGCCACCAAATTAAAATATGCCAACAAGATTTACCGGCGCTCTATTGCCGTTGGTGACGGAAGTCATTGAACAGCGCTGTGCAAACTCGGGTACTTCAGTTGGTTATTTGCCGAGTTAATTCTAGGGATTGGGGGGGGTGAGATAATTTGTGAGGGGGGGGGGGTGAAGGGGAAGGGAAATTTATGCGTTAACGCGTATAACGCGTTTATTACGCAGTAATTTTAAATAAACTTTTATTATTGACAATTTATATAGCCTACTCAATTGAGAAAGAATTTGCACTTCCCGTGTACAAAAAAATTCATGAAAATCGATTGAGAACTAATACAAATTTATTATTTGTATTTTTTTACTATTTCTAAAAGTATTGTTGACAATTATTATAGCTCACTAATCATGGAATAGCATAATATACTTTCCATGTACCATGGACTAAAGCTTCCTAATTAAAATCAATTGAGAATACATTGTTTTTTGAAAGGTTTATTTATAGCCCAGCAATCATAGAATGCCATATATTCTTATATCCTATCATTTGAGTGTTGTACAAGCATCTCTTGTACAAATCTTCATAAAATCAGTTAAACTCTTTTGGATTTAAATCCGGACATACAAACAGAAACGACAGACAAAAAGGTTCCTTTATATATTCTAAATCTATTTCATTTTAATAGACGCCTGTCTATCGGTCTATCTGTCTATTAATTCTAATTCAACTCTAAAATATTATTTTGTCACTGATTTATATCAATTTAGTAAGAAAATGTTTTGCGTTGGGAAGGGGGATTCAGAGAGAGGTAGGGCACAGATAAATTTATTTGGAGATTTATCTCTACTTGGAGCAGTCAGACTGGTGGAATACCTCCACCCTACAGAAGATCGCAGCCAAATAACCTTGTGTTGTGTTACTGCGGTGAGTAGGGTTTTTAGAGCTACTTGAGGTAGGTGGGTTCATGTTGGTAACACGCTAGCTAATAAATGTCCATAGGCAACGATAGCCGCTTACCATCAGGCTAGCCGTATGCCTGATTGCCTCCTTAGTAGTGCATAAAAATATGTTTTATTAGTAAGTATAAATTCAGTTTCTTTGTTGTGTTGGTTGTATTTAAATAATAGCACTTATGTACATTAAACAACTGTTCAGATGATAAAATTCTCAGGAACGAAAAATATACCACAGTTATTAATTTATTAATTATTTATTTTAAAATTTTCACTGCATTATTCACCAATACATTCAACTGAGTCTTATATATTTTATTATATAATACAATTTAAAACAAAAAAAGATCAATTTTTATAAACCATATAATAAAAAATAACAATGTTTATTTTCTTAAGCAATTATAAATAAATAAACACGTCATTGTTTAACTTAATAATAATATAGTAAAAAACGCATTATGTAACCATTACAATAGAAACTTTGATGGAGTTTTTGGCGGGATCTCAAAGTATCATGTAGTTGTTTTTATTTTTTTATCCATAAATTTGTGTTATTTGACCCTATAATGTGTAATACAGGTGGCATTTTGCATAATAAACTTTGGTTATTGTGCACAAGTGAAGTGGACTAAAAATAATAACACGGATCATGAATTCTGAGATGCCACAAAAACTCCCTAGAAAGTTCTAACAAGAAGCAACCATCTTGTTAGGATCCTGAAATTGTCATGGAAACTATATTCACTCGATAAGTAATGCTCTTCAATAAAGAGGACCAATTGCCCAGTTCAAAAAAAGAAAAAGAAAAACATTTATAAATACAATCATTTTTTAACCGACTTCAAAAAGGAGGAGGTTCTCATTTCGATTTTTTGACGAATATTCAGACATTACTTCTTTGTTTATGAACCCATCTAGATGATTATTTTTTCGTTAAAAAGAGGATACCTCAAGGGTGGTCCCATTTTAATTGAATTGGCATGAACCTTCGACTTCGAAGATACACCAGGGAACTCCTCAAAATGATTGAACTTGGTTTTCTTTTTTCTTAAAAATTGTCTAGTAGACAAACAACAAACACTTTAATAGCTCCAAGCTTTTACATGGGCGATAGTCATCGATACCAGATTCTTAGTTTAATGTATATGATAAATACACTGTAAAAATGGAGACAGCCAGAATCCAAAAGTGCAGTAGTTCCACACACTTCGTCTAATTTAATTCTATTTGGCAACGAATCTAATGTTCCGAATGTTCATTATAATCTGCAAGTACCTATGTTATGAACAAATATTACAAGATTACGTTTCTAGAATAATACCTGAATTATTATATAGCATAAAGTTTTTTTTTATTTATCATATTATTTATTACAATATGTACAAATTTTATAATTATAATTAACATGTAACATTCTTATTTAATATTAATTACTCAAATGCACCATTAATTCATTAACATACTTAAAGCAAATAACGGAGTTTTTTTTACAATACGTTTTAAGTATTGCTTATTTTCTAAAATATCATTTTTAGGTAATACATTTTTTATAATTTTTCTATTCATTATAATTATTAAAAAAAAACATTTATAAAAAACTTGAGAGGTGTCGTAGGACATTCAGTAGGAACGAAGTTCCTTTCGCTATTTTATATTGTATATTATGTATTTTTAAATAATAAGCTCAGTGATGGAAAGGTAATAAAATTTTATGAAATAAAATATTAATAGTTATTGTTCATTCAATTTTATTTTGAATTTACTGCTTGTTTATAATATATTTTTATTTTTATAATATAAATAAAATGTATTTATATATAAACAAAAACTAAAAAAAAATGTTTATGTAAAAATCCTAAATCAGCGGGCCTCGAATTTTCTTCTACTCGTACTATAGGTACAAAAGTGCGTACAAGTCCGATCGTCACACAACTAGACCAATTCGACGACGATCATAATCATGAAAACAAGGACTTTTATTAACCGTGTATATTCTATCTCATGCTCTCGTAGGCTAAATCCTATAGATGTGTGTTTGTGAAGGTCCGTTCCTCCGGCATGGAGCCCTTGAGCCAGCAGCCGCTCGCGCGATACAGTGACACTGCATTCACTAGCTATCGACACACACACATAACACTGCACTTCACACATGTACATAGGTTCTGTAAGGGACCTTTTTTTTCTTTTTTTGGCTAGTAAGTTTAGACAAAAATTACCAAATCACTAAATACATATACACATGTTCCTACCTTCCTCCCAGAAGGCAGGAACATGTATATTTGTACAGTTAGTTAGCTCGAATTTCTATGGACAGGGATTTAGTCAGATCGCGACTTTTTCGCATGATCGGCAACAGCCCAAGCCGAGGTTCGGCCACTTTGGCACCCTTGGAGCTTGTTGCCTAGCTTTCGCGGCTGAGTGCCTTCCGCGCTCGCCCCCAAGCCCGGTGAAGCTGTAAAAGCCGCAAAGGCTCCAGAGCCCATAAGGCTAACAGTATAGCCAGTTCGAAAAAAAAAAAAATGTTTGTTTGTCTCTTTTCAGTGTCGGTCGGTGGTCGCGGTCGAACATTTTTTTGGTGTAGTTCCCATCCGCCAAACGCGCGAAAAAGAACTTCGTTTCAAAAACAGTAAGTATTTACATGATTTTGATTTTATTTACAACTTTGATTTAAGTTTTAAATTATACTTCGTGTGAAGAATATAGGAGTATACAAATTAAGAAAAACGTTTAACTTATATTTTCATAAGCAATCACTAGCGTTAAGTAATCACAAATTTGAGTTTTTAGCGGAATCTTAGTCATCTGTCATTTAGTGGTTTTTATTTTTTAGTCATAAATTTGCGTTAATATATAGATAAATAGTATTTTGTGTAATATAGTTTGGAAGAACACAATTAGACATGACAATTAGAAATGACATGGATCATTAATTGTGAGATGTCACAAGAACTCGTTCGGAAATTCTAGTAAGGAGGCCACTATAAGATTTAACACTGAAATTATTACAAGAGTCTTTGTGAAACGAAATAATTACCCACGTGATTATAGCAATAAAAATATTCAATAGCGAGGATGGAATGCCAAATTAAGAAGAAAAAGAATGTGAATGACAAATTTGGATAAACGAAACGCTTCTTATAATAACATCGCTATAATTATCACATATATTATTACTCAAAGATTTTCCTGGCAGCGCTATATCACCGTTTATTCTTCATTAATATTAATGTTTCAAAGAGCATTTTAAAGCTTGTTCTCCGCTATTGACGAAATATAATAAATTAAAATGAATGTTATCATTAATAGAAAAAATATTTTTTTCTAGTTTTGCCATTTGTTGATGCTAATAAAAATTTATTCAAGTTGCCATCTTTTAAAAACCTGCTTAACTAACATGACTTTTATAATATGCGAAATATTCGCATGGGTCAGCTAATATTAATTTATTTGTAAAAAAAAATAAACAATAATAATTAACTGACTTTTATTTAAAGAATAGCAATGAAGGAATAAATGGATGTAAATATTAAGTAGAAATATTTACAAAAAAAAAATCATTTAATCAGTTTATGTTAACAATCATTCTTTCTTATATTATTCAAAATTGAAAATGGTTTACAAGACGACGTCCAGTAATTCCTATGTATCGCTTTTATTATTCGAGGAAAAGAGAACGCTATGGATTTTCTGTCTCTATCGCTGTAACCACTTTTTTGGTGCTAAAAGCCCGAAATAGTCGAGGTTGAGAGTTTTTATCGTGTTTTTTTTTTACACGAGAACAAAGTAAATTAACATTTTATTTTACATGCTCTGACATTGAACATTGTATTGTGCGTGCGTACTAACGTATATTTTGTGGAAACTGAGCAAGATGATAACACTGTCGCTATCTCACACCCGATTATACGATCTGTCTGTCCAGTTCCTTCTCTGTCTACGACAACTAGATACTGTGTGCTGGGCGACAAATGTTCAACTCGAATATTGCCACTTACCAGTTGTGGGCTAGAAAATTCCCAACCGCCAACCTCAATCGCGCTGACAATCCAACAAATCTTTTAAATATATATTTTTTCTGTTTTATGTGAAATTATTGTTGTTTTTAATTTTTACAAAATAATTGAGAAAATTACAACGCAGATATTTCACTCTAGTCGAATAATCTTATATAATTTATTTTTGTATTGTACTAGGTTAATATTGTTTATTAGTTCGCCGACATGAATATAATTTACGTGTTTATGTTTTGTTACAGTTATTAATTCATATTCACAATTTATAGTATGAAATTGTTAATTTTTTTTTAAATCTAATTTCTTATGAAATCGCTTCGAACCCTGACCAATTATTATTAATTAATGTTAATTATAATAATATTATTATGTTTATTATATAAGTTATATTTAACTAATTATATGGGACTGCGTCAGCTATCTTATTGAAGTCTCTGTGTAACTTTGTAATTGAAATTGTAAGAATATTTGCAGCAGTATGACTAGGATAGTCGGTAAACACGTTTCCGTCGCAGCTCCTGTAACAAAAAAATATTTTTAACAGTAATAACAAAAAGTAATTATATATACAGAAATAAGATCAATTTACTTAGATCAGTTTAAATAAACAAACTCTTAGTAAACTACGTATAAGCGATTGTAAACAATTTTTCAATCTATGACGACTCAGCTGACGCTTATCCGTTCATATACAGTGTAAACTCTATATAAATAATTTATATTATTAGAGAATCTATATAGCGTAACAATCACTCTCGATAGCGAAACAATACGTTATTATTTAGACCTCAACAAACATTGATTTCACTGAAACTTAAACACAGTTTCATTTCATACGTCGTACCTACAAGAAATGATTTCATGTCTTAGTGTATTTAGTAATTGCTTAGGACAAGTTAGTGCGTGTGTGCCTTATTAGATACAAACTAGATAGTTAGATTTAGCCGGAATAGCACCTGCTTCCTAAATAGTAGCACTATATCTGATAGTAAATAGAGAGATCAGCAATCCAACGCCGGTGGTTGTTGTCATGCCGCGCTATCCTGGCTGATCCCGATATGTGACAAACCAAAAGAGTGTCATTATGACGGGTTTATAACCATGTGCACGGTGGTCCCGACCCAGTTAGGTACAGATCCCTACCTGCTTCACGATCACCAAAGTTTTATTGCAATCGGATGAGTGGCTTAGGTACGCGTACAAACAAATTACCATTAATTTTTAGATATATGGATAACTAGCGGTGTGGCTGCGGGTTCGCACGCGTTTGTTAGTACGCTTTAGTTATTTACATCCCGTAATTATAATTTTACTCATATTATTAACAATTCATGTTGCCTATCATTTGAAGAATGATATGTATTGACATGTATTGTGTGTGCAATTCTCATCGAAATTCTAAACCGATTTTGATGAAATTTTGTACATGGGACGTATTTATAATTGATGAGATCAACAATCGTTAATATCACTTTTAGAAATAGCAAAAAAGCAATAATTTTCATCAATTCTCAACCGATTCTGATCAAATTTTTAGACGGGAAGCATACGTCATCCCATAATTTTATTGATAGGATAGAAGAATCGTAAAAGTACATTTAGGAACTGTAAAAATAAATTAGTTCCCAACCGATTTTGATGTATATGAGAATTATATGTCATTTCTCAATTCATATAGTAAACAAGACAATTTATAACTAAAAAGAAAACCAAATTCTATTATTTTGAGAAGTTCCCTGGTGTATCTTCGAAGTGAAAGGTCCAATGCGTTCATATTGGCGTTTAAATCGGTTCATAAACAAAGAAGTTATGGCTCAACATACATAAAACAAATAATGTGAAATTTTCAATTTATATATTCAGTGTCATTATTTAATGATGTTGTTAAATTATTCACTTCATTACCTAATTACCCCGATACCGAGAATACATTGAACGCTCCTCGTATATGAAAAGAGCTGAATCAATTTTGGTAAATATTATATGGGACCACCCCTGAAGAATGCCTTACTAAACAAAAAAGAATTATCAAAATCAATTCATAATTAGCAGAGTAATCGCGTAACAAACATACAGTCGAAATGATAACCTTCTCCTTTTTTAAGTTGTTTAAAAATAAAATCACGCGATGAAAATAATTACTGCGTAATAAACACGTGAAGAGCCGCGGGGCACCGCTTGTATATTATAATATGCAATTACAAAATATATAATAGATTTTCGATTTCTATCAAAATTAATTAAAATTACTTTACGATACGTAACAAAAGAAACTCTCAGAAAAGCCATTGATTATGAATATATACGAAAATAAAAACCGATGAAATCAAAATTGGTTTGGAGTGATTTTTCTCTCGCGTTTATTTCTAGACAAAACAGAACCCCTGAAATAAGCTGCTCACAGCTTTTTGTTTTCCGCATTTGCCGACGTTCTTATTAAATTTTTACCGTAATATTCTACGTCGGCAATATTTATAAACGACATTACTGAAAACTAAGGCGCGTGCAGAAGATCAGTGTTTGTTTGTCAAAATATTCTCATGTAAGGAAGGCACTTCTACTTAAAATCATATTAAAAAGTGTATATAATTATGTAAGCGCGTTATTATACATCTTTGACGTAATCAAAATTATTTTTAATTTACACGAAATTCATGTATACAAATAAAAAGTTTGAACTGCAATTATGGCTCAGTGTTAGTGTGTACGGACATCGCGTCTATGTGCGTGCGTTCGAATCCCTGCAATGAGCCTGAAAGCTGAAGCTTTCGGTGAAGGAAAACCTCGTGGTGGTAGGGTTTTTCTAATGCCTGCCTGGCTAGCTACCACCCTCAAGTTGAAAATCTGTCGCCAAGCACCAATAGGTGTGTTCCGGCAGCTGCATTTGAGAGCCAGTCTTCCCACTAGGCTTAGCGTGTTACCATCTTTAGCCTCATCGTCAAACCTATAAAATAAAAAATAAAAAACAACAATTTGGGATTAGAAAACTTTAGATGAAGTCGTTTTAAACACTTATATGTTGAAAATAATACCTGTGAATCATTATTTATTCATTATTACATATATATTACACATTTTATAGTTTACATAAATAATATGGCACAAAACACCGGTATTATGTTCATGTGCTCTTGCGTGACGTCATCGTCCAATAAATAAAATTAAGGTTAAAAATATTATGCGCAAAGTTTACTATAATTTAAGTTAAAAGTTATGAAATTTCTTCAGCATCTTCATAATTTTAAAGTCACTATTTCTACACATACAATAAGTACGAGTAGTAATAATTTAAGAAGTACAAGATAACCTGTAATAATAAGAATAACACTCAATTGTTTATATAAATATTGTCCAATTATGTCACGTTTTGTGATCGGCGTTTCCAACCAAGTGACTGCAGGTCAAAAACCCTAATAATCACAAAGGTAAAAATTAAATAAATGAACAATTATATTATCCAAATTTGTGTTTTGATCAATGTGATAAAATAATTACCTTTAACTTTTATACATATTAAGTAATTTATTTCTAGATGACATGTTTAAAAAGAAATAAAAATCGAGTGTGACTTTCTTCACCACGATAAAACCAGAGGTTTATTGTGAAAACAGTTAATTAGAGGAGGTTCCTCCTATCAAATTATATGGTATACCATTGAATAGGGTATAGAAATTCAAGTATCTTTAAGTCACAATATCACCACCGACTTGAAAGATCATAATGTCATTGATTGCGAACGCAGAGCACTCGCAGTTATGGGGAACATGTTGGCCTGTAGATTAGCTCGTTGTAGTGATGAAGTTAAGATCTGTTTATTTAAATCATATTGCCAATGTTTCTACACGAGCAACCTATGGGTTAACTTCAATCAAAAAACTATTATCGCTTCACAATACAATAATACCTTTAAAGTATTAATTGGACTGCCGCGATTCTGAGGTACATCTGGATTTTTTGCGTTGATTGTTTTTATACCACCATGCACAAGAGAGTAGCATCTGCCCTAAGTAGACTTCGTAATAGTCCCAACTGAATAATGAGGATACTTATGACAATTTATGATAGTTCATTTATGAAGCACTGGATATCGGTAGTTGTATGATGATGTGATGTCATCATCATTAAACAAATATAGATTTGTGTAATTTATTTTAATCTAATTTTGTTTTCATTCAATGTGTATATAACTATATATTCATTCGTTTATAATTTACGCCCTATGTTGTAGGCCCATTTTGCCTTATAAATAAATACATTATTATTACAGTTAGAAACTTCATAGTGTACTTTTTGTTACAATATATAAAATTTGGTGCGAAAATTCACTCATCATTTTATCATAACTCGGCTAGAAAACTTAAAAAATTACACAAAATCAAAATTTTTGTCTCATGTATTTACCAAAAATAAATTGTATTAATTTCTTTCATTCACTTCGGGATCCTTAGCACGAGTCTGAGTCACAATTAATAGGTTTTTATTAAATGTTTGTTGGAGTTAAAGTTTATTCGTCAGTCGCAAATAAAATCTATCACGGAACAGTCGTGTTTCATTGTATAGCAGCAGCTAGCGACCTTAACTAAAACAAATTAAATAAATACCTACACATAAACATGTTGTTAACATTACTTTATAGTTTAACCTGCTATCACACCTCGTAGGTATATATTACCGTTTTTGCAATAGACCAATTGACAACACATAGACCAAAGATAATTCGCTGAAACAGAAATAACGTTACTTAAATGGTGATCCTCATTTATGTTCTTTTTTTACATTTTTAAGATACAATTATATAGGTGCGTTAAGAAAAAAAATGATTCGAGTGAATTTTTACATATTGTAATAAATAATCGACTTTATGAATTTGTTTGCTATAATCCTCTTGTTTTATTGTCATAAAGATGGTCATGATCTATGTTACATTTTAATATGCTGTATCGGTGTCATCTAGAAATAAATTACAAATATTGATGTAAATAAAACAGATTTTATTTTCCAATCCTTTTGTTATTGTACTTCAATAAATTCGTTTAAATTAAAAATCAATTTGGTCACGTTCTAAAAGTATATTTTATAACGCGTGTACATATGTATGTACTAGCACCCATATTTTTATTATTATTGATAAGATATCTGCTAGACATGTCTACGGTGAATATCAAAAGTATTTGTGCTACGTCAAAGTTTATTCAATGCTAGATGTAATGTATAACAGCAGTTCTGTGACCTACTTAAATATATGGTTAGTTCGAAATTAAATGACCATGTGTGAGAATGTCTCTAATTACTATGATTACCTGTAAAACTCCTTCCTAATGCGGAAGCTGGGTTAGCGCTGCGCTCTCGAAGCACTATGGTGTGACTTGTCGATTTCCATACATCGAATAAAGATGCTTCACATCTAAAAATAAAAATTTCATTTTAATACAAATGTACTCCATCTTTCGTATTTTACTCTGGGCATAACTGTCGCGAATATACGTGGTAGTCTATATTAATATATTGTCATAGGCCAATTTTAATCTCGTTCATAGATATAGTCGAAATAAGTCAAGAAAAGATGGGTTTCAAATGCAGCTATAGTATGCTATAGGAATAAACCGATGGAAGCTTGCCTTTATATTTTCATATAACGATTGCCTAAATTTAATATTTAATTGTATCTGTTATAACACTTTTAAAATAAAATTCGTAGCAAAATAAAATGTATAATCCCGACCTACACACTTGTTGACAATCATGTTTACCGAATTGCTTTTAGATTTTAGCTTCTTAAGTGTCTTCTTGCTTGTCGCCGAGTGCTAGCATTGACTTGAACACTACCACAGTCCACGACGTAACTATTAGTTATTTCATAGCCAATACATTGCTAGTTTTAAAGTTTTTCCAGTCGGTCATGTTTACCATCAATTGTTAATAGAGGAAGCAAATTCTATAAAAAAAACTTGACTATACAAAGTAATTATAAGTTTTTTAATTTAGCTTTGGATAAACATATTGGAGTTAATTTTGTTAGAATTTATAAAGCCAGTATTACAGTTTATATTTACCGTATCATGAGCGTTGGGACCGGAGACAATGAAGCCGCTTCCAATTCTAAAGTTGCTTCACTCGACGCGTAGCCATTGCTATAGTTTAACATATGGTTTGCTGTAAATCCCGGTACCTATGGACAAAAGACCATTAACTTTAATAAACAGCTACCATATGTCTCCTATACAGCTTATCTACGAACAGCTTTAATTTACAGACCATTTCTGCTTTTAAATGCACGTTTTAGTGTTTTTGCGGGACCTTCATGTAATATTGGGGACATTTTACGTGATTCTGCATTAGTTATTGTGCATTAGTAGGTATAAATAAAAACTAGAAGCATGCATTTTATGTTACAACAAAATAATAGTCAATTCTCTAACAAGGGAGCCAACATCTTGTAGAGATTTGTTTAAACTATCTATCCACGTGACATTGGCAGAATTGTGTATACACACATTGCCATTAAATAAGAGGAAGAAGAATTCACGTTCGATATAATGACAACATTATATCTGATGGTATGCGTAACATAATCTAAAAAAACATTAGTAGATATTAGTAGATAGCAGTGTCCACTATCAACAGAAGACATGAGCACTCATAATAGTAACTGAACAAACACGAGCTGATTTCAAAGCTTTATGCACGGAAACGAACCGATAAAGGTGGGACATTCACCAATTACTGTCCTAACGCCTTATAATTAAAACTTCTCTGAAGGCTTCCTACACGTATATGTAACAAAACAGACGGTCAATTGCACTTCACGTCTAACAACAGGATCTTTAAAACAAAATTTAGCTTCGCCTGTCATATATGCACTCATAATCTGAGATAGGAAGGTTCGCCATTGACAGACACGTCAAAGATGACGACATAGTCCCAATATAATCGGACAATAATCTTACAAAATTCATTTCATATTTTGCCTTTTCACGTATGTTTTTGTATATCGTAACAGACGTACTACAAAATTGTTAACTAAACACGGATAAAACTTAATAAATATTAAGAAGAAAACTTCAAATTTCAGTATGACTTGCGTTGAGCCTTATTAAACTTAAGGTTAATACATATATGTACATATCAATCTATAAAACAAGGGAAGCGTTAACCAACAAAGATAAAGCTGGTCCACCAATATGCAAATTGACCTACAAGCTAGAATTACACTAGTGAAAAATAGGAATAAAATATTTTTAACGAATACTGACCATTTGTTCGTTGACGTACCACGTGATGTTGGCAGCAGGTAACGATGGTGGTGATGTACAATTGGCTCTGATGTGATCACCGCCGATGTATGTTATTCGATTTGATGTCACATTTGGACTTGCTAGTGGTGGTTCTGTGAATGTGTTATTATTAGGTTCCCTTTTCTGCTTACAAACACTATCACCGTATTCTCTTCACAATAGCAACAAAAAATGTAGTATAGCGTTCGGTTCATCAATGTACAAAATTTAAATAAGCAATAAAATGTTATAGTCGATCAATCGTGATAGTAATCACATAATGAATCACAATAATCCTAAAGAATTATAATTTACGATATTCTCTGTAATATTTCGGCTCCACTAGCGTGGACTACTAAAGAGGCTTATTATTTTATTTGAGCGCAACCCTAATTACTTTTCTATAACAAAAGTCAAACATCAGCTATCTGCCAATGAAAGTCCCGTCAAAATAGGTCTGACCGTTTTGGAGATTAAGCTGAAACAAACGGACAGACAGATAAAAAGGTTTAAAATTGTTTATTTGTTATAGGTACCCCGTATATACTGTCATATGCTTTTAGTAAAAAGCTGTTATTTTGACATCACAAGCAGATACTTCAATTTTATTATAATTATATATAGATGATCCATTTCGTAACTACTAAGACAAGAACTTGACTACGGTTTAGCAAAGAAATTTAAACTTAAATATTTAGGACAACATTAACATAAATGATACTACATTTAAGTTGAAAAGTAAGTAGAAATTTAATACAAAAATAATGAGAAATGAGCAGATATAAACTCGACACTTTGCAAAATTTTGCCGTTGATAAAATACTTCAAAACTCTTCAACTAAAAATGACGTTAAATCCAAAAAGGATAAGAGTATAGCACTTTAGCACTAATTTTTTTAAATTCTTTCTTTATATACATTAAATTTCAAAGAAAGACGTAGCTCTATAAGAATAATATATTTTCAGTCTGAATTATTTTAACCTTTAAAATTATTATTTGAAAAGTCATAACTCGAAAAGTGAACAAAGCCACCGACTTCAATTGAAGCAGAGACACCGTTGGTAGCATAGCCTTTCGGACGGAACGAAGTACGGTTTAATAAATATACTCCGGAGAAACATGTATTTGTGTTTATACAAAAAGCTGATGTAGATAAGCCAATTTTAAAATTTGTGAATATTAGGACGAAGCCATCTGGCGGAATACAGAACATATTCAGAGCAGACTGAAAACGGTTTATTTTTACCGGACAGAATACCAGATGCGTTGTGAATATGCAATATTTCACTGATATGATCCTAATAAAAGATTTTTGAGGAAGGGATTGAAATATTGGGCAAGTGGGCAGATGGTGTCCGGGCACCATGACGGATTGGTTTGCGTTCAATTTCATAATAATAACATTCTTAATATTTTTCACGTAAACAACTTGAATTATTTAATGCTACAAAGCAACCTATTGTAAAATAAACTATTCAAAATATATTGCAATATTATGCCTTAATCGTAAGTAGTTTTGGTTGATTCCTTTTTTTTCTTTTTATATCTGTATACCACTCCGATTGACCACACTTCTCGTTGAAGTTAGGTAGTTGATGACAACAACAAGCTAGCCTACTACCGCAATACATGTTAAAATGCTTGGTGAAAGATTTTTAGTTTAAGGATAATAACTAGCCAAGGGGGTACATGCCATTGTGGATTCGAATCCAAGTCAATCAACGTGGTGGCTGCACACTCTACCATTGAGTTCTATTAACATATAAAATTTTCATTTTCAACCCAAATTGTGAAATTTAACATCGACACATTAGAATTATAATAATCAACTGTTAGATATCAAGTTCTAAATCAAGAAATACTTTGTTCAATTTAGGCCCTAAGAAGGCAATTAAATATGAACGTTGAACACTATTACCAGTTCGGAAAACATCCTAGTAATCTATAAGAAACGGCAAGAAACTCAATCGAGATTTTTTTTTCTTTTAATTTTTTTCACCTGGACAATAATATTTACAATTAATATCATATTAATAATTAAGTGAATGTACAGAGAAGGAGTCACTTTCAGACATCCCTATACTTCACAAAATGATCCACCCTATAATGATAACCTTTTGACAGTAAAACATGCTTGACATGATACTTGAACTCATTTTCTGGCAAATCAGTAATGTGCTTCGAAATCTTATTATAGAACCTATTAATCTAAGACACGTTACGTTATGACTAATATATGTCTATTTGTACGCTGCTGGTCTTTAATTAATTATAATTTAATTATTTTATAATATGGTCCCTTGATAAAAGTCTAAATAAATATAAACCTTAAAAAAATAACTGTATATTTATTTAATTTTTCGTTCCGAAAATTAAAACTTTTTATCTGTGAGTCACGTTATTAGTAACGCCATACAGAAAATATGCCATTATCGTACAATGAATTTACACAGTTGAGTGGTACCTTGTAATAATTGTCCCTAAAATTATAACAAAACGCTGAAGAAAATTCATAAATGAAAATCTACTAAGTCAATTTTGCACATGATACCTTTAACCTTAGTTTTATTTGTTGATTTCAAAATATTTTATATTACTTTCAAAGGTGTAATAATGGATAAATATTGATTCACGGGTATTATGTTCAACATATAAAGTGTTTAAATCAATTTTCCAAAACTTGTCTACTATCTGTTTATGGGTAACGATAGCAAATTAAAAATTAATAAATAATTAATATCAAGTAATTGTAATAAATCTTTTACCAACAACCACCATCTCAGCCGCCTTTATGTCTGTATGAAAAAGCGGTGCGTCCGCAGACACTTCACACTGGTATTCTCCCGTAAGTGTTCTATCGACTTCTGTTAATACCACCCGATTCTGGTTTGACGCTGCAACCTGCGCATAAAAACTAACATTATTAAATGAATTACCTACAGTCGTTTTGTAACTAGCGACTATTTTTTTTCTTCTTCCTGTAAAAAACTTGCCGTTACCCGCCCCCTTAAAATATATTAAATTTAGTAATAATTTATTAATAAATATATCCAATGTCCCTATACCACGAAACAATTGAATTCAATGCCAAAATTAAATTGGATCTAATCGTTGGAATTCAACGTCTCTCTGTCTTTCCGATGTTTATGTTATTTTACATGTTTTTATTTTTATTTTAATTCATAACTATGTTATCTGGCCAGATTATATGATATATTTTGTAAGATAAACTAACATACGAAATATGCAGTGACGATAATTGTGAATCAATTCGGACAAAAGACGCACTTGGGGCACTTAAATAGCTTACGCTGAGTAAATCATAAGATATATAATATATCAAATTATAGTTCTACATAATTGTAGATCTTAAAAAGACATACAAAAACGTCAATGATAGCTTATATCTATCTTCTGATGATCTCCTACAATAAGCATTTTTGTCTTTAAAATAACCATCCGACGGCATGCTGTAGTCCATGCGAGCGGAGCCGCGGGCAAAGCTAGTTGTAAAAATAAATAATTTCATAAAAAATAAATATGATTAGTGTTGTAATTTTTTTATGTTACGATTTAGCAGACAGGTCTGCATTTCACTCGATGTTAAATGGTCACTACAGCCTATAGCTATTCATAATTAAACTCAAATAGGACCACATTCCTATCGAGGCCAGTCAATAATAGGTGACTACTCCTGAGGACTGAGGCCAAATTGCCAGTGCGTGTTAAGTGTTGCTTGGTTGCAGAAATACATATATATATATCTGTATCCTCTATTTGTATTCTGTAGTTTATATTTGACTGCGTTTATAAATATTAAATTAAAACAATTTTAAAAGTTACTTGAGAGTAGCTCAGATCTTTTGTCAGACGAAAATATCATTATTTATTAGTAGGCACTTCGAATGCGCGGCGTAAAGTTTGAAGATATAGGTGCGTCATGAAAAAAAGATTTGAGTGAATTTTTACACATTGTAACAAAAATCACGTTGCTTGTTAATCCTTTTATTTTATTGTGGTGAAGATAGTCACAATCGATATTAAAAAGAGTCACTTAACCTCAGTGTGACTATTTCAAAGAAATATACTCGTAACTTTTAACGCGCGCAAATATAATGTATAACACTTTTTTTCTCGAAATAAAGCTAGTTTTTGAGTGTAACGGGTACTTATAACGTATCCGAGATCTGTGTGTAATAATTAAAAGGAAATATGGAGTCACCAGCTTTGCCCCGCGGTTACACTCGCACCCGTGTAAACTATCATTGTTCTCAATTCTCATACATGTCTACATCGTTATAGGTTTAGCGTAGTGGCCACAATCTCAACTGGTGTTAAGTGAAGATGTGGCCCAAGATGATAACTAACTAAATAAAAAAGATGATAACTAAGCCTAGTGGAAGATTGGCTCGCAAGTGCAGCTGCCGGAACACAGCTATTGGTGCTTGGCGACAGATTTGCAACTTGAAGGTGGTAGCTAGACAGGCAGGCATTAGAAACTGCCGTATCACCATGCAGAAAGAGCCCTACCACCATGCAAAGCCCTACCACCATGCAACTGATGCAAACATTGTCTGGCATTCATTGTTACTGCCCCGCCTCTTATAGTCGTAGAGGGAATTCATATAGCCCATAATTTCCTCCAGGTGAGGAAAAAGATTTTTTCAAATCTGACTAGTAGTTCTAAACAAACAAACAATCTCTTTAACTTGAAAATTTTAGAATATTGTTAAAGTTTAATATAACTTACATCAACTTTGATCTCTGAAACGGGGAATACTTTGGTCGCAGGCGATTCCTTTGGAACATACCGGTAGAATTCGATCATGTTTCGGTACCATCGTATGGAATATAACTGTGCCCCTTCCAGCTCGTAAGTACATGACAGTTCCGCGTCTCGGCCCGTTAGAACTGCTTTGGGAACGTGGATCTGAAGGGATTTTAACGTATTCGCTGTACCTGTGGACAAAATATTAATAAGGTAAATAAAATGAGAAAGTTTAAGCAATTTCACTAAGATTTTTAAGATTTTAAGGTGATTACTCTCACGTGATCCGGAATGTACGTCTATTTTTAATATTTTGTATAAGATTTACATATTTATAATAATAATAGGCGTGCACCGCGGTTTTACTCGCGTACAGTTTAAAAGAAATCGCTGATTGATGATTTATAATACTTCAGTATAGACAATGTTTTTATCGGGTGGCCAGGGTTATGTATCACAACTCATACGGCTCGTTCACGATACTACACCTATAGTCATAGATCAGAGCCGAGTGATTAATTATTTTAATTTTACATTATCTCCCAAACGATGCGTCTAAATAACATGCTATGAAGGGCAAAGTTTATCTTCATAAAATGTACTAAGGAGCAAAATGTTTGTAGAACATTTACATATCACTAATCATTACGGCAGCGCACGCGGATAAAGCAGTTCAGGTGCGCTGTTTCTTCCAACTTACATAACAAAAACCAATATTTAAGGCTAGCTGAGAAGTATATGCCTAATGCTAGTAGTTTATACTATTCCTAATGAATCTGGCTATCGTAAACAAAAACAATTCTTCGAATCCGACGAGTAGTTCCAGAGATTAGCGTGCTCAAAAAAACAAACAATCAAACAAAAAAAACTTCCTCTTTATTATTTTTATTAATTAATAATTATTATCAATAATATGCCAGGGACACCAAAGTGTACGTAATATATTTGATTGACCCACGTCAGCCACGGCGGTCGCCCTAAAGACAAAAATGCATATTGTGATTGAATCTTAAAAGACATACATATTCTATCGCTGACTTTTTTGTAGGTCTTTTCAGATCTACAAATATGTATACATTAATTTGAAATGTCTATTATGATTTACTCAGCATGAGCGATTGAAGCGCCTATTTTCCGAATTGATTTAACATTATCGTCACTGCTTATTTTGTATGTTACTTTACATAATAAAATATACCCTGTTACCTGGCCACATAACATAGCTATGAATTAAAATAATGTAAGTGGTTATCGTGTGAAAAGAACATAAACGGACAGACAGACAGAGCGTTCAGTTTTATAATATGTATAAATGTATGTTTGATGTAAATATGAAGCGATTGCACTATCCGTACGCTGTAACCTCTGAATATGTAACAGTATCCGCGCGAACATTACTGCCCGATCAAAATCGTGTTCCCGCATAAACACCCGTTCACCTATCACATTAAAATAATATCCGATCCGCATCGGTTCGGGTACACGGATTTACCGAATAGTATTATTCCGTTTGCGCAAACAAATCGTAAATTCAGGAGATTTAAAAAGCTTTTATATCTCTCTTTGTTTGCAAAGTTGTTTGGCATATCACTGTTGCATATAAAAATGTTGGACGTATAATAGTTCAATCGTGTAAACGTCGTTTCCATTTTACCGTGTTAGGTATGTTTTTTAATTTGCTTTTTATGACCCCATAAAATGTTGAGAAAAACATGTAAATTATAATTAGTATTTGGAGCGACATATATATGACTGAGATATCTCAGTCTACGTACAATCACCAAACAGAAGCTTCTAGGCGATTAGTTTTTTTTATAGTAGCGCGCGGCACTGTACAGTCCGATACCGACCTCAAAGCATCTCGATTGCTTTTTTTATGGCAAAAGGCGCAAAAAGGCAGACGGCCCACAACTGCAACACCAGGGGCATTACAGCCATGTTGCTGACCTTGGAGACTGTATTTAATCCCTTTTTGAAGAGCCTCATGTCATAGCAATGGGGGACAACAGAGCTGGGCAACCCATTCCACAACCCTAGCATACGTGACAGGAAGGTTCTAGAGAACCTTACTTTTGTCAAGTTTCGGCTAGGTTTTAGAGTGTGAGGATGAGCAGCCAGCCAACCGCGGAAGGTGCGACTTTGGAACGGTGATGAAGGCACTATATCAAAAAGTTCCTCAGAGCATTCTCCATTGTACATGCGGTAAAAGACACAAAGAGACCCGAAGTCTCTGCGAAGTTGTAAGGTTTTAGAAGGCTGGATATAGGACAGAGTTCCTCTATGAGTGATCCATCAGAACTGATCTTGAAACGCGACAAACCAAAAGAGGCACTGTGACGGGATTATCACCAGGTGTACGGTGATCGGTACAGATTCCTACCACTCGGCTCGATTACTGGATATACACAGGCTGATCTTGGAATTCAACACTGCTAAGCGTGCTGCATGTTTTAAGAGAGGTAGGGCACAGATAAATTTCTTTGGAAATGTCTCTCTACTTGCGTTAGCCCGACTGGTGGAATACCTCCACCCTACAGAAGATCGTAGCCAAATGACCTAGTGTTGTGTTCCTGCGGTGAGTAAGGTTTCCAGACCTCCTTGGGGAAGGCTGGGTTCAAGGTCGGCAACGTGCTTGTGATACATATGGTATTGCAGGCGTTCATAGGCTACGGTAGTCGTTTACCATCAGCCAGGCCGTTTGCCACCTTTGTATTGCCATCTGGTGTATCGTGCCTAATACTATGGAGGGTAGAGGCCAGGAGACCATCTTCGTGTATGAAAAAGTGTCCCTCGAAAGTGGGTAATTTTTAAAGATAGCGCCGAAAGTTATTATTTTTTTAATGTTCGCCTACTTGGTCAATTTTGTATTTCACAAACTTCTTCCCTTCATCATCATCATCAACCTATACTAGTCCACTGCTAGACATAAGCCTCCCCTAATGAGCGCCATAGCGCTCTGTCTTTAGCTTGCCGCATCCAGCATCTGCCTACAGTTTTTCGCAGATCGTCATCCCACCTGGCCGGAGGGCGCCCAACACTACGTTTCTCAAGTCGCGGGCTCCACTCACCCATTTACCCCAGCGGTTATCGGTTTTTCGCGAGTTATGGCCGGCCCACTGCCACTTCAGCTTGCTAATTCTTTGAGCTATGTCGTTAACTTTGGTTCTCTGTCGGATGTATTCGTTACGAATCCTATCCTTCAGAGAAACTCCGAGCATAGCTTTTTCCATAGCACGCTGAGCGACTTTGAACTAGTGGACCAACCTTACCGTGAGCATCCACGTCTCAGCTCCATAGGTAATTACGGGTAGGACGCACTTCCCTTATTGTTCAATTATTTAAAATAGTAGAAACTATAAAATCACAAAATTCCTACTACGCTTGCGCCTTTTTGGTGGGTTTTTGAATTATAATTTGCTGCTTATAGTTGGACACTTTTTCACCTTGTCCCCCATATGGTTCGCCTCACCTGTACTCTCCATACTTATTATACTAAAACGCGGAGCGTCAAATCCTGTCAATATGACAGGTTTGTTTAAAAATATTTAGCGTTGGTAATAAAAAAAAAGTTTGTTCATTTCTTTCTAATTCAATAAGTTATATAATCTTTCCTTATATTAATCGCTATTGTACCAGGCAATCATAAGTATCAGAAGAAAACTCGAGATTTGAAGAGAGAACGTAGCGATAACGCGTAACGGCGACATCGTTTAGTATTATGGCTGAACTTGTAACGAGCCGTCATAAACTGAGTATTACTCACCTTTGGACGTTTTCAAGGTAAAAATGTACCGTGGGTTATCGTAATAAAATCTTATGTAACTCTTTGCCGTTTCTTATGTCCTAGTATCGCGGTTATGACGCAATTGAATATATTTTTTTCGCTTTTAAAAATAACTATTGTCATAAAATTTTATAATTCTTTAGAACTAAAAAAGCAATGAGTGATTTGTTTGTGGTTTACTTGGCTTTTAAATATATTTTTCAGTTCAAGTCAATACACTACTACTGGTTGGGAAAACATTCCAATTGTCGAGAAGAACCGGCAAGGAACTCGATCGGGTTCATGAACATTTTTTAAATTGTTTTACGGTATTTATATTGTTTAGAGTTATTATTATTTTCAGGGGATGTACAGAAAGGGAATGAATTTCGAACATCACAGTCATTCACGTAATGACCCGCCCTATAATAACCCTTTCGACAAAAAAGTTGCTTAACATTTTTTTTCGTTATAGGTTTGGCGTAGCGGCCACAATTTCACCTGATGTTAAGTGACGATGTAGCCCAAGATGATAACACACTAAACCTAGTGGGAGACTGGCTCTCAAGTGCAGCTGCGGGAACACACCTATTGGTGCTTGGCGACAGTTTTTCAACTTGAGGGTGGTAGCTAGCCAGGCAGGCATTAGAAAATGCCCTACCACCATGCTATGGTTTCCTCACGATGTTTTCCTTCACCGAAAGCTCAGGCTCATTGTAGGGATTCGAACTCACATCAATCGACGCGAAGTCGTACAAGCTACCACTGAGCCATCATCGCTGCAAAATAATATCATTATTTATTAATGTATAATAATAGTATCATTTAGTTATTATAGCTTTAAATCTACTTCATCTAAGTTGATTAAAAGCGGACTTAGTTTTTATACTATGTTTTAATTTATTTTAGGTAAATATATAGTTGTTCTATATTATAGTTTATTTTTATATAGTAGTATATTGGCGACACTGTCCCTTGTGGTAGTCAAAGTACAATCGATCGCCGCTGTCATGCTGCCCTGCATAAATATCTCTTTACGTTAGGCTTAGATTAGGTCCCAGTTAGGGGATGGTTCAATAGTTTCAAGGTACTGCAAAGATAAGATATAGGTAACATTTTAAGCATGAATTTAAACTGTCAAGACATAGGTGATTTTCGCAGTATTATGGCAGAGCTTTATTCAGATGGTGCCAAGATGTTGTATGACCTTGTAGTGCTAACTCATCAGCGACTCTCTTGATGTGATGATATAAAGGATGGGGTACAATGGGACTGATATATTCGGTAGAATAAAAGTCCCAAAAACAACAAAAAAAAAGGTAACATTTTAAGTGAAAACTTCTTTAGCACCGTTGTGATTGAAAACACGATATAACGAAAAAGCGACAATAAAAAGAGACAACTATATACGTCTATAGGATTTATCCCACTAGAGAATGAGATAGAATAAATTTACATAATGGTGATCATCGACGGATTGGCCTAGTGGTGTGAGACGACCAGACTTCATACGCTGTACGCACTAAAAATAAATAAAAATATTTTAAAATTTAAATAGGTTTCACTTCGGACATTTGTATATTCTGCACACATATTTTTTTAGTTTGTGCCGAGATGGAGGTTATCTTAAAACTATGGCTCCGAAGCCAAGCGATTGTGGTTTTGTTGTGGAAAGGACAAAAGGGAATCAGATTGTTAATTAATTCTTTGGCCATATAATTTTCAGGTTAGAGTATATACAAGTAAATATGAAAATAGCTCTAGTCATAGAGAAGTTGAGGTGTTTGTATTAGCAAGGTATGTCATGAGGAAAGATAAAGGTCATATTACTAGAAGACAATTAAGTTTGAAGGTGGATAAACGATGTAAATACTGAGATAACAGTTGCTATAGTGCAAGAGGAAATCATTTTGTGCCGACCCCATTTGACTGGGATAAGGGTATGAAGAACATAATTTTCACATTTCAAAATTAACCTTAAACCATAAACTCGGTTCAACAGTCGACCGCGATGAGGAGTTAGGAGTTAACAATCAGACGAATTTCCATTTATATTTTTTAACAAAGGTCAGTCAGCGAATTACTGACTTTTCCAATGCTCCATCAAATTAAAGCGTGTTCAAACGAATCGATCCATGGAAATGAAAATTGAAATAACTGGTAATAAAAAATCATCGGCCGCGGAATCATCGACCTGGAATGCGTTGGTTCAACGTAACGTTAACCGTCACAAAACAATAATCCGTGGATTTTATACAGTAACATAGTAAAAATGTTGGATTTATTAATTTCACGTCTGGCTTCTACGATTTTAATTGTCATTATTATATCTCCCATCAAAGGTTATTAATTACAGTACAAACAATAATTACAGAACAAAAAGAAATGAACTCTGCGTAAGGGATACAATTTTAGCTATATATACTCCATGCAAATCGGAATACATGTAAAAAAGAATCCTATGACATGTTATTTCAGAGTATAAAGTATTATATAACATATAAATTTTTAAAACTATCCTAATGTGCTCTAATGTCTATTGTAAAATCCCGCAGAGTATATTTTCTCGAATATCTTCAATGTAATTTTATTAACTTTGTTCTTAAAGTTTCCATGAAACAATAATGTAGTTCGATTAACTAGACCTAAAGTTATACCAGTGAAATATAGATCCGATATTGTTTTATACATCGTCAGTAGCAAAGAAGTATGCGGCCTGCCTAATGGTAACTGGTTACAGCTGCATATGGACTTTTGCAATACCAGAAGCATCACGTTGCCGACTCTTTAAAAACTAGTTCACTCCCCTCTTGAAAAACTGTACACTTTTGTTCCCTGAGAAACATCCAGAGCGTTCGCTAAAGGAAAATCCTCTGAAATCGCACTCAGTGCGTATCCAGCAAGTTTTTGCAGCATTAATTCTTTCTAACGGACTCTACCAATTAAAAAAATATGTCCAATACAAGCGGAGCTAGTACGTGCTTGTAAATGCAACAGCCTGTTAGTTTTATTTTAAAACTTGTCTGCAGTAGTTCCGCTGTGCGCTGTGACGCTGCGGCCGTTGCGAGATTGGTTTTACACTTCTGTGCCTCTGTGACAATTTACATTTATTTCGAGTACTGACGTAGAGCTTCATTACACTGGGAGTTGAAAATGGCAATCAAATTATTAGGATAATAAGGTTTAATAAATTTAAAAAAACTCCCATATTTTTTATACTACTAATTTGGCTAAGAAGCAACGGCACGCCTGCCATAGGTATTAACTAGCGCGTTGCGAACGTTGAACCTCCCTTTCCCAAGGAGCTCTGGAAAACCTACTCACCGCAGAAATAGAACACTAGGTTATTGGGCTACGATCTTCTGTAGGTACTCCACCAGTCGAGCTGCCCCAAGTAGAGATAAATCTCCAAAGAAATATCTCTGTGCCTTCTCTTAAATTCCACTACTTATTATTAAATCTAACACCTATATTTCCCTTAGAGGAAAACGCAAAAATTTTTCTTCCTCTCCTTGTCCAACTTAAGGAGGGTTGGCATAACGTGTTTTGCTATTCCATTCTCCACATTCATCTGTCATCTCAGTATTCACACCTTGTATACACATATCATTCCTTAAACAATCCATCCATACCTTCTTTGGTCATCCTCCACCTTTATATCCATCCATAACCTTCATATCTAACATTCTTATAGTTATATGACTTTCATTCCTCTTTATGACATATCCGTATCACGCTAACCTATTACTCCTCAATTTTTTGTCGCTGGAGTAATTTGTATACTTCCTTTGCTACAATTTACAGGTACTCATTCCTAATCTTATCCATTCTAGTTACATCACACGTCATTCGTAATGTTCGGATCTCTGAAACATTAATAAACAGTTAAAATGCATTTAAAAACGTTTTTACCAAGTAAAAATATTTAAATACTAAACCGTACTAAGCTTGCGTTTAAACTTAAAACTCTTCATTGAAACTAGTTTTACAAGACACTTACATAACTCGATGAAACATGGAATAATTTACAATATAATGAAAATGACAGTGAAACGTTCTATTTTAGTAGCTCCTATCCTGCGATTCGTTAACACTTGTATCCCGTCAGCAGAGTGAAGAGTGCGCGTATCTGACAGAATCGTTTAAATCAGTTTTTATCTCGCATTCCAGCTAAAAAAGTTACGTGTATCGATGCTTTATGACAGTGTAGTAATTGGAAATATTGGTTTTTATGCAGTGAACTAGCGTGTCTGTAGTGATACTACAAAAATGACTTTTTAACTCGCTAAAGTGATATTTAAGAAAAGTAAAACATAAGGGAGAGAGTTTATTCTAGTTTAGTCAACTGACCAAATTGATAGATAGTATTTTCGCAGCAGATTCGGGTCACATCCTATCGGATGCGACCTATGTATGTATGTATGTATGAACTATGTATGATTGATACATATGAAATTTTACATTTATGCTAGAAAGACTTCCGATTAACTGTATTGGGACAATTAGAAAATTATATATCATATACACTCCTGAATGAAGAAATAAAGGGAACGTATTCGCCTCTATTAAAAATGGGGATGAAAATTATAAATAGTACCCCGCGTATCGCCGGCACGTTTTGCGGCTGAATGCCTTAAGCGCTCGCCCCCAAGCCCGGGTAAAGCTGTAAAAGCCGTTTTGGCTCTAGAGCCCTCATGGCTAACAGTAGAGTCAGTTCGGAAAAAAAAAACGCCGGCATTCACTCGCTCCGTAGCTTCGGAGGAGTTAACATATATATATTTATATTTATATAAATATTAGTTATTTTAATTCAAATACTTTATGTATTTTTTTTAATTTTTATTTTTTTCGATCTGACTATACTGTTAGCCTTTGGGGCTCTGGAGCCTTAGCGGCTTTTACAGCTTCACCGGGCTTGGGGGCGAGCGCGGAAGGCACTCAGCCGCGAAAGCTAGGCAACAAGCTCCAAGGGTGCCAAAGTGGCCGAACCTCGGCTTGGGCTGTTGCCGATCATGCGAAAAAGTCGCGATCTGACTAAATCCCTATCCATAGAAATTCGAGCTAACTAACTGTACAAATATACATGTTCCTGCCTTCTGGGAGGAAGGAAGGAACATGTGTATATGTATTTAGTGATTTGGTAATTTTTGTCTAAACTAACTAGCCAAAAAAAGAAAAAAAAAAAAGGTCCCTTACAGAACCTATGTACCTGAGTGGTGTACATGTGTGAAGTGCAGTGTTATGTGTGTGTGTCGATAGCTAGTGAATGCAGTGTCACTGTATCGCGCGAGCGGCTGACATTTTATGTAGTAGGTAGCCGAAACTACTATTCATCCATTGCAGGCGGAAGTAGCAAAGAGATTTCGGATAATTATTTACAATGGGTTTCCGCAAAGTAACGCCCTCGGCAATCAAATATGGTAGCATTTGTTTTTTTTTTCTTTCTAGCTTAGCTGTACCTGAGCGAAGTTTAAGTTATCGAATTCGACGAATTACGGAAAACTTGGGTGTTATACACACGCGCGTTTCGACTTATACTTTATGGGACGTCATCAACATTACTTTTAATTTACACAAAATTAATTTATTGAAATAAATTATTTAAAAAATTCAGCATTCGTAACTATCTTGCCACTATCTTGACCACAATAAGCCAACAGGCTTACCAAGCAACGTCTGCACACCATCTTGACTAACGCTATTTCGACTATCACCATTTCGACTATCGCCATCTCGACTGTCATCACTCTATACTACAAATTACTAAAGTTTTATAGAATAGATGAAGTTGCCAGTTTACCAGAGATTTGCTCTATTAAAGCTAGCTAACCATGAGCTAAGCGTAAGTGGACTATAAATTCTAATTCTAAGATTGTGCTGAGTAAATACTCAGCGAAGTTTGAGCTAAGCAAAGGTTGAGATAAGGCAGAGTACGCTCTATAGATTTCACCCTTAGCGTACTACTATGGCAAGAGTTACATCTGGCGTGTGGTGGTTACGACCCAACCGAAGTAGTTGTCGTATCTTACCACCCAGCAAATGATGACTGTGGATGAGTCGCGGAATTTATGTAAATCATATCCGAGGTTCGATATTATAGATAGATAAAAGTATTTATTTAAGTAAAATTCTATAGGTACTACTTACAGAGTTTTATTTGGAAGTTTTTCTTATAATGTACTGCGTTATCTATACTTAATATACTTAATAATATAATAAAGCAGATAAGTTTTTTGTTTATAATCTCTGAAACTACCAGTCAGATTAGAATAATTTATATTTGTTTGTTAAAGTTTATTATAGCCAGATTCACGAGGAATAATATAAACTATCTAACATTAGGCTAGACCTCAGCTAGCCTTAAATATTGTTTTTTTTTTAAGAAAGTCAGAAAAAATAGTGCACCCTAACCGCTTTATCCGCGTGTGCTGGCGTAATTGTTCGTGATACGTAAATAACAATGTTTTATAAATAAATATTGCTCCTTAGTAAATCTAAAAATGTCTGCAATACCATATGACTATTTCTTATACATAAGCCACAATAAGTTATTTTGTGACAAAGATTTGTAGAAAATTGAAAAGTGATTTATGAGCATTATTATTTAAGCATGGAATATTAATCTTTACGAACGAAAGTTACTTCATCATCAAGACAATTTTATGTAGATATACTTTGCCTTTTATAGCACGTTATTTGGTCGAATAGGTTGGGAGATAATGTAAAATTAAAATAATTCAACACTCGGCTCGGGTCTGTGACTATAGATGTAGTGGCGCGAACGAGTCCTGTGAGGTGTGACGCACGATAAAAACATTGTCTATACTGAAGTATTATAAATCATCAATCAGCGATTTATTTTAAATTATACGCGAGTGAAACCGCGGAGCACACCTAGTTAATTAAATGGTGCTACTTTGCCGTGACAATCTCACTCTAGTTGAGATTCGTGTCGAGGTCGGTGTTATTATTGAATCAGTACTAATCACCATTTATACTATTGATTTTACTGTTGACCCGCACTATTAACTGGCCACATTAAAGGGCCAGCGACGGCTAGGATACGAAATTTTGACGTTTACTAAACCTGTGATAATGGCGATATCCAGGAAAATGAATATACATTTTATTTCAAACGTGAACGAAGCATAACCACATGTAATATTTACTTAAAATATTTTACCACTGATTAACTAACAGACAACGGTCGGACTAAAACCATAAGATATTGCAAACAGCACCTTAAAGACGTCACGATAGGTTTTTTGAAAATTCGTATCTTTAAGGTGTTAAAAAGGGGTTTGAGAAAAGCCGAATGTCGAACTGGGAAACAATGATCTAAAATGTAAAGCTAAAAAACATTTGTTGATTAAAAGACAGAATGAAACTGAGTTGCCGACAAAAGCTAGTATCACAATGACATATACCGAGTTCCGGGTAACAGGAAAACCGTGTTATTGCAGCATTGTTTCATGTTTAAGCAAACGTTTGTCGAGTGGTCGCCGGCGAAATATCCACTATGTATTTTATAATTCTAACATAAAGTCGTACATCAGTTTCTACGGAATTTGTAGTTGAAAGGTTCAAACAAATATACGTATGTATGTTATCTCTTTTTGTATTTTAAATAAAAAAAAAACTTTAATTAATGGTTAATTATTCAAAGTAAATTTGCACAGTTTAAAAAAAGTCTGTAAAATAATTGCAAATTATTATCAGTGATTTCATCATGTCACACTTCTGTCACATGACGCACGCGTAGATCTCGGGTTTACCCTCTACTAAACGCACCAAAAGAAGTATAATAACTAAAGGCTATAATAAATTAAGTATAACTAAAAAAACCTATTCAACTACCTGAGAAGATTTGAGGCAGCTTTTCGGTACCAATGACTGACTGACCTTTTTTAACGCTGGAAAATCCTACATGGATCCAGTCTCTCGCTCGGGGGTGCAAGAGGGGTATAACGGGGTCGTGATAGCTCCAATAGGGTCTCCGGCGCTTAAGAGAGACAATCTGGTACAACCCCTACTCTCTCCCAGACGGCTTAACCAGTGCAACGGGAAGACGGGCCCCTCGACCCATCTACCCTTGGTTCAGCATGGTAGATGGGAAGACAGAACGCCCTCCTATCCCTACCAATCTGTCTGCGCCTGAACTCACCCAGGTCCCGGTGCGAATGATGGTGCTCCTCTCTCGCCTGTAGGTGGCACCCTCCATATAGTGCCCCACCGGCCTGTCGGCGTCAGGTGACTGACTGACCATTCGTCCATACCACGTCCATACCATACTATGGTTCCATCACGGTATTTTCCATCACCGAAAATTCTGTACTATAGGGATGTGTGGAACGATTGACGCGATGTCCGTACACACTAGCACGGAGCCAAGTATTTTCGATGCTATCCCAGTTCATGGACATACATCAAATAGTCTCGTTAATTACAGCGCATGTAGGAAGCTTCTGTCAGTTTTTCTACAATTTATACGTTAGTGGGAACTACCGGCACATTGTTCGGTTAAACATAATTTCGAGGATTACGGGATAAGCCCGGGATTATGATTTAATCTCAGCATTGTAACAATTAGGAGGTCAAACACCGCCCGGTTTGTTAACAGCTGAGTTCTATAATCCTCTCAGCGGCGTGCTTCGTTTACAATACGGAAACGGAATCGTTGTGTTGAGACAAGCAAAACTAATCAATATTAATGTCATAATAAGAATAATTAGAGATCATTTGATTTTAAACAAAGCTTTGCTTATGTCATTGGAACGCAAAAATAACTGTTAATTTAAATAGTCAATGTAAATTTAGTCAACTTTTAAGTAACTAGACGTAATTGATGTCATGACACTGAGACTTTGCTGACTTTCATTTTGCAATAGGGTGTGCGTAGTGTTTATGTCTTTATATAATTAAACACTGTATGGGGAGTACATGCTTTATTATTATAGTATTAATTATTAAATGCTTATAGTATATTCGACACATGGACACCCGTAGTAGGCTCCAGGGACCCTAAGGCTAACAGTATTGTCATATAGAAAAAAAGACACCCGTTGTAAATAGTGAATTACAATAATGCTGGAAAGAAGCAATGACATTATATATTCACAGAATATGAGTTCATATAGACTATCACAAAGTGACAACCGATGTTGCTCGGTCTATTAAAAGGATAATTGAACGTCTTTGTGAGAACAGTAAGGCCATTCGGAATTGGTTATCAGTTAGATCTTAGCGTTTAATTTTTGTCAAATAATTTGTAGAATTATTATTATTTTGTAAAGTATTGTATGATATTCCTAACAATATATAAGTAAGAAAATATAAAACACAAAACTAACGAAGACATCCAACAAAAAAAAAAAACCTGCATGGTATACAAAATTATCAATAAAAGTGTGATAAATTATACTTTGGTAATTTTTGTTATAAAATATTACTTGTCAATACTTACCTGATTGATAATAAGTGAAGATGTTGTATAGGTTGGTAGCGCACCAAGCCTAGAGGACCTGGCTGTCAAGCATGGCTATCAGAAAATTCAACGTAGCTAGCCAACCAGCAATTAAAAGACCACCATGCTAAACTTTAATCATAGTTCTTTACCTGAAAAGGCTCTTGGTTGGAAACGAATTCCGTCAATCGACGCGGTGACCGAGTGCGCTACCACTTCAAAAATTTTGCCCAAACTAAAAACATTCTCGTAAGAGGTCAATATACCAGATCTAATAGAAAATCAGTAATCAAATAACAAGTTAGGTACCTATCTATATCTCCGTGAAATAAAATTCTTTACTTATGGTAATCAGAGAGAATTGTACATGAACAAACACCGCATGGTCACCCCGCACGGCGATTGTCACAAAAGAGAAATTCTGTGGGAAGTTGTGATAAACTGCCACGACACAGGAACTTCCGCTACTGATTAGCACAGAAACGAATTTTCGGGGACTCGTATTTGTACGGTGCTTTATATTATTCGCTTGTGCTGGTTTTTATTATTGTTCGTATTTCACTCTTCTTTATAATTATACGAGGTTTATATAAAGGATATTTGTTGACAATATTTGGATTGTAGGAAAAGCATTTCCCTCTGGTGCCAATTAATGCGAGGTTTTATTTATCGACATAAGACTGCATTAGCAAGAACGTAACAATTTTTTTTAACAATGATGACTCCGTGGTGACTTATACGGAAACCGCGTCGATTATTGTGAGTGTGAATGCCTGTAATGACCCGGATTTTTGGTGAGGAAAACATTGTGAAGAAACTATAGCGCGTTGATAGGACATTTTCTAATGCCCAACCGGTTATTGATTAGCAATGGTGCTGAGACGTGGTCGCCAACAATGGCGAGGGCTATGCTCGGAGTTTCTCTGCGTGACCAAATCAGGAATGAGGAGATCCGCAGGAGAACCAAAGTCCCCAACATAACCCGAAGAATAGCTAGAGAGTTAAGTGGCAGTGGGCGGGCAACGTAGCTCGTAGAACGGATGGACGATGGGGCCAAATAGTTCTCGAGCGGCCACGTACCGCAAGACGCAGCGTGGGTAGACCCGCCACAAGGTGGTCCGACGCCCTGGCTTAGGTATCGGGAAGCCGCTGGATGCGGGCAGTACATGACCTTTTTGGCGATCTTGGGGGAGGCCCATATCCAGCAGTAGACGTCTTTCGGCTGAAATTATAAATGATGATAATGAACTGGCTAGTTACCACCCTCCAATGAAAACTTGTAGCCAAGCACCTATAGGTGTGTTCCGGCAGCTGTACTTGAGAGTCAGTCCACCACTAGGCTTAGCGTGTTATCACCTTGGATCACATTGTCATTTAACATCAGATAACATTGTAGCAAAATACTTCAAACCTATAAAGAATATAATAAAATAAAACGTTACTCTAAGGTTAACGGAACAAATGGCAAATGTAGTGTTTCAAAGTGAAGTTTAGATGCGCGAAAATCTTAAATACTTGATTATTCCCCTTATCTAATTTATGTATCGCGGGCTATATATGAAAATCGCTTTTTAGAAGGTAAACACCGAAAAAATAAAACGATTTAGCTATATCAGAAGTGGGATCAGAGTAAACATCTCCATTCGTTTCAAATGATCTTGTGTCCTGAAATAAAGATATTTGAATTTTCAAGCGTGTATTTAAAATTTAAATAGCACACATGAAAACTCTCAGATCTTGATCGGTCGTGCTCTCGTAGCGCCCCCTCGAGGACCCCTTTAATTTATCTGTCTTCCACTCCGATTATTTGAACCCACAGAAATGATTCGCCCCATTAACTTCTTATATTTCAACGTGCCTAGTTATTTCGAGTTGTTTGATATCTTGAGATTATGTTTTGATAGGTTTTATTTTCATAAGTCTTCATAGGTAAATGATATTTACTGTACTTTTTAAACATATTTGAAAGTTAAATTTTAAATGTAGAATCTTATATTAATCTTTACCAAATGTTTTCTCGAAATTTAGCTCTTTTATAACGGAACAGTCGTAAGTTGTTGTAATTGGTATCGAATGATCATAGTAAAAAAAAAAACAAATATATGACTAAGCGTAAGATGGTAGGGCATTTGGTTTGACTGCGACCATCATAATTCGCGACTTGACAATAATACAATCTATATATATTATAAAATAATAAAATAAAGTCCCCACCGCGTCTGTCTGTCTGTCTGAACGCGATAAACTAAAAAACTACCAAACGGATTTTCATACGGTTTTCATCAATAGACGGAGAGATTCATGAGAAAGTTTTAGGTGTATTATAATTCATTAGGGTTTTGTATAAATTGGCTGAAATATAACTATATTTTTTGAAACTGTCGGAAAAAGCGTGCCGACTGGGAGCTTTACAGGCATGCGTCACGTAAACCAATAGAGTTATATGTATTATTCTGCTACCCGTGTGAAGCCGTAGCGGGTTGCTAGTATGTTTTGAAAATAAAAATTAAATAGTTATTAAACATATTGGGTTAATAATAAAAAGCTTTAAAAATACAAATGTGGAAAAAATTGGTCATTTATTTAATTTTCCCTTAGGAAAATTGAGATTTTTGAATGGGAGTCACGTGATAAGAAACGTCAATCGGAAAACTTGCCGTTATCGTAGAATGTTTATATACACATTTGAGTGTTATTCTTATTAGGTGACCTTGTGACAAGTGACTTCAAAACAGTAAAAGTCTAGATGTACTGAATTTTAAATATATAAGTGATGAAGAAGTTGCAACTGAAACACTAGTAAACTAAACTTTGCACATGATACTATGACCTCAATTTTATTTATTGAATGATGACGTCACGCATGGTCACAAGAAATACAATGCCGCGTTTTTGTGGCCTATTTTCTAATTAAATTTAAAATTTTGCAGAGTGTAAAATGAACTAATATTCTACTTATGACAGCCCAACTGGTGGAATATCCTACAGAAGATCGCAGTCATAACCATGTGTTGTGTTCCTACGGTGAGTAGGGTTTCTAGAGCTCCTTGAGAAAGGTTCAGGGTCGAGAACGAGCTACTGATACGTATGGTATTACAAGACTCATAGGCTAATGTAGCCACTTACTATCAGACAGGCCGTATGCTTATTTGCCATCTCTGTAGTATAATTCACGTGTATTACTTTCAACACATAGGTAACGTGTTTAAAACAACTTTACAAAGGTTGTCTACTGTAGTATAAGGGATAAAACAAGTAACAATGATAAACGGCATTTGTGGCTTCGTGTCGCATTAAGAGTGGTAGAATTAAGAGTGATCCAAGGTTTCATTGCAGAGGCGCCATAACCACACCTATCTCTGTCTCAAAGCGGTGATCACGCTGCTGTGTTTTGATCCGAATGGTATGCTTGGCAACAAACACGCACTGACACACTAAGTGTTTCAACTTAGTTCTTAGGTACCTATTATCGTAGGTCCCAATTTCGATTGCGACCCTTTTTGAAGTTTAGAAGTTAGTTAAAGGCTCATTAAAAACATATGGGTCAGTTAATTTTAAGTAACGTTGGCAAACAAGCATACGGCTTGCCGGATCTTAAGCGGTTACCGTAACTTATGGATGCTTTTAATACCTATATAGCCCTAACGCGTTGCCCACCTTAAACCCCGCTAACCCTAAGAAGCTCTAGAAACCCTACTCATCACAGGAACACAACACAAGGTTATTTGGCTGCGATCTGCAGTAGAGTGGAAGTATTTCATAAGGGTGGCTGCCAAAAGTAAATATAATTCTCCAAAAATGTATGTATCTCTATCTTTTTCCCAATTAATTATAAAACAATGACCGTGGTAGGCTTGTATGATAATTACAACTATCTTTCGACGATCCTCACTGTCTAACATTGTGATAAGGCAACTATTAAGTCCCAGAACAACAACATATGTTAACAATTAATGTAGCAAAAAAAAATTGGCATCCAGATCAAACTTCAAATGACCAACTCCGCATCTAACGCTATCAAATATTTAACAAAATCGTAAAAAGAGGCTCAAATGGCCTCTACAAAATCACACTACGTTCATCGAAATATTACGCAAAGCCATAAAACTTTTCCATCGCTCATTCAACTCTACCGAAATTTCAACTTTCATCCAGTTATTTACGAAAGTTACTAACGTCTTATTCAACTTAGTTATGATAAACGTGTGGATACCCATTATTCACATATATTATAAAATCTGAGGAAAAGGGGCCGATTATTTTATTGATGAAGTTTCAAATACTAAGATTTCCTTGTTAACAAAATAAACTATTACATACTAAATAAAACTTTATGCCAAAGGAAGGAACAACAAAAAAATGTCTAAAAGGCTGAAGTATTAACATAATATAAAACAACAGGTATGATTGTAGCTATCGCCAAATATACATTCAATGACCTAATTAATAAGATTTGACCCTAAAATAATAGATGTGTCTTCAGAATCGAATCACCAAATAATATCAAAGCACTATTCAATATTATTAGTATCTGATGCTTATTCTTGCTTCCGCTATTTCCTGTCGCAAGTCAAACCTAATCTAACCCAGCCACATCTATCGTGAATTGATCATCCAGCTTACGAGATTTGATAAAATGTCCGTATTTATCATCTCCCTTTGGAGACCGTTTTCATTCAAAAATATTTGTTGAGAATAGATATTATAATTAAGGAATACATATTCGGGATGAATATAAGCTTTCGTGACAGAAAATATTGTTGCCTAAAACAATTTGAATAACCGTGCGTTTTTACACCATAGTTACCATACCATCATTGATTACATTTGATAAAAATGGAAGGTATCATCAACACAATATTGTATCGATGCACAAAATTTCGCGTTTACTTTAATTCAAAAATAAGTTGCACGAATAATTTTGTTTTGGGTAAAATTAAAAATCAAATAATTGAAGTCTTGGAACAACCGCGTTTCACATGTAGAACATGGTTTTGAAAGATATTATAAAATTGATTAGGTATGTAATTGACAGTTGATAATTAAAATGGTTTATTGTAAAGTTTTAGTATAAGTAGTCGTCTAGGACCTCCCGTTGAGATTGATTTCTCATAATCCTTTTAAAAAAATACTAATTTCACTCCATAGCAATTCTATTAAAGTATTTGTATAACACCGTAAAATCTATACAACATTTAAAATTTAATCATCGACAGCGTCTAATACATAATGAGTCAACAAATTATATCTAAACAACGTTCGTTTCTTTAATACATATATTATGTAACTAAAGCCTTAGTGTTAAATTTAAAATATAATGATAACTATGTTTATAAGTATACTAGCTAACTCGTTTGAATATTCCGCACATTATAGAAATGTGAACTATCTAAAAGCTGTCATGTTAGTTGTACAGACTGTTGATAGATGGCGCCTTGAATACAATTTTCATTAGCATCAACAGAAGGCATTCTTAATGAAAAAACTTTTTATACATTTTAATGAAAACATCAATTTCGCCAATAGCGGGGAAAATTGATGAAGAGTTAACAGAGATATGGCGTTGCTAGGAAAAATATCTTTGAGAAATTATATATATATTCCAAATATCGTAATTAATATAAATGATTTAATAAGTTTATCCAATATAAAACTGAAGATCATAACGAAATAAATTGAAGTAACTGAAATATGTTCCGAAAACACCAAATAATATACCCTAAAACCTAAAACGTACTTACGAGGAAAATAAGATGAAACTTCACCCAAACATCATAGCTATTTATCACAGGTACAACCAACATGATAAATGAGAGTTCGGCAATAATAATAAGCGTAAGAAATTACTACGCTTAACAATAAAGTTATAAAAAAAAACGAAGGGAAACTGAGTCCCGGACTTACGTTCTTCTACGGATAAGATTTTTATTATTCAAAAGCTTTTGCTCATAACGTCTTGATGAATGTTGTAAAGAACTTCAAAATTTTATTTCACGCCAAAACGAATGAAAGTTATAAAATTTATGATTGTTAGCTGTGACGCGTCGCTTCGCCGTGAATTTTATAATTCTGTTTGTTGTTTGTCCACAAACGTTTTGTTTTTCTCTTCAACCTAAAAGTCGGTAAGATGGATTGTTATAAAAGCTTTCTCGGGTTAGAATTTTGCATAATGTGATGTTTTTACCTAAATTAACCCTCACATAAGCTACGTAAAGTATTGTATATTAAACGTTTTCATTTTAGAAGATACTAGCTGTGTCCGCGGCTCCGCTCGCGTTGGCTACAGAATGCCGTCGAACGAGCGAAAGCGTGAATCGTGCTTCCCTCGCTCAAAAAATGGAAGACAAATGCATAATATTGTGGGTGATGAGGTTTGAGAAAAGCTGAATGTCGAACTGGGAAACAATGATCTAAAATGTAAAGCTATGACAAACATTTGTTGATTAAAAGACAGAATGAAACTGAGTTGCCGACAAAAGCTAGTATCACAATGAAATATACCGAGTTCCGGGTAACAGGAAAACCGTGTTATTGCAGCATTGTTTCATGTTTAAGCAAACGTTTGTCGAGTGGTCGCCGGCGAAATATCCACTATGTATTTTATAATTCTAACATAAAGTCGTACATCAGTTTCTACGGAATTTGTAGTTGAAAGGTTCAAACAAATATACGTATGTATGTTATCTCTTTTTGTATTTTAAATAAAAAAAAAACTTTAATTAATGGTTAATTATTCAAAGTAAATTTACACAGTTTAAAAAAAGTCAATAAAATAATTGCAAATTATTATCACTGATTTCATCATGTCACACTTCTGTCACATGACGCACACATAGATCTCGGTTTTACCCTCTACTAAACGCACCAAAAGAAGTATAACTAAAAAAACCTATTCAACTACCTGAGAAGATTTGAGGCAGCTTTTCGGTACCAATGACTGACTGACCTTTTTTAACGCTGGAAAATCCTACATGGATCCAGCCTCTCGCTCGGGGGTGCAAGAGGGGTATAACGGGGTCGTGATAGCTCCAATAGGGTCTCCGGCGCTTAAGAGAGACAATCTGGTACAACCCCTACTCTCTCCCAGACGGCTTAACCAGTGCAACGGGAAGACGGGCCCCTCGACCCATCTACTCTTGATTCAGCATGTTAGATGGGAAGACAGAACGGGCGTTCTGTCTTCCCATCAGACAGGAGGGCTCCTATCTCTACCAATCGGTTTGCGCCTGAACTCACCCAGTCCTGGTGCAGATGATGATGCTCCTCTCTCACCTGTAGGCAACGCCCCCCATATAGTGCCCCACCGGCCTGTCGGCGTCAGGTGACTGACTGACCATTCGTCCATACCACGTCCATACTATGGTTCCATCACGGTATTTTCCATCACCGAAAATTCTGTACTATAGGGATGTGTGGAACGATTGACGCGATGTCCGTACACACTAGCACGGAGCCAAGTATTTTCGATGCTATCCCAGTTCATGGACATACATCAAATAGTCTCGTTAATTACAGCGCATGTAGGAAGCTTCTGTCAGTTTTTCTACAATTTATACGTTAGTGGGAACTACCGGCACATTGTTCGGTTAAACATAATTTCGAAGATTACGGGATAAGCCCGGGATTATGATTTAATCTCAGCATTGTAACAATTAGGAGGTCAAACACCGCCCGGTTTGTTAACAGCTGAGTTCTATAATCCTCTCAGCGGCGTGCTTCGTTTACAATACGGAAACGGAATCGTTGTGTTGAGACAAGCAAAACTAATCAATATTAATGTCATAATAAGAATAATTAGAGATCATTTGATTTTAAACAAAGCTTTGCTTATGTCATTGGAACGCAAAAATAACTGTTAATTTAAATAGTCAATGTAAATTTAGTCAACTTTTAAGTAACTAGACGTAATTGATGTCATGACACTGAGACTTTGCTGACTTTCATTTTGCAATAGGGTGTGCGTAGTGTTTATGTCTTTATATAATTAAACACTGTATGGGGAGTACATGCTTTATTATTATAGTATTAATTATTAAATGCTTATAGTATATTCGACACATGGACACCCGTAGTAGGCTCCAGGGACCCTAAGGCTAACAGTATTGTCATATAGAAAAAAAGACACCCGTTGTAAATAGTGAATTACAATAATGCTGGAAAGAAGCAATGACATTATATATTCACAGAATATGAGTTCATATAGACTATCACAAAGTGACAACCGATGTTGCTCGGTCTATTAAAAGGATAATTGAACGTCTTTGTGAGAACAGTAAGGCCATTCGGAATTGGTTATCAGTTAGATCTTAGCGTTTAATTTTTGTCAAATAATTTGTAGAATTATTATTATTTTGTAAAGTATTGTATGATATTCCTAACAATATATAAGTAAGAAAATATAAAACACAAAACTAACGAAGACATCCAACAAAAAAAAAACCTGCATGGTATACAAAATTATCAATAAAAGTGTGATAAATTATACTTTGGTAATTTTTGTTATAAAATATTACTTGTCAATACTTACCTGATTGATAATAAGTGAAGATGTTGTATAGGTTGGTAGCGCACCAAGCCTAGAGGACCTGGCTGTCAAGCATGGCTATCAGAAAATTCAACGTAGCTAGCCAACCAGCAATTAAAAGACCACCATGCTAAACTTTAATCATAGTTCTTTACCTGAAAAGGCTCTTGGTTGGAAACGAATTCCGTCAATCGACGCGGTGACCGAGTGCGCTACCACTTCAAAAATTTTGCCCAAACTAAAAACATTCTCGTAAGAGGTCAATATACCAGATCTAATAGAAAATCAGTAATCAAATAACAAGTTAGGTACCTATCTATATCTCCGTGAAATAAAATTCTTTACTTATGGTAATCAGAGAGAATTGTACATGAACAAACACCGCATGGTCACCCCGCACGGCGATTGTCACAAAAGAGAAATTCTGTGGGAAGTTGTGATAAACTGCCACGACACAGGAACTTCCGCTACTGATTAGCACAGAAACGAATTTTTGGGGACTCGTATTTGTACGGTGCTTTATATTATTCGCTTGTGCTGGTTTTTATTATTGTTCGTATTTCACTCTTCTTTATAATTATACGAGGTTTATATAAAGGATATTTGTTGACAATATTTGGATTGTAGGAAAAGCATTTCCCTCTGGTGCCAATTAATGCGAGGTTTTATTTATCGACATAAGACTGCATTAGCTAGAACGTAACAATTTTTTTTAACAATGATGACTCCGTGGTGACTTATACGGAAACCGCGTCGATTATTGTGAGTGTGAATGCCTGTAATGACCCGAATTTTTGGTGAGGAAAACATTGTGAAGAAACTATAGCGCGTTGATAGGACATTTTCTAATGCCCAACTGGTTATTGATTAGCAATGGTGCTGAGACGTGGTCGCCAACAATGGCGAGGGCTATGCTCGGAGTTTCTCTGCGTGACCAAATCAGGAATGAGGAGATCCGCAGGAGAACCAAAGTCCCCAACATAACCCGAAGAATAGCTAGAGAGTTAAGTGGCAGTGGGCGGGCCACGTAGCTCGTACAACGGATGGACGATGGGGCCAAATAGTTCTCGAGCGGTCACGTACCGTAAGACGCAGCGTGGGCAGACCCGCCACAAGGTGGTCCGACGCCCTGGCTAAGGTATCGGGAAGCCGCTGGATGCGGGCAGTACATGTCCTTTGTGGCGATCTTTGGGGTAGGCCTATATCCATCAGTGGACGTCTTTCAACTGAAATTATGAATGATGATAACGAACTGGCTAGTTACCACCCTCCAATGAAAACTTGTCGCCAAGCACCTATAGGTGTGTTCCGGCAGCTGCACTTGAGAGTCAGTCCACCACTAGGCTTAGCGTGTTATCACCTTGGATCACATTGTCATTTAACATCAGATAACATTGTAGCAAAATACTTCAAACCTATAAAGAATATAATAAAATAAAACATTACTCTAAGGTTAACGGAACAAATGGCAAATGTAGTGTTTCAAAGTGAAGTTTAGATGCGCGAAAATCTTAAATACTTGATTATTCCTCTTATCTAATTTATGTATCGCGGGCTATATATGAAAATCGCTTTTTAGAAGGTAAACACCGAAAAAATAAAACGATTTAGCTATATCAGAAGTGGGATCAGAGTAAACATCTCCATTCGTTTCAAATGATCTTGTGTCCTGAAATAAAGATATTTGAATTTTCAAGCGTGTATTTAAAATTTAAATAGCACACATGAAAACTCTCAGATCTTGATCGGTCGTGCTCTCGTAGCGCCCCCTCGAGGACCCCTTTAATTTATCTGTCTTCCACTCCGATTATTTGAACCCACAGAAATGATTCGCCCCATTAACTTCTTATATTTCAACGTGCCTAGTTATCTCGAGTTGTTTGATATCTTGAGATTATGTTTTGATAGGTTTTATTTTCATAAGTCTTCGTAGGTAAATGATATTTGCTGTACTTTTTAAATAAATTTGATAGTTAAATTTTAAAATTAGAATCTTATGTTAATCTTTACCAAATGTTTTCTCGAAATTTAGGGACGGAACAGTCGTATCTAAATTGTTGTAATTGGTATCGAATGATCATAGTACAAAAAAAAAAAACAAATATATGACAAGCGTAAGATGGTAGGGCATTTGGTTTGATTGCAACCATAATTCGCGACTTGACAATAATACAATCTATATAATTGACTTGACAATAATACACCTATATAATATACTAATTAAAGATGCAAAATTGAGCCGTCTAGATGGGAAGAAAAGGCAGCCAAAAGACCTGAATGGAGGCATATAGTAAATCAGTACGTGTCTGACTGAGTTAGAACGCTGTGCTGATTTAAATATTAAACGGGACGCTTAAAAAGGCCAGGCCACCCTCGACTATATCATATATTTTTTTAAATGGTGTGCTAACGTGCCCAATATGTGACAGAACATTTCCCACCAAAATTGGGTACGTCAGTCAAGAAAGAGCACACGAAAGAGTAGACTAATGTAGAGCCGCTTACTATCAGACAGGCCGTATGCATATTTGCCTCACACATTTGATATAATTTTCAACACATAGGTGAAGTATTTAAAAGAATTTTACAAAAGTTGTCTACTGTATTATAAGGGATGAAACAAGTAAAAATGATTAACGGCATTTGTGGTTACGGGTCGCATTAAGAGTGGTAGAATTAAGAGTGATCAAAGGTTTCATTGCAGAGGCGCCATCATCACACCTATCTCTGTCTCAAAGCGGTGATCACGCTGCTGTGTTTTGATCCGAATTGTATGCTTGGCAACACGCACTGACACACTAAGTGTTTCAACTTAGTTCTTAGGTCGCCTATTATCGTAGGTTCCAATTTCGATTGCGACCCTTTGTGAAATTTATAAGTTAGTTAAAAGTTCATTAAAAATATATGGGTCAGTTCATTTTAAGTAAAGTTGGCAAACAAGCATACGGCTTGCCGGATCGTAAGCGGTTACCGTAACTTATGGATGCTTTTAATACCTATATAGCACTAGTGCGTTGCCCACCTTAAACCCCGCTAACCCTAAGAAGCTCTAGAAACCCTACTCACCACAGGAACACAACACAAGGTTATTTGGCTGCGATCTGCAGTAGAGTGGAAGTATTTCATAAGGGTGGCTGCCAAAAGTAAATATAATTCTCCAAAAAATGTATGTATCTCTATCTTTTTCCCAATTAATTATAAAACAATGACCGTGGTAGGCTTGTATGATAATTACAACTATCTTTCGACGATCCTCACTGTCTAACACTGTGATAAGGCAACTATTAAGTCCCAGAACAACAAAATATGTTAACAATTAATGTATCAAAAAAAAAATTGGCATCCAGATCAAACTTCAAATGACCAACTCCGCATCTAACGCTATCAAATATTTAACAAAAACGTAAAAAGAGGCTCAAATGGCCTCTACAAAATCACACTACGTTCATCGAAATATTACGCGAAACGATAAAACTTTTCCATCGCACTTTCAACTCTACCGAAATTTCAACTTTCATCCAGTTAATTACGAAAGTTACTAACGTCTTAGTCAACTTAGTTATGATAAACGTGTGGATACCCATTATTCACATATATTATAAAATCAGAGGAAAAGGGGCCGATTATTTTATTGATGAAGTTTCAAATACTAAGATTTCCTTGTTAACTAAATAAACTATTTCATACTAAATAACTCTTTATGCCAAAGGAAGGAACAACAAAAAAATGTCCAAAAGGCTGAAGTATCAACATAACATAATATAAAACAACAGGTATGATTGTAGCTATCGCCAAATATACATTCAATGACCTAATTAATAAGATTTGACCCTAAAATAATAGATGTGTCTTCAGAATCGAATCACCAAATAATATCAAAGCACTATTCAATATTATTAGTATCTGATGCTTATTCTTGCTTCCGCTATTTCCTGTCGCAAGTCAAACCTAATCTAACCCAGCCACATCTATCGTGAATTGATCATCCAGCTTAGGAGATTTGATAAAATGTCCGTATTTATCATCTCCCTTTGGAGACCGTTTTCATTCAAAAATATTTGTTGGGAATAGATATTATAATTAAGGAATACATATTGGGGATGAATATAAGCTTTCGTGACAGAACAATTTGATTAACCGTGCGTTTATACACCATAATTACCATACCATCATTGATTACATTTGATAAAAATGGAACGTATCAACACAATATTTTATCGATGCACAAAATTTCGCGTTTACTTTAATTCATCTTTAATTCAAAAATAAGTTGCACGAATAATTTTGTTTTGGGTAAAATTAAAAATCAAATAATTGAAGTCTTGGAACAACCGCGTTTCACATGTAGAACATAGTTTTGAAAGATATTATAAAATTGATTAGGTATGTAATTGACAGTTGATAATTAAAATGGTTTATTGTAAAGTTTTAGTATAAGTAGTCGTCTAGGACCTCCCGTTAAGATTGATTTCTCATAATCCTTTTAAAAAAATACTAATTTCACTCCATAGCAATTCTATTAAAGTATTTGTATAACACCGTAAAATCTATACAACGTTTAAAATTTAATCATCGACAGCGTCTAATACATAATGAGTCAACAAATTATATCTAAACAACGTTCGTTTCTTGAATACATATATTATGTAACTAAAGCCTTAGTGTTAAATTTAAAATATAATATATAAATAAAATATAACTATGTTTATAAGTATACTAGCTAACTCGTTTCAATATTCTGCACATTATAGAATGTGAACTATATAAAAGCTGTCATTTTAGTTGTACAGACTGTTAATAGATGGCGCCTTGAATATAATTTTCATTAGCATCAACAGGAGGCATTCTTAATGAAAAAACTTTTTATACATATTAATGAAAACATCAATTTCGCCAATAGCGGGGAAAATAAACTTTAAAATGTTGTTTGAATCGTAATTTTTGATGAAGAATTAACGGAGATATGGCGTTGCTAGGAAAAATATCTTTTAGAAATTATATATATATATTCCAATATCGTTATTAATATAAATGATTTAATAAGTGTATCCAATATAAAACTGAAGATCATAACGAAATACATTGAAGTAACTGAAATATGTTCCGAAAACACCAAATAAAATACCCTAAAACCTAAAACGTACTTACGAGGAAAATAAGATGAAACTTCACCCAAACATCATAGCTATTTATCACAGGTACAACCAACATGATAAATGAGAGTTCGGCAATAATAATAAGCGTAAGAAATTACTACGCTTAACAATAAAGTTATAAAAAAAAACGAAGGGAAACTGAGTCCCGGACTTACGTTCTTCTACGGATAAGATTTTTATTATTCAAAAGCTTTTGCTCATAACGTCTTGATGAATGTTGTGAAGAACTTCAAAATTTTATTTCACGCCAAAACGAATGAAAGTTATAAAATTTATGATTGTTAGCTGTGACGCGTCGCTTCGCTGTGAATTTTATAATTCTGTTTGTTGTTTGTCCACAAACGTTTTGTTTTTCTCTTCAAGCTAAAAGTCGGTAAGATAATCCATCTTTATAAAAGCTTTCTCGGGTTAGAATTTTGCATAATGTGATGTTTTTACCTAAATAAACCCTCACAGAAGCTACGTAAAGTATTGTATATTAAACGTTTTCATTTTAGAAGATACTAGCTGTGTCCGTGGCTCCGCTCGCGTTGGCTACAGAATGCCGTCGAACGAGCGAAAGCGTGAATCGTGCTTCCCTCGCTCAAAAAATGGAAGACAAATGCATAATATTGTGGGTGATATATATGAGAGAGATATATATGCTGTCATAGACTTTTTTGTATATTTAAGATCTACAATGATGTACTACATAAATTTGCTACAACTCGTATGGTTTATTCAGCGTAAGCCATAAGCGCCCCAGATGAGTCTTTTTTCCGAATTGATATACCATTATCATCACTGCTTATTTCGTATGTTAATTAATCTTATAAAATATATCCTATAACCTGGTCAGATAACATAGCTATGACTTCAAATAAAACACATGTAAATCGGATAATTGGTTTTCGCGTGAAAAGAACATAAACGGAAAGACAGACAGAGAGATATTGAGTTTTGTAATAAGCACCTATAGAAGATATAGATTTTTTTATACTACAAATGTGGCAAACAGGTATATGGCCCACCTGATGGTAAGCGGCTACCGTAGCTTATGAACACCTGCAATACCATAGGTATTACAAGCGCGTTGCCGACTTTTAACCCCCCTACCCCAAGGAGCTCTGAAAACTCTACTCATCGCAGAAACACAACACTAGGTCATTTGGCTGCGATTTTCTGTAGGGTGGAGGTATTCCACCAGTCAGGCTGCCCCAAGTAGAGAGAAATCTCCAAAGAAATTTCTCTGTGCCCTACCTCTCTAAGATATCTTGTCCTATAAGAGATCTTGTAATTTCGTTATATATGACGTAGTCGATAACGTTAAACATGTACTTAAGAATTTCGGTAAGTACGATTCAGTAGCACATTGTTTGGGACAGTGAACAACGAAGCATTTGAGATTTTGCCCCTTTTGTTCCTTTAATTGTAACTGTTAAGGACCTCATTCCCGCTGTTATAAGGTTGAATAGACTTAAAGGCTTTTGTTTTTGACTGCTTTCGGTTTATTTTGACGACTTCATTATACTTTGTCTTCAACTTTGTGTTACTGTGATTTTGTGGGGCTTAGCAGATTATATGAAATATAAAGTGTTTATTTTTTACCGAAATATGACCCTTCCCAGAGCGCTCTTAGTTTTCAATTCAAAAGAGTATTTAAAATTTTACTTCCGGCTTCTAAATTGGTTCTGGTTCTAAAGTAGTTTAAAATAATTATTGCCTAAATATTGGCTTTTATGTAAAAGACATCAATCACATTTAAACTCGCTATACTTGACTTACAAAAAAAACCTGTATTTTATATATTAAAACAAAATAATATATTTTTTCTCAAAGGTGATTTTTCCTGGCAATACCCGTCAATCTCCGTTAATTCTTCATCAAAATTAATGATTTAAGCATCATTTTAAAGGTTATATTCCTCGTTAATGTTTTCGGTAAAAAAAGATTTAAAAACTTTTTCATTAGGTATGTCATTTGTTTGATGCTTATGAAAATATATTCAAGGTACCATCTATTTCTTATCTGTTTAACTAATATTGACAGCTTTTAGTTACATTGTTTACATTCTATAATGTACGAAATATTAGCAGGATCGAATGTCTTGATCGTCTTTCTCAGCATTAGCATTGTTTTTCGAAAGAATGGTTTCTATGAAACAAATACTCACGAAATAGCTAAAATTAATTTACACTTTAAATGAATCAAAGATAAATAATATTAGTTTATATTCCATTATATTATGAGAAAACATCTTCTTATAACTTTAGTAATGTTAGTTAAGCATCTCATTTCTGCATCTGGAGAAAGGAAATAAAATTTCAACTTTGTTTCAAGCATTAATCAAAACGTCACGGTCTTTCATGAATAATGAAAGCTTTGAGACAAGTTCTATAAGATGCTTCAGCCGTACTGCAATGTTTACAAATTGCGGTAATAACAAAAGTTATATTTCATGCAAAGTCTTTCAAGATTGCAACGGTAATTAATTCTTTAGTTTTTTTATACTATACTAGCTGGTGCCGCGTATATTATTCTACCCTTTTTTCGAACTGACTACGCTGTTAGTCTGAAAGGCTTTTACAGATTCACCAGGCTTTGCGACGGACTCAGAAGGCACTTACCCGAAATGGCAACTAGCGCAAAGGTGGCAAAGTGGCCGAACTTTGGCGTTGTCTGCTGAATTGAATGTAAAACTATTAGTATTCGATAAATAATACATATTTGAAAATATGCTTATATGTATTTAGTTTATCTGTCAATAATTTTCTAAAAGTAACCAAAAAAAGAAAAACTCCCTTATTGAAAGAACCTATTTACTTACTGTGTGGTAATGACCCAACCATATCGTGCCACCTATCGCTTCAGGGATAGCATTAAAACCGCCATTAAAAACGTTTAGATCTACTAACTTTATTGTAATCGGTTAGAGTGTTGCAATTGAGATATATACATCATATTGCGTTTCATCACAATTTCACTTGGTTTTAAATGACGATGTGACCTAAGATGGTAATACCATCAAGACCACTAAGCCTAGAGGGACTGGCACTAAAATGCAGTTGCTGTAACATATGAAGCTTGACGATCGATTTTCAACTTGAGTGTGGTTAGCTTTTTTTATACTACAAAGGTGACAAACAAGCATACGACCGGTCTGATGGTAAGCGACTATCGTAGCTTATGGACGCTTATAATACCAGGTGTAAACAGCGCGTTGCCGACCTTGAACCCCTAAGGAGCTCTGGAAACCCTACACACCGCAGGAACACAACACTAGGTAATTTGGCTGCGGTCTTCTGTAGGGGTAGGGGTAGGAGGTAATCTACCGGTCGGACTACTCCAAATAGAGAGAAATCTTTAAATACATTTATCAATGCCTTACCATAGGTAGCCAGATGGTCTTTAGAAAATACATTACCACCAAGCAGTAATTTCATCACGATTTTATAAATAATAGCTGAGAGCTTGCATTTTAAGTTGCCATAAATTATCCCTGTACATTTTTAACAAGGGAGACGCCATCTTATTAGGTTTATGTTTGAAGATTAATATAATTAGAAAAATATTATATTCACGTGACTTTGGCAGAATAGTGGCCAGTATTACAGTTGCCATTAAGTAAAAAAATGAAGATACTATAAATACGAATAAAAAAGGAAAATGTATTTCTCCTCAAGGTAAATTTAAAAAAGCTTAAGCATTGTCTTAGAAGACAGCATATCAGTAAAAGTTCAATACTTTACAAAACTATTCCTACATTTTTAACTGAGAGAAGACACAAAAAGAGGTCGGTATAAGCTGAGAATTGCTGACGGCACATCTATATTTAGTGGACGGGCTGGCCCCGAATACGCTGGCAATTATCGGACCCAGCCTTAATAGAGATGTGAAAAGTTTTGTCGATGCGAAAACTGGCTTTTTTGTAATAGAATGCCCGTAAGGATAATTGGAACTAGTTTCTTACTGATAATATTATTGGGAACGCAATTATTATTATTGCAATGTCGTCTTCCACTGCTTCTAGTAACAGTAGATAATAATCATATTTTTGTAGACATAAAAGTTATTTAACATTGAAGCATTTATTGTCTTCCTATTTAATTTAAGAGCTCAGCCCTTTTGGTGGAGCATTCGCCACTGTTCCCTATCATCCTCTGCCTTTCTTTTGACCTCCTGATACGACACGACTACCACTTTGTCCTTCACTTGTTGTAAAAAGCTTTGTCCAGGTCTTCGTCATCCCCGTTTTCCTTCCAAAATTGTTTTAAAAAGCTTGTCGTGCCATATTAAGTGTCAAATCATTTTTCTTCTTCTATTTTCTATGTTTCTCAACAACTGTTTTTCTTCGTCAACCATTATTAATACTTCCTCATCTGAAATCATCTGTCCTACTGATGTTCTCCAACCTTCTCCAACACCACTTCTCAAACGCAGCCAACTTTTCTCTGTCTTTTGGTTCATTGTCCATATTTCACAGCCATACAATGCTATGTTCCAGATGTAGCTCTTAATAATCATAATGCATCGAAATTAATATTATCGATAAAAGCACTTCACTTACAAACATACATTGCTTGAAGCTAGATCACGGTAGAGCTAGCTCGTAACTACAATATGGGCACATTAACAATTTTCGTAGTACAGTTTTGTTCGCAGCAAGCTGGTTATTAAGCTTTCATTTGGGAAATTTGAAAGTGTAATTAAATCGTGAATTGTTCATACGTTAATCGTTATTACAGAGGAGACATTTTTACTGTTAATATATGTTAGAATTATAACGGTCTTTATAATGGTAATAATGTAGTCAACTTTTTACTATATAATAATGAGTATGGTCATAGTCTTCTGAAGACCAAAGGGACCAAGGGACCAAAGCGAGTTTGGAAAAATAATTTTGAACTAATAATACAATTATAATTTTATGAGAGTTTTGTAGAAATCGTGTTATTTATATTAATAAATGTGTAGTTCTCTTTGTAGTTTTTTTATATTTTGATAGACATTTTTTTAGAGAACACGTATCACAATATTATACAACAATTATTTGTATGTCCGGATTTAACTAAAAAACGGCTTGACTGATATTTATGAAATGTACACGGAAGATTAGGTCATTCCCCAATTTATATGTTATGAGAATTGTCAACAATCATTTTAGAAAGAGCATGAATATTTACAAAAAAAAATTGATGAAATATAAGTCTATAAAAATATATATAATAGTAGTTAAAATAATATTACGAAAGGAAAATAATTACTGCGTGCAGAGCCGCGGGGTACCGCTAGTATTTATATATTCATATTTGTAAAACATGTTATAGATAGATATTTAGTAATGAGCCATCAGGGCGCGAGTTCTACTCTCTACTTGACCAGTTTTTTTTTTGTGTCCAGTTAGTAACGCAGTTCAATAATTTCAAAGCTATTGAATTGAAAAGTGCGACCATGTGTCGCGCCGCGCCGCTGAGAGTTGATCCGCTGTTCCACGCATTGTTTAACATCGACTAACAACCGAATAACAATGTTCTAGGATTACCATTTCAATTTAATACACGAAACGATGAACAAATACATTTTAAGTCATAACGAATAGTTCAACACAATTAATTAATTCGACAAAATTAGTCGATCGATCAAGTTGTTTTTTTTTCATTACCACTTTTTGTATGGATCAGAGTGCTGGGCTGCAATAGCGGTGTATGAAAGGAGAATAGATGTAGCAGAGATAGAGATGCGAATGTTGAGTTGGATGTGTGGAGTGACACGAATGGATAGAATAAGGAATGAGTACATGAGAGGATGCCTGAAAGTAGCACCAATGACTAACAAATGAAAAAGTGGAAGATTATGCTAGTTTGGACATGTTATGCGAAAGGATGAAAGTCATGTAGCGAAAAGGATAATGGGGATGATGTTAATCGGTAATGCGAGAAGAGGGAGCCCTAAAAGACTTGAATGAACTGTGTGAAAGAGGATATGCGTGTACGGGGAGTTAGAGATGAGGGGTGATTGGCTGGAATGGAAAAGAATACGGGCTGTGCCGACCCCCCTCTCCCTCCCCACATAGTATGGGATAAAGGCAGGAAGAAGAAGACAGCAAAATGGCCACGCTGTGTCTGATGGTAAGCATAATACTTAAAAAAAATAACGGCGACCATCTAGAGATCGGTAATCCATAACCGGTAGCTTGATATACACATGCTGAAACCAAAAGAGACGCACTATGATGTGCTATGTGCTTACTATCGTGCGTGGTAGTCGCGACAGAGTTGGGTATAAATCCCTACCGCAGGGTACCTAGACAGCACCTAAGCAGGGTTGCTTACTGGATATACATCGGCTGATATCGAAACACGATGCACCTAAGCATACCCACTTTGGCGGTTGTTACCTGACGTATGTTGGTTGTAATTCAGTCGGGTACGATTGTCGTATACCCAACAAATCCAAACAAACCCATTAAACCAAAGAGGTAAGGCATTGGAAAGCTACGAAAGAAGTCGTTGAGATATTCGCTCAGACATGGCAAGAGAAAATTTTAGTTTAAATATAAAATAACATAATTTTGTTCATTGTGAATAATGTAATATTATTGAACTATAAAAAAATCACAAATACGTGTCATGCCACGCGCAGTGTTGGGTTCCGTAGTTGCCCGTCACAATATGCAGACTTCGAATGGGCGCTTTAGTAATTTTCAATGGAGTTTGTACGAAATTACTTCTCCAAGTAAATTTTGTAAGTTGATTTGTAACTCGTTAATTTGTAAAGCCTACTAACCTCTGAAAGTTTTTCTTTTAACTTCGGTATATATATATACCCCATTACCATGAATTTTTTCACATATCCAAAAACAAGAATTTAGGAGGGTGATACTTGACTCTAATCAAAATTAGCACTTTAACGTTTAATATTTCGCAAACGGATCCCTGAATCGAAAAATGATTTTCACACACCCGCAATATTTTCGAACGACCTAACCAACGACACCCCATGCGGTGGGATAGATGAGAAAAATAAAACATTCCTATTTTACGTGTAGGGACGCTACTCTAAACAAATTGTTTTTTTCAAGATATTGTGTTACCACTTTGCCGGTATTATGAATATGTATACCCATACCAAACTAAAGCTTTCTAGTAATAAGAATCTTTGAGCTAAGCCGCTTACAGACAGACATACATAACGAAACTAAGTGTTTCTTGTTGACTTCGGAATTCTAAAAAGAGTATAATATATTCTAAACTAATATTTTTTTTACATTACATACAAATTAATAACATGCCGACTTCCTTTTATTTAATTATTAAGTATTGATTATTATATTGCTTATGATATTATGATTATTGCAATTATTATGTTGTTCTGAATGTTCAGAGTGCCTGTAATAGGTTCGCATATTATCTGAATTACTGAAAATGTTAAAATAAGTGACGTGTAATATGCGATCTATTAGAGCTGCTTTTACTACATAAATAAATAAACATACGATCGTAACAAAAGACTTATTTTGTTTACATATAGATCAAACTTCGGGGTTGAAAACCGTCTATGCAGAAATCCAAGACGATAATAACAAAATCTTCTATATAATAAAAATGATCGAGGTTTGCCGATGTGCGCGCATCACGCAAAAAATAATGGATAGATTTTGATCATTTTTTTTACTCCTTAAATACAAGGTACTTATAAAAAAAAACAATAATTTTGTAGTCCACGTGAGCGGAGTTTCAGGCACAGCTAGCAAGAACAACAAAATACAAGGGTAATCTTTTATCATGAAACTTGGTGCCTTCTGTTCTCAAATTAAGGGCGTAACTAAACGCCAATTATCAATTTGTTTCATACCCATGTATGCCCTAACATTTCTCAATTGAACAATTCCAAATGATGAAAGTTGCGAAAACGAACTAACTTAGAACTCGTTTAAATATCGGGCGAAGCAATAAATCTAAGAAAATACATAGGCTTAAAACTTGACTTGAAACCTTCTTGAGGTTTGATTAAAGTTAGATTCTGTTATACTATGTAACACAATAACAAAAAAATTTTTTATTATGTTATTATTGTGGGTATGTATTATGTGTTACTGCTGAACTTAATTCAAATGAGTTAATTTAAGTTCAGCAGTAATAATGTTTTTTTTATTATTTAATAAAATATATCCCGTGCTTTATTTCTGTTCCATATGATGTCCATTACATGTAAAAAAATTGCATTTACAAGAAGGACGAAAACATCTAAAGTACATAATATTTATATCCCGATTTTACACATATATATAGATATATAACATAGACATATAAACTTATTTACGCACTGAATGTAATCAGATGGTACAATTATTTTAACATTAGAATTTAATTTCTTCAGTGTTTTATATAGATGTAATTTAAAACTAAAGAAATAAGATAAATAATTACATATTACTAAATTCATGTAGGAAAGACTAAACTGTTTAGATAAAAAAATACGAAAGAGTTAGTTACGCTCCAAAAGGGATAGGTAATTTTAAGTAAAAATTCAAATATATAGAAGGAACGCATTTTTTAAATTTTAAAATGGCGATTTTAAATACATTGTCGGATTCTTCGCTCTAGCGCGTTTTATTTTTAGAACATTCAGTGCATTTCCAGTTGCGACTGAAAACGTGTTCGAATTTACATTACCATAATAAAATATTCACCGCATTTTGTACACCCCTAACATGTATACAGAATATGCTATGAAGATGGAAAGTAAATATGCGAATTGTTTACTAAGAGTACTGTTTTTTTTTTACTAAATTTACCTGACAAACACACATAAATATACACCGACGAACGAAATTTACAAGGTGACTTAAAAATAATAATTGATAGTGCAATGATGGCTCAGTGGTAGCGCGTACGGACATCACGTCTATCGACGCGAGTTCGAATCAGGAAAACATCGTGATGAAATCATAGCATGGTGGTAAGGGTTTTTGCTAATTCCCGTCTGGCTAGCTACCACCCTCGAGTTGAAAGTCTGTTACACTAACATGTGAGTTCCGGCAGCTGCACTTGAGAGACAGTTTTCCACTAGACTTGTTATCACCTTGGACCACGTCATCACTTAATACCAAGTGAGATTGTTGCCATAACGTTAAACCTATAAACGATTAAAAAACCTGAAAATTAAAGCATTATCTAAATAAAAAATTTCAAACATATCGTTAGAACTATTTCGTTCAGTTAATAGTACCTATTAGATACAAACTAGATTCACCTACGTCAATTTATAGTTTCATCACGATATTTTCCTTCACCGAAAGTTCCCAAGCACATTGCTTTACACTTAAGCATGGCTTTAACCATACTCTTAGATGATATAAGGTAAATGTGGGTTGGAGGATAGATGCCCCGTTATTTATACTGAGCCTTTTAAATTTAATAGAATCATAACTACTTAATACCTACGAGTATAAAGAAAGTATAGCTCTCGTCCTGTAAATGTGCGAGCGCTTACCTCGCTGTCTGCAATATTTTTGGGATTATCGATATAATTCGATGATTTTGCCAACGAACACCAACAACAACTAATTTCGAATGTAACGGTTTTGCGGAAGCATGTAAATTTTCATTATATAATATAAGTTAGTTATATTTTATTATTAATTTCAAGTGTATATTTTCAATATCACTCGTAATAAAAGATTTTAAAATGTTTGTATTGTATTTTGTTTTAAAAAGGTAGGCATCTCTACTTACCTACGGAAAAGTATAGATGCCTCGTTTTTCGTGAGTATAGATGCCCTAAGGCACCCTTATCTCACATGGTTTTAGCTTAAGCTTACATGGGTTTTAGCCAGTTTTGGTTTGCAAAATATACCACAGTTTTTTCTAGTACTGAATGGGCACTTAAAATCTGTATTAAGCGAAATGTCATAAAATGTTGGCAAGGTGGCATAAAAGCGTACGGTTCGCCTGATAGTAAGCGGTTACCGTAGCCTATGGACGCTTCTAATAACAGAGGTATCACTAGCGCACTGTCGACCTTGTTCTCCCTTCAAACTCTACTTACAGCAAAGAAATAACACAAAGCAATTTGGCTGCGATCTTCTGTAAGGTGGAGGACCAGGAGGTATTTTACCAGAAATTTCCAAAGAGATTTCTCTGTGCCCTACCTACCTTTGTCCTATTATAAATCTAATAAGGTAAAATTTTCTTATCATCTAAGCATGATTATTCCTATAATTATTATTATAATAAATGTACTTAAATCGAACAGCATCATGACAAGCATGTGAACGCTGGAATGAACTGCTTAATGAATATGCAAAATAAGCGCTCCGCATGTGAGGCGCTGTATCTACAAACCGCATAACACCGCTGGGTTTCTTGTCACACAGTAGCGTTAATATTCACCTATAAGTTAAATTTATCTATTCCGATAAAACTTGGCAATGTTCCGAAATGTGTAAGCCTCTACATATTGTTAAAAGATTGTTTGAAGAATATTAAAATAAATTGAATTCGTAATTAATAAGGAATGTGATAGTGTTAGAAGAATACGGCCTTGACTACGAATAACAAACTACGAATCACGTACTATGAATCACGGACTACGAATAGTCGGATAACTCGAGCGAGAAAGTTGTCTCAAGCTTTTTTAAATTACTACTTTTTTAGTCTTAAGGGCCCTGGAGCCATTAGAGGTTTTGACGGTTTCAACGTGCTTGTTAAGGGCCTTGGTGTCTCTCAAGCCAGTTATTGCTTGCTTACATTGTGCGTGTATACTGTGCGAGTCAATGGTAAAGTCAACAGTAGTCAATAGTACGAACAGTAGGTCATTAGTACGGATTAAATATTCACACGGACCGACAACTAACAATAGAAATAAGCAAAAATGAATTTATTATGTACGTTTATATGAAATATTACGTAACTGTGTAACACCAAGCTGGGCATTACAACGCTCGGGCTTTCATCCGATGTAGGTTAAAAGCGAGTTGCATTAAGGTGAGTCGACACAGCGATACCGTCTGTAATGTGCTCGCGATACACCGAAACCTTCGTATTATGAACACGTTGAGTACGACTTACTGCGGTAAGTACCATAATATCTTCACATTTACTATTTCATTTTGAACATTTCTCTTAAAAATAGCTACATTTTCGTATCTTAATTTTCATTTACTGTCCTAATACCGAAAACATATTTTAAATCCTTTTATTTAAGAGTTCCTTTACCAATTTTCCTTTTTTTTTGTAGTCGCCACAACGAATGTGTTTTTTTTATTTAATGTCAAAATTATAATGTATTTTGTTTTTATTCATTATTGGCCTTAATAAGGAACATACAGTTCTGAAGACCAATTTATTGAGTAAAACCGAGGAGAAATCCTGTGGGAATTTTATTTTTTGCCATATCATGTGCTTCCTGAAATATTTTCTTTCAGCACCGATATTTTAAATGATAAATATACGATATACATGATAAGTTCCATCAAGTTGTTTGTTATCAAACAGCTTATCACTACGAAAATGGATTAAGGAGGGAGAATAGTAAGGGCTTATTTATGACTATTTTATATCGATGATAAACGAAGCAATTTGTAAGCGTTGATTCGAATGTACGGACTGCCGTCAAGATATATGAGGGATTTGTGTGGCCCATATCATGAGAGGTCGGTGGCACAAATACAATTACAATATAAAAAATATGTATTTATAATAAAATATTAAAGAGTTGAAATCAGTACATAAAATATATTAGAAAATAATATAGGGAGAGAGTTAGAATAATGGACAGAAAACATATAGGTAGCCTGTAGATGCATTTTTACATGTATGATCTACATATAAAAAATAATGTATGTATATATGTACATATATGTTTTTATTGTATTTATGTAAATAATGTACATATTATAAAACTCAACGTCTCTTTGACTGTTTGTTCGTTTATGTTCTTTTCATGCAAAAGCCACTTATCCGAATGATGTTTTTTTAGTTTTAGCATTTTATATTTTGTAACATAAAGTAACATACGAAATAACCAGTGACAATCATTGTGAATCAATTTGAAAAAAAAAAACGCTTTAGGCCTCTAAAGCTTAAATGGCAGAGGTAAAACATAATAGATACTCGTATATCAAATCAATGTACTATATAATTGCAGATCTTTAAAAGGTCTATAAAAAAGTTAGCGACAACATATTATGTCTATCTTCTTCTAGATTCTATGCAGGGAATTAAACGTATAACGAAAAACCCCGATTATGATCTGTGAAAAATCGCTTCATCGTATAACTTGTATGTTATCCTTACGAAATGAATGTATGTAGAGATAGCACACTAGAGAGCGACCGAGAACTGGTTTTACGTGATTCGTTCTTATAAATTGCTGAAATAAGTGGCGTTACGTGTGTAGAAATCACTAGTGGACTTTATTATGTTACATATATATAGTATAAAATTAGCTTAGTCTTTTTTATATCTCTTTATAACCAACATATTGGTATCCATTTTCATTTTAGAGGTTCCCTAATGAGGATATATAAATATAACAGCATCCGCTTAATATCTGTAAGTACTTACGATTCTTTGGTTTACATTGACTTTATAAGATATATTATTTAAGCAACGTGGGTAGACCCGCCACAACGTGAACCGACAACCTGGAGAAGATTGCAAGAATCCGCTGGATACGAGTAGCACAGGACCAGTCGTTGTAGCATTTTTTGGGAAGACCTAAGTTCAATAATGGACATTATTATGTTGAATGGATGTATGTATGTGTGGATAGATGTATTAGATTTGTATGAAAGCCTTTAATTTGCGACTTCAACTTTATAATAAAGAAATGGAATTGCAGCTTAGAAGAGAAAAGTAATAAATAGGTAATAGGCGTCGTCGTAGTAACCGTGTCATCGATGGATGGCAAGAGTATTCGGTATAGTGATATTTAAAAATAAATCGGTAACAATGTTGAATGGTATAATGAATGAATGATGGCTCAGTGGTAGCGTGTACGATTTTGCGTCCATTGACGTGAGTTCGAATCCCTGCAATGAGCCTGAGCTTTCGGTGAAGGAAAACATCATGAGGAAACCATAACATGGTGGTAGGGCTTTTTCTAATGCCCGCCTGGCTAGCTACCACCCTCAAGTTGAAAATACTAAAAACACCAATAAGTGTGCTCCGGCAGCTGCACTTGAAAGCCAGTCTTCAACTAGGTTTAGCGTGTAATCATCTTGGGCCACATCGTCAGGTAACATCAGGTGAGATTGTGGCCACAACGCCAAACTTATAAGGATAAAAAAGAAAAAAACAATGACGTTTTGTCGTGTAATTTAAATGGGAAAAACAACGGCCGCCTGGGGACAACACTGTAATGTTAACAAATGCCTACGGATGAAATTGACAAAAATGCGAAATATGCAAAATGAAAAGGAAAAATATACAATCTGAATATTCCTCTATTCATGTGATGTGAAAGTATATACGCAGAAAGAGGTCAAAAAGTTATGTCTGGAAAGATATTTAATGAATTAGCAATAAATATTGTTCCTCGTTGGAAGTAAGGTAGAGTAACAATAATGTAAGTGATAAAAGAGTAATTCTTGGATGCTTTTACCTCTGATTGGTATTTGTCAGGGTTCATTCACATGTCACATATTTTTATAAAAATATACAATTAATTTATCAAGCAAGGTTAGGTTATTTTAGATGTTCGTTAAGTTTCACTTGCTTATGGATAACATTCGCCCACAATTCACCTACGTCACGATATATTCCAAATTGATGAACGTTCTATTACGAATTGTGATGTCATAATGCATTATATTAATTTTTTGCTTGTCATGATATGAAACAAGATCAAAAATAATCTTGATTATGAGAATCATCGTAATTTTTGTTCACACTAGGAAACGTAAATAATTGGTTAATAAGTTTATAGTGTATTAATCCTGACTAATGTAACTTTTACATTCCATCCATCTATCCATTCAGCGGAAAGACGTTCATTGCTGGACAAAGGCCTCCGCCAAACATCACCACAACGACCGGTACTGTGCTATTCGCATCTAACGGATTCCCGCAACTTTCACTAGTTCGTCGGTCCATATTGATGTCTGCCTAGGCTGCGTTATATGCGCTGTAAATAACGTTGAAAGAAGATAATGAACAGTAAAACATGACAATTAAAAATGTACCAAGCTTGTGACCGCTATGGTCTCCTAACTTGGAACAAAAATTCGTATTTGTGATCAACGTGCCAAATTCCACGTTTGCTTAACTAACTTACTTGTTACGAGTATCGTGTACTGGCGGAGTTTGGTACTCGATTATACTCGACAATGTCTATAGGTATTGTGACGTGAGTATTTCGGATGTTATTGATTTTGGCAGCCTCACTGCTGACTGTGGTTAGGGTTTAGTCAATACGTATTCGAATGTCAACAATGAAAGTGATAATATTGTAGCTTAAGCTTATGGATAATATTAGAAACCCGATTGAGTTTCTTGCCATTTCTCTGTAACATAAATTTTTGTTTTGACTTTGATGCACTAAATGCCTTCTCAGAACGTAAAAAATGCGCGCGTTTTTGCGAGGATACATGTGTGTGCGTTCGTGCATTGTGTGAATGCGTATATGTGAAACTTTCCCAATTGATTTTAATATGAGGCTACATCAGAGACGTGTGATAAGTTAGTTTAAAATCGAACGCAAAGTTTATACCGCGCAGACAAGAAAGAGAGTTAATATTACATTAATATTGAGTTATGTTTAAAATTTCAAGCCTCTAGCTAAACGGATAATTACTTTAAAATTAAACAGGCAGACAAGAAGCAAGATAAAAAAAATGTAAAATCAGAGCGTATTTACTGACCATCAAATATTTCAATAGAAAACATTTGCGGGTTTCGCTTGTGAATTCAAAACCAATCATGAAAACGTGTTATAAAAAAGTGTGCAGCAGTTCACACGTGGCAGAAGTAAAACCATCAGAAAAAATATGGTATTTAAAAACTCTTTTTAAATATCCTAAATCAGCGGCATTCAAATTATCGACCACTCGTGCGTACTGCGTATGAAGTCTGGTCGTGTCGCACTACTAGGCCAATCCGACGACGATCACAATCATGAAAATCGTAACTTGCATTAGCCGTGCATAATGTAAATGTATTCTATCTCGTTCTCTCATAGGCTAAATCATAATAGATGTAGGTATATGGTTGTCACTTTTTAATGTAGCTTTTTCGTTTCATCGAGTTTCAAATCACAACGGTGCTAAAGAAGTTTTCACTTCAAAAATCAAACAGTGCTAACAGTATTTCCTAAAATATATATTTTTTTCTATGTTGGTTACCTTTTGGTGGTTATCACTTTATCAGAAACCAATGAATTATAAAATGTAAACATTTCGTTTTTATTGAATAGCATGCATTCAACTCATTTTCGACCAGATGAAAAATAATTTAATCTTAAATTTCATTAACGTTGCAAACGTGCCAACATTCAAGGTTAAATGTAAACTGCTCTAAGGTAAAAACATAACTTAAACTTCGTATGAAAATATTCAAACAGTAATTTCGAACAAAACTTATAATTCTCGAGAAAATATCTTATTTGAAATCCAATTTAATAAGAGTTAATTCAATCGCAGCGACTGCAATATAGCCGTTAAATGATAACAATAACATTCCGAAGGATATCAATAAATATGTGAAATTACTAAATATAATAGTGAAAATAATTTCTAACTTGTCGGTTATCATAGCCGAGCTAGCCCGAGCAAATGTTGTCGAATTAAACACGATCCAAGTTCGAGACGTAGCGGTCGCGGCGGCTGTGTCGGACGCCGAAGTAATTTGAGAAGATAACACCACGCCTTGCGTGACTCCACTGTGTACGCTTTTGCTGAATATTAATTACTGTGCGTCGAGTTGAAGGTTGTTTCGAGTTGTTAGTGAAATGTTGACGATACTGTTACATTGGGAATTTACATTAATTTGCTATCTATACCTACACTGTTTTCAAACCTAGTTATTACTACATGTTTTAATTGGTTATAGTGAACTTTTTACAATGCCTACTTGCCTAGTCAGTTTTTTAAAGTCCCTTTCAAACCCTTTATTGGTTTTTGATATGAAACAACTTATCGTTTGGGCGCGATTAAAATCGTTCTGAGGGAACGTCGCTACATGCCATTTAATAAGTGTCGCGTCTGACTTTCTGACTCAGCGCATCCCTTTCAACATTTACAGTGAATGCTTCTCTCCCTACTACACACACGCATACTACTTTACGCGCTTGTCAGCGTGGCATTATGCTAACCTTATAAGTTATAGGTGAAGCAATGATGGCTCAGTGGTAGCGTGTATAGACATCGCGTCGATCGACGTAAGTTCGATTCCCTGCAATGAGACTGCACTTTTGGTCATGAAAAATATCATGATGAAACCATAGCATGGCGTTAGGGCTTTTTCTAATGCCCGCCTGGCTAGCTACCACCCTCAAGTTGAAAATCTGTCGCCAAGCACCAATAGGTGTGTTCTGGCAACTGCACTTGAGAGCCAGTCTTCCTCCACTAGGCTTAGCTTGTTACCATCTTGGGTCACATCGTCACATAATCCCAAATGAGATTGTGGCCATAACGTTAAACCTATAAACGATTAAAAAAAAGGTTATTCGTATAAATCAGTGAGTTTAAGTAAATTTAAAGTTAACCAACAACAGAAATAATTTCAGTGGCAATGATGCTTTCCAATATATCATCTTTTTAGGATTCTCTTGTTGCTATCACGAGTCTTCCATTTGTCGCACACCTGTTACTATTGCGCCTTGTCAAATAGTACAGATATGATTCTGCGACATAGATATATAATATCAGTTCGTAAAAAAATCATAGTAGTATCATAGTAGTGAAATCATAGTATTTCAGCAGTAAATACGTCCACTGATGGACTTTGGCCTCCCAGTCCGGTCCTTTGCTGCCCGTATCCAGCGGTTTCCAGAAACCACGTCGTTGGACCACCTTGTGGCGAGTCTGTATTCAAATGATGAATCAATGTATTAAAACATAATACATTGATATATATTTAGATATAATAATAGTATCAAAAAAAAAAGATAAAATAACAAATATTTGACATTGTTTCATAATTTTTCATTATAGATCCGCAAAAACGAAATTGTCTATAGATTGAAATCAACGCTTAAAATATCTTTCGATTCCCAAGGGGTGGACTACGAAACCGTGATTTGAAAGCTCGGGGAATTTTGTAAAATACACAGAAAGGATATAATAATTTTTGAGGAAAAATAATTTTAGGTCAATACGAATGAAGTACTTCAGTACTCCAGGGAATGTTTTACATCAAGGAAAACTCGAGAGATCTGGATAAAATTTATCCTAATATTATTTGGTAGATTTTTTTAAAATGATTGGAATCTTTCGAACTTATCGAAAAGAAATAACTTCTGTCGAGTGATACTACAAAAAAACCTTATATATTAGTCTCTTGATGGACTTAAAGGGCATTTAAAATAAACTGTAAAATAAATGCATGTACCAAAAACTTATTAAGTATCAATATGTAATTAGTAAACATTTGTTCGAATTTTATATACTTAATATTACCATTAAAAGAGATGGCTGCATACCTCACTATGAAATTCTAGTGTATTGTTCAAGAGTAATGGTTTATTCTCTGTCATATTTCGATAAATCATTGTAAGCGTGTACGAATCTGTGATGATCAATAAAAACATCTTAAGAAAATCTATAATCGTAAGTATTCTATCTACGAATCCGAATTCAAAAACTTCGAATTTAATGGAAAAACTGATAAAGTTTTAATTGAATAGTAAAAAAAAAAATTACTAATTATTCGAAATTTTCAAATTATTCAAAGAACTAACAAATAATTTGAAATTTTCGGACTATTCGAAAAAAGTCACTACAAAAATATTCGCAATTTTCGAATTCGAATTATTCGCACACGCCTAGTCGTAGCGCATTCATTATTGATGCTCAGCTAGCAAGGGAGTACACTCAAACTGTCGCCAAGTAACTGATGTTATATATTAAATATAAAATACAAGCGTACATTAAAATTGAATGTGTCACCATTTTTCACAACATCATCAATTACATGCGACGTAACTATATTCAGACATTAGCAAATGGCACAAAACCTTATATACAAAGAATAAAATTGGATATTCTTCAACAAAACTAGGGCAAAGATATGCACTGTAAGCCGTACTGGAAAACGATCCTACAAAACCGATTTGACTACCACAAGGCCATATAACAGCTGTATAAACTTTTACAATCTTCTTTCACCAAAAGAAATTAATAAAACTGCATTTAATTTGCTAATGATCAAAAGCCTTTGAAAGGAAAATATCAAGCTAATGGTTTTCGCAGTATTGAAAACTCCGGATTAACTGACAGTGTTGGCAAGCAAATCTATGCATTAAGGTGATTGGATTGCATATTTCATTAAATTATCAATAGTGATAAAATAATTAAAAAAATACTTTATTAAACTATCATATTGAAAAGTAACAAGATTCAATTATTTTATATATACTACTAGCTGGCCCGGTAGACATTGTCCTGCCCTTACCCGTAAATAATAATATCATCAGCATGTAAGTGTCCCACTGCTGGGTAAAAGCCTCTACCCAAGTGAAGGGTATGGGCTTAATCATCACGCCAGCCAACGGCGTATTGGCGATTTGGCGATGATCTCTCACAGACCTGAGTGGTGTGCAAGTGTGAAGTACTGTGTCATGTGTGTATGTCGATAGCTAGTGAATGCATTGTCACTGTATCACGCGAGCGGCTGCATAGCTCGGCTTCATACAGATGGATCGGACCTAGGCTTGAGTGGCCGCTGGAGAGGGTGGTCGAGGCAAGTGTGTGGGAGCGAAGTTAACCACCCGTCTAGTGCGGAGGAAACGGTGCTATCGCGGGCGTGGGTGCAAACACGCTGGTAGATAAATATGATCCGCGGCCTACGTTTTGCCTTCGGGGTGTCTGAGACGGGGATATATGTTGGGGTAGATGCTAGTAACGGGTTCGGATGGTTTAACGCTCTGTCGAAATAGCTCTTCGCGAGGCTTTTATGGTTGAATGTTAAGAGAACAATAAAATGTCAATCTGATTTCTTGAAATTCGAGCGTAAGTCGAGTAACACTTTGACTCTCAACGTCACCCAAGATTTGCGTAAAGGCATTAATAACATCCAATAATTTCATAAAATTAGTAATATCTTGAACTAATGATGGAGAACAACATCCTAAGAATATTTAGATGATTGTAGTTCGAGTTCATTGTCCAACAGTACGAAGCGCTTAAATTTATACAAACACTACCATCATTGCGTACATAGAAACCAGACCTCATGATCGTACAATCTTAATTAACGTAGAACAATAAAACAAATATACAAAACGAAAAAGGTAAAACCTGACGATAAATACATTCTATAATTTCCCAAACAAACGAACAATCATCAAATCTCCACCCAATTTGGATCAACGTTTGAATCAATTACACAAAACAATATTTGGGTAGAGGCAGTGCGAGTTGAAATGTAAATTAGAATTGGTCCTACGTATCCTCTTTTATTAGAATAAGAGTCTTTAGTCATGAACTGAGCGACCGGATAAGCGATTTGTTTTAATTGTGTTAAAGTGACACTAAGGCTAAAAAGTCACTTTTCTTGTGCTTCTACTGGAATACTCCGATAGATGCTTAAAGACGGATTTTCAAATTAAGGGACGTATTAAAATATTGGCAGCGTGTACGGACACGGCTTCGATCGACATGAGTTTGAATCTCTACAATGGGTCTGAACTTTAACTGAAGAAAAACGGCATTTTTTAAAGCCCGTCTGGCGTCTATATTTGTGTTATGGCCAAAACGCTAAATAGCCTATAAGGGTGACCATTAGAAAATGCTTTAATAACGTGCAAATTATCACGATCTTCCTTCATCAAATACCAAATCTATTGTACGACTCGATGAACCCAGTCCTTATAGACCGAAACTTAAATACGTTTAACATGCAGTCATAATAGTCAAAAAATTTATAAGAGTACCGTTGATTAATTAGTAATCTTTTAAAAATTCTGTTATCCATTCTACACTGGCCAAATCTATTTACACTAAATCACATTACATAACATAATATTTTTCATCCACTTCCACAAAAACAATGAACGTGCGGGATATTGTTATCAAAACAAAAACACATTTCAAATCCGCTAATCTGCACGCACCGTGCGCGGACCGCGTAATCCGCATATAAATTAACTCATAACTCAAACGCAATATTCAGGTCAAGTATTACTAAATCACATTGTACAGGACGCGTTACTTCTGCGCGAAATCGTTCTGTTCAAATTGTTGATTAAATATTTACATTTCTGATATTGATTAAACCATACAAATATTAAAAGCTATAAATAATTTGCTTGTTTGAAGGCGCTAATATCTGGAACAACCAGTCAGATTTGAGAAATTCTTCTATTTTATAACTATTCTCCTATATATTGACGAGAGTTATAGGCTGTAATATAACTTCATACAACGACTCTAGGGAGTGGAGCAGTAACTATGAACCTCAAGCAATCTGGCAAGCTATAGGTAAGTACGGTGGAAAGTTGGTAAAATAAATTTAACACGCGTAAAGCAGTTCGCTTCAAGCTAGTGTTAATCTTATAGTAAGTAAATATCTTGTTAGAACTAAAAGTTTTACTATCTCCCAGCAATTATGCAAGTCTACGTCACATTAGTGCCAACTTGTAATTAATTATTAGCTCTTTTCATGTACCTCAAATCTAATATTCCAAGCAGGAATCATTTCGCCAGCGCCGTATCGTTAGTCATTCATATCAAAACATGATTTAAAAATGGGTCGTAATTCTGTGTGTTATTTTCTAATTTCAATAAAGAAAAACCTACTGATTTAATTATAAACCATTATGATATTTTTGTATATAATCAGTCTTAGTTTAAATTATATTCATTTTGAGACCTTTTGCCTTGTAAACCGTTCTATAGTTCGCGTCTTTCTCTCAGATAATATTAGGAAAACATGTTATTTGGTAAAATATTTTTAAGGGCATTTTAAGGGAAAGCTATATAGTTCCACACACAGAACCTACACCGGGTGGGAGACGTTACAAGGATACTGTGGGATTCTGCCAATCTATATTAATAACTCTGTAACTATGTCTGTATAAGTCATTGTCTTCTGAATTTTTTAATAGTTATCCATTATGAAATCTGATCATGAGTACTGATCATGACTATGACATTATTATTTTATTATCTTTCTTTTTATATGTTCGGTTTGGCTGAATTTTATGGAATTTTAAGCTTATGTCTTCCTCATTTGAGAGACTATGAAAATTGTCAATAACACTTTCAAAAAATCGTAAAGAAGTATGTTTTTATTCATTAACTTTCAACCGATTTTGATGGAATTTGTACACTAGAAGTATATGTAATTCGTCAAATGAGATGGGGGCTAATAAGAATTGTTATTAATATAAATACAAATAAAATTACGGAACGAAAATAACTACAGTAAAATATAACCTTATGTTGTGTTCCTGCGTTAAGTACGGTTTCCAGAGCTCCTTGTAGTAGAGGGATTCAAGGTCGACGAAGCGCTATTGATACCTATGCTATTACAAGCGTCCATAGGCTACGGTAGCCGCTTACCATCAGGCTGGCCGTATATTAGTCTGTCACCTTTGTAGTAAATTTAAAAAAAGTATTGTTTTTAAACGTCCGATTCTATCCAAACACAGTAAATACAATATATTTAAATTATTTGTTACCACCAACCGCTCGCGATTTCGTTAATTACAATATCATATTTATATTATATGAATATATATATTTCATCAGTAGTTTCAGAGGCTACCTACTACAAACATAAAAAATACCTCTTTATAATATTAGTATATTTCTGTTTATATCATCTTTATTAAAAAAATATCAATTCGAATGGTCAAAACTTATGCCATAGCCGATATTATAATATAACATACGAGATCCCGATTAAAATCCTTTTATTTTTAGCTATTTTTTAATGTATTATATTGTAGGTACTTCTGAAAAGAATTTAATATATTTGATTTTTTTTAATCATGCAAGATATATCAAGACTTAATGATTTTCTTAACAACTACCTATTTCTTGAATACTTTTGATACTAGTACATTTCAAGTGAACTCTTCAAGATTTCTACGGAAACACTTATGATAGATAGATCACAGACAAATTTATTTTGAGAGTTTTCTCTCCTTGGGGCAAACCGACTGGTGGAATACCTCCATCCTACAGAAGGTCGCAGCAAAGTAACCTTGTGTTGTGAGTAGGGTTTCCAGAACTCCTTGCGAAAGTGGGTTCAACAAATGAGGAAAGGCACAGGCTTTGGAGATTCCTCTCTACTTGAGACAGGTCGACTGGTGAAATACCTTCACCCTACAGAAAGATGTCCGTAGGCTTTTTTGACACCTTTGTTGTAAAAAAAAACTTTTGTACTAAAAGTACATTCGTTATATTATTAAAAACACTTTTCTTAATAATTCCTCTTCATTAATAAATAAATAAAAAACACTTTTCGAAATAGATTTTGAACACAACGAGGCTATATATTGGTATAGTCACAAAATCATGCATGTCTAAATAGTATTTTCGCTGTATATTCTCGCTTTTCAACTAATTTTCCTTCATCGTATTTATAAAAGCTGTTATTGTTTTTCACCAATGCAGTTCTATTTTGAAATAGCAAAAATATTATTACAGAAATTCCGTGCAGGAGCAAAGTAAATGATATTTTTAAAATTACTTCTAAACTGCTTTCCATGAGTTTCATTAAAATATTATAACATTACAATTTCTATAACTTCATAATATTTATTATTTATTTATTAGTTTTAGACCACGACTTTGTTCATGTTGTCTTCGAAACGAAACGACTCGCGCGCCACCTTCTATACACTAGTTTTATTCATAAAGATTCTTTGCGGGTATACGCACAACAACTTATCAAAGATTAATCACATTCGAATTATTAAGTATATAGGTATATATATATTAATAATATAAAGCTGAAGTGATTGTTTTTTTTTGTTTAAACGCTCTGTTCTCATTTACTATTAAATTTGAAAAATACTTGTTTTATTTTATGATTATTGTTATATTTTTAATCCCTGAAAAAGTAGGGTGTTATAAGTTTAACGTGTGTATCATTGTATCTGTGTATCTGTGAGTCGGTCTGTGGCATCGTAGCTTCCAAATGGCTGAAACGATTATGATCTAGTATTTTTTTTGTTTGTAAGTAGACTTGATCAGAAACTATGATTCAGGAAAATCTGTTCAGCCGTTTGAAGATATCAGCTCTTTCCTAGTTGTTATTTAACAACCATGCATCCATTTGGATGTGAGCGTCTTTCACAGGGTTTTATCGAGTCGCAATTTGATATTATATTACTTTATATAATATACATATAATAAAATTGAAGTGTCTGTTTGTAATTTCAAAATAACTGGTTTTTACTAAATGCATATGAAAGTATACACGATAAATGTAACAAAATAAAACCGTTTTTAAATAATTTTCTCTGTCCATCTGTCTGTTTGTTCCGGACAATCTCCGCAACGGTTGGACCGATTTTGACGGGACTTGCACTGGCAGACAGTTGATGTTATAAGGCATAACTTAAGCTACTTTTATTTTAGTAAAATAATTAGGATTCCACTCAAAAAAATAATTAATAGCCCACGAGAGCGGAGCCGCGGGCGCTGCTAGTTTTGTTTATAAATTATTTAACAACAATTTGTATTTCTACCATAAAAGGTATCTCATTGTATTTTTCGTGATAATGTATTATATTTACATTTTATTATATAGATTAATACTTTTATATATTTCAAATTAATCAGATAATAATAACAAGAGGGAATAAATAGCCTTGTTTTTTTTTAAATCAAATTATTAATTCTTTATTAAATTGATAATTAAAAAAATACCACTGATGTTTTAAAGTAGCACTTCGAACCAATTAAAAATTAAGACGGGCTGAAAAGTAGTCGAAATGACGGCCAGTGCTAAATTGAAAAGATAATTTGTAATAATATATACTCTTGAAAATTATTGTCAACATACAAAAGTGAGTAATATGAAGTACAATTTGTTTTACGCTCATGTAGGCACAGGCGTTAAACAAAGTTTTGGCACATCTGCAACATTGAAACAGTCTGTGGGCTGTACTGTGCCAAACAACGAGTCAGTTACTTCCAGGATTAGTTAAAATTTATTATACTCAAGTTCAAAGGTACTGAAAGTGACAAATGAGACAATTAATTACAATGAAATGATTACTGTTATAATACGTCTTAAATAATAAAAATTAATTTGTTTTAATTATTTTAATACCAGTCAGTTAATTAATTGTTGACAAAACCTCGGACTTGACGTAAATTTATACGTAATGTTATTAGTAAACTCTCACAACAAATAAAATAATGATGCTTTTGTAATTTCAAAAATAGATTACGTAGTTTTTATACTTTTAGGGAATTAATAAATAAATTACAAGCATCTATAAGTAACGTTCGCACGTAGTGTTAACACTCATTTCTAATAACGTAATCGGTACTTCGCGACGTTAATTGCGACTATTTGCTACGAGCAGGAAAGTGTTGCTGGCAGTGGTGCGCGTTTCTAGCAAATTATTAGCAGTTACGTAATTGTATAAAATATTCAGCAAAATATCTCTCTGAAGGACTGCTATCTCAAATTATTTATAAGGCTTCGAATAAGGCTCCGGACACAATATGCGTTTTATTGTTATTTAAATTAGGAGTATCACAAAAGACAGCTCACTTTTAATTCAGGTAAAACGAAACAGATGAATATTTACGCGAGCGAAGTCATGGGTTATATGTATATTTGTTAATTAATATTTTTTGGTTATTTTTAAATTTGACAAGACACGGTGCTCGTTGAAACGTCGAGCCAATATCACAGACATTCGCATCCAGTGTTACCAATAAGATGTTTTAAATTCCGCCAAGTGTTTTCGTAAAAAATCCTTTTAAGTTTGTCAATATAATAAGCTAATTCTAAATCGTCGTCACTCTCAGTGCTGCTGTGCTGTTTAGCCATCGCGTTGTATTATAAAGTTGTAGAAGAAGGGACAATGTATACCTTTGAATTTGCATTGCTAATATCATAACACATAAAACTATGACAATGTATTTAAAAATAATCCGTTAAAATACCTGTCAGACTAGATAGATATTATCCCGTATTTAACTTTGCTCGTATCTCGGGAATATAATATGCCACCGGACAATAAACCTTTAGTTTATAAGCAATTAAGTCAGATTGTAAGCTGACGTCACTTTGCTTGTTACTATAAAAATAAACATTATTTATTAGTATAATAATAACGGTAACGAATTCTAAGTTTACTGAACAAGTCAGCAGCAAATAGTTTAAAAGGTATTCGTTTTCAGATTTTATTTTATTTAACTAGAAAGTTGACCGCCCATGAACTCGACGGCAAACATCAAACGTGGTAAAATGTTTTTTTTTTTTTTTTTTTTTTTTTCGAACTGACTATACTGTTAGCCTTATAGTCAGTTCGAAAAAAGGCTAACAGTATAGTCAGTTCGAAAAAAAAAAAAAAAAAAAAAACATTTTACCACGTTTGATGTTTGCCGTCGAGTTCATGGGCGGTCAACTTTCTAGTTAGGTAAAATGTAGGTAGGTAAAATGTACAAAAACACTTTTAGAGTAAGAATTGAGCGACCATCAAAGCGTTCCACACTGGACCCGGCCAAGATATTATCCTTTAAAATGTCCCATGCACGTACACATTTTGTGTTACGCTGTTCGCAGTTTTCTCAAGTGGGGTCCAGCTTAGGGTTGCCAAATTCAGTGCATGGATTTGCAGGAAATTTGCAATCATTTGCAGGATGGTATGGATCTGTACCCGTCTGGGCCGCGACCACCATGCACATGGTGATAAACCCGTCACAGTGTCTCTTTAGGATTGTCGCGTTTCCCTACTAACCAGTGTTTATTCATTTGCTGACGAGTTTGTAGGCAAACAAATAACAAAACGAGAACCAGCGATGGATTGTCTATCTCTTCGTGGTCGTCATTGTTTTTCAATTGTACTGTGCTTACTATCAGTGCTACCACTACTACCAAAAAAGTAATAATACGGAAGAGAAGTAGGGCATAGAGACATTTCTTTTGAGACTTTTCTATACTTGAGGCAGCACGACTGATGGAATACCTCCACCCTACATAATATCGCCGCCAAATAACCTTGTGTAGTGTTCCTGCGGTGAGTAGAGATTTCAGAGCTCCTTGGGGTTGGAGGATTGAAGGTTGGTTGATACCAATGATACCAAATAAGCTCTCATAGACTACGGTAGCTGCTTACTATCAGGCATGCCGTATGCTAGTTTGCCACCTAATAAGTATTAAAAAAACTTCACTAAAATAGCGGGATTAGCACCCAAAGTATAGGAAGGCGATGAAAACAATCTTCACTCTTCATCTTCTATTTGTATTCACTTCTACTTTTGCCCGAAAGTTTAACCGTACTAGGAAGCTGATCAATTGCTATCCCGCACACATCTTTTGTAGGACACATCCCCTGAGGGTCTAGAAACGGGCGTCCCAGCTTTCGCGGGACGGTTGGCACCCCTAGTCCGGTCCCTCATTATTTTTTGAGCAAGGTATTCGCAACGCAGCGGTTTCGTTTGGGCCACCCTTTTGAGGGTTTAACGCAACGCTCAAATAATGGACACTGATAGCCGAGGCCTGTTTTAACTCTGCTAAATATGGACGATTCAGTTTAAATATATTTTCGTGTTATTTTATACGGTGTAAAATAGCAGTGTCCTCATGCGGCTATTTGTTTAATGTTGCCATTGTTCCAGTGAGATAAAATTACTTGCAAAATGTCAGTTACACTCTTCATCTACTCGTGTAATTAAGAGCGATTCTTAGTCTTTTTAAAATTAATAAATGATATATGGTATTTGAAAAAATATAAAATCTATACTTTATTTAATATGATTATAATAATATTATACAGCTAGAGAGATTGTTTTTTTGTTTGAATGCATTAACTTCTGGCACTTTCAGTCATATTAAAGAAAAAACATTTTGTAGTCTATTTATTGAGAAAGATTATAGCATACATACCTTTACACTACGACTGTAAGGAGCGGAGCAGTAACCATGAATGTCAAGTAATCTGACAAACTGTACGTAAGTGAGAATAATAATAGGCTATACGGAGGAGAGTTGGTACAAAAAACTGAATTTAAAATAAGAATTTTTATTGTACCAGTCTAAGTTACTGTTCCAGGTAGAGGACTTTATTTATCGTTATATGTATGGCGTAGTGGCTACAATCTCACCTGATATTTAGTGACGATATGGCCCAAGATGATAACACGCTAAACCTAGTAAAAGACTGGCTCTCAAGTGCAGCTGCCGGAACACACCTATTGGTGCTTGGAGACAGATTTTCAATTTGAGGGTGGTAGCTAGCCAGGCGCGCATTAGAAAAGCCCTACCACCATGCTATGGTTTCCTCACGATGTTTTCCTTCAATGAAAGCTCAGGCTCTTTGCAGGGATCCGAACTCACGTCAACCGACGCGAAGTCGTACACACTACCACTGAGCTTTTCAATCAAAGAACAATACAATAAAAATTAATATTTCAATCGTGCCATATACGTGCTTCGGTTGATTTGCAACGAAGGAATAAAAATCTTTAAATAGTAATAATTAAAAGATTTTTTTAAAATGATAGTTTGTTTTGAAGCCATGATGACTCAGTGGTAGCGTGCAGGGACACCGCGTCGATCGACGTGAATTCGAATCCATACGATACGGCTACGCTTTTAGTCACGGAAAACGTCTCGATGACGCTATAGCATGGTTGTAATGTATTTTCTAGCTACAACCCTCAAGTTGAAAATCTGTCGCCAAGCACCTAGGTATTGGTGTATTCGGGCAACTGCATTTGAAAGTCAGTTTCACCACTAGACTTAGCGTGTTACTATTTTGGCACGCAACGCCAATTAGCTTCACGTGAGATTGTGGTCGTTCGTGCAAAATTATTATTTCGATTCAGATTATACCTTTTACGGCGATCTATTTACCTTATAAATTTAAAAACTGACATAAAGTATTACTGGGACGGTTATCATGGCGAGTGTTTTAAAAAGTTGTTAGGCTTTATCTACTCATCTCTATCCTACTACAGAACTATAAGAGATGGTTAACGAAGCTACATTTACACGGTAGCATCCATCTCAATAAGAACAAAGAGGTTTGTAAATTCTTATGTTTGCCGTATTGTGAAACATATTTCATTTACAGGTCGTCGTGTTTCTTTTTTCTTACGATATTTGGCTATTTAAACAAGGTGTGAAAAAGCACCTCTGTTGATCAGCACAATAGCGACGAATGCCGATGGATTTTGTCATCGATGGTTATTGAAGTTATTGGACTGTACCATACTTTCCATTAGGTACAGCGCAGCTTAGGTTTCACCTTTTTTGTAAACTATCAAATACGTATTCTTTATTTGTGGCAGAGAGTATAAATACCAATTTTTCATAATATCACGGCAAAGTTATGACTGTGCTTGATAGTAAATATACAATCCGAAAATAAAGGCCAAAGATCGGCAATTCAACGCTGTCGTTGCTATTACGCAGGTCTGCAAGCCTTTCGGCTGGATATGCACTGGCTAATTCCGTAGTGCTTCGAATCAAACGAAAGTCACTGTAAAGGCTTTATCACCATATTCATGGTAGAACACATAGCTCTACTAACCCATTTATTATTTTTTAATATGTTCATTAAACTCACCTGATTTTGAGTGATAATGTGGCCTAAGATGGTGACACGCTAAGCCTAGTGGGAGAATTGGCTATGAAGTGCAGCTGCCGGAACACACCTAAAGGTGCTTGGCGATAGATTTTTAACTTGAGGTAGCTAGCCAGGCGGGTGGTTTTGGGCAACATGCGCAAGGGTGCTAAAGTGACCGAACCTCGGTTTGAGCTGTTGCCGTATATGCAACATACGCGACGTAGCTAAATTCCAACGTGAATTCGAGCTAACTAACTATACATGTATGCATGTCTCTTGCCTCCTAGGAGGGATGAAGAAACAAGCGTACATGTATTTAGTGATCTGAATTGATCGCCAGGTTTGTGACGTCATAATGTTAAAGGAATTTCATCGATTAAGAGTCAAAGCACTGTATCAGCTGTGTGCTACAATGAGTAGAAATTAACATTGTGACGTCACACGCGCTTGGATTTATTCGGGAATGATCGGCGCGTTTTCGCTACTGAAAACAAAAATTAATTTTTATTTTGAAATAAACTTATAAAATATTGCGAAAAAAAAACAAAAAAATAGTTTTGTCATAAAACTTATATATGATCATCCCAATTATCACAAAAAAAAAACCCTACCACCATGCTCTTATTTCATCACATAGTTTAACATTTAATTTTTTAATTAAAAATTAATATTTAAATAATAAATATTTTATTCTAATAGAAACAAACATAAAATAAAATAAATTTATTTTACTTTATTTATTTTTGCTATTTTATTGCCTCTGGCATCCCTAGAGGTATAGGCAGAGGTGTTTAAGACAAGTTATTAAATTTAAAATAAAAAGTTTGGGTTTAATCACATTATTTAGGTTCATTCAATTTCGTTCATTCTTACACCACCTCGCTATCTTTTTTTGTCAAAATCTGGTAACCCTACAACTGTCAAGTTACTGAATACAATTAAAAGTCCAACTATAGTCTTGGTGGTCGCGATCCTGTTTTCTAACTTCTTAGACACTGTAATTCTACTTCGGGTTTTCTTTTTAAAAAGTTCCCTCGGTTCTCTCCTACGTCCAACTTATACTAAAGTTACTAGCTGATTAAGAAACGCGTCACGACATGATCCAATAACCCACTTCGTCAAATTTATCAGCAAAACGTTTACTATTTTTTTATTATTATGTTTTAATGGAAACATTAAATTCCTTTGACCAAAAAAAAAAAATTAAAAAATGAAATAAAATAATCTTTAATTCAGATAAGTAACGTCCATAGTTGGTTAGTAAACAAAAGAAAAATATTATACCTATGTTAGTAATTACTACCGTGAGTGCAAGGCGTCGCTACGAGGAACTCGGACTCATCACCAACATGAGAATCACCTCGCATACGGAGTCTCATTCGGCCTACTATTGGATCATACTTCGATCAGTAGCCACGCGTTCAGTTAAGTTTAATTGTAATTTATAATTTAAATAAATATTAATTCTAAATAGTATTTTTTATAACTCTCGGTCGCGCCCCACGTAATTTACAAGTTCGCTTCTAGTGATACATCATCTGGCAAGTGTAAGAAAATATAAATCACAGGCTTGGTTGGTTGGCAGGCAGGAGAAATATTGTAACATCTTTACACTTTTATTCCTTGTACGATACTGTTTTCTCAAATTATTCAACAAACCTTATATTGCAAATCCGGTTTATCAAAACTATGCACAGATGGCGTCCTGAAGCAACTTCCGCTTTACAATATTATTATTAATCAGACCGGATACACTGACTAATAACGGAAATAGCTAGTATTTTTGTATGAATCCAACATAAGATGATCAATATTAGAGGAGTCGTACCTCCCTGCTATGGTTTTCATGATGGAATTACAGCTGGCCCGCACTCTGCAGTACAACTCTGTAGATTTTTGTCTGACGACAAAATCTGACTCCGTGACTTCTGACAACCGTTATTATATTGAACCCACAGGGTGCTGAAAGCCCACTGAGTACAACTGGTTCACAGTATTAAATCAGTTCTTAATTCCGTTTAATATGTCGATATATGACATTTCAAAGCCTGATTAATCGTCGTTGTAGCGATTGGCACCTGACTAGTCGCATCTACTATGCCCATGGTGTTAAACACGTCACAGTAATTGAACTTTAGAATTGTCGCGTTTCGGGATCATACAGTGTATATCCAGCTGTCGGGAGACGTCCAGGCCAGCTTTGACAGCGACGCTCGGCGATGATTTGCCGAACTTTAGGTGGTCGTCATTGCTTTTGATCGTACTGCACGGTTAGTGACGTCAATATACCGTAAAACTATAAAATAATAACTATAAAAATATAATGAGCATAATATCATAAACATTTTATACTCTTAGAGTTATTTAGTCAATGTCAGTTACTTATAATTATTAAAAGAACAATTTCTAGACGAGTTCAGTCAAGTACATTTTTCAATTTACATCGCTATATAAATGAAATATATTAAAGGATTTATCTCCATGTAGAAAAATCTGATATATATTCGTTGAATTGAAAGGAATTTCGTTTTAATCCACTCCAGAGCGCAGGTTAATGGGTCCCCGGAACGTTTATTTACTAAACTAAGTTTATCTTGAAACGAAGTTTTACCGATTTAGAGCTTCAGTAGTTCGAGGAATTTTCTAAATTGCTAACTTAATTACTTATTATTGTTTATTTTATCTCTATTATTCTATAAAACAAAATTTATTTTATTCCATGGATATGAAACACTGACAATGGCAAATGCTTCCACGTTAATAAAAGCAAAAAAATAATAATATTTCTATTTAATATGGCTTCTGCCTATATTTGCGATTTCGCCAATGTCTGACTAATACATGTTTTATAGCTGCCAACTGTTCGGTGTACTGTAGAATAAACTTATTGTGCCGTCTTTTACATACATATTGTTTATATATTATCCTTATATTCTCTAATGTATATCACTCTGTCTGTCTGTCTATTAGTGTACTTATTACTAAATAACCACTTAAATAATTTCTGTGAATATTATTTTTTTACTTTATAGATGTTTTTTACTAAAAAGGTTTTAGGTTATATTTTAAAATGTTATGTAACAAAACATTAAGAAAACAAGTAATAATAATATAAAATCAACTCGAAATAAACTAGAAATACCTAACCTTATACACTATAACTAACTTCAATATTTAAACCACGATAAGTAATTTAATGTTACAGAGGAAATCAAAAATATTTATTTTGTATTAAAAATATACGTGAAATAATAATAAATGAATTTTGTGCTGAAATAGGCGAACCGGATCATAGTTTACTAATGTACGGATAACATTTTAGTTTGTAGCTTGGAAGTTACTCTTGTTATTATGTGTTTTAACTACACAAGGTGAGAAAGTAATATTATGTTACAAAATCTGTTGGATTGATGTAAATATTGTATTAGATGTTTTTTTATCGTTGTAAGTTTTGGGCGTAGTGGCCACAATCTCACTTGGGATTATTTGACGATGTGACTATTTGATATGTGAGATGGTAACAAGCTAAGCCTAGTGGAGGAAGTCGTGCTCTCAAGTGCAGATGCCGGAACCCAACTATTGGTTTTTGGCGACAGATTTTCAACTTGAGGCTGGTAGCTAGCCAGGCGGGCATTATAAAAAGCCCTACCACCATGCTATGGTTTCCTCACAATGTTTTCTTTTACCGAAAGCTCAGGCTCAATGCAGTAATTCGAACTCCCGTCAAACGACGCGAAGTCTTATACACTACCACTGAGCCATCATTGCTTCTTTTCATCATCTCTAGAAGATAAATTAAAAGACACAATTTTTGTAACAGTGTCAGTAGGTAACGAATATGAGTTCAAAGCAAAATGACGATAAATTAGTATAGAAGTATACAAACAATTGACATCGACGCCATTTTAGTGCAAGCATTTGCTGTGTAATAACAATAAAATAAAGTGGCACTAACATACCTTATTTCTACGGCGAAATGAGACGTAAACTGATTTAACGAAAGCTACTCATAAACAAACAGCAAAGAATCTATTGATATATTTTTTTCATTAATAATCTCATTTATGAGTACGAATCAGATCGTAAAACTGGATGTCGATGGCTGTAACCACTCAATTCTATTAAAGCGAAATGGCGGTTATTACAGAAATCATAAATTGAACCTAAAACTTGATTATTGCTGAATATATTTCATTTACATTAGGGAATATGAAATTTATTAAAGTAAATCATAGGGGGAAAAAGGGGCCAAGTTTGGTAGAAACGACGTTCGGGGTAGTCGATGTCACCTTTAAAAGAGCTGACATCTAACGGGTGCCAAGTTACATAGCTGTTCCTTTAATTATAGCTGTAGGAATGTGCGTGATTTAGTTCATTTACAAAACAATTCAGTACTTTCTTTGGGATTTCTAACTTTTGCAAGATTTTATTGTCAATAAATTACGTTAATAAAGTAAAAAAATAAATACGTCAATAAAGTAGCTCGAAATGGTTCGTGTAAATATACACACTGGACGGTGTGATGGCCTTCCATCCTTCTGTTTGACTTTTCCGAACTTAGCTGACACACTGCAGTGTATCTAAAAATTCACTAACGAACACAATTTAATCACAAAAAAACAGTCATCCAGCCATGTCATTTACCGGGATAAAAGTATTAAACCAGATTATAAACTATATGTGTGCCAAATTTCATTCAAATCCGTTTAGTCATTTTTGCATAATTCAGTACCAAACACCCAAACTTACAAACTTTGACTTTTATAATATTAGTAGGATTTATTGCTTCATATCAAAGATATTTTATGTAATTAAAAATGGTAATATGCTAAGCCTAGAAGGGAAGTGTAGCAATACACTAATAACAGATTTTTAACATATAGGATGGTAAATAAAAAACAGGCTAGAACATGGAAAATGCCCTACAACTAAAGAAAAATATCTCGAGATATCTATACATATTATAAAACTCAACGTCCCTCTGTCTGTCTGTCTGTTCGTTTATTTTCTTTACACGCGAAAACAACTTATCCGATTTACAAAAGTATGTTTTTTAATTCATAGCTGTGTAATCTGGCTAAGTAATAGGGCATATTTTATTAAATAAAGTGATACACAAAATAAGCTGTGAAGATAATGGTGAATCAATACGGAAAATAGACGCTTTTGAAGCACTTAAATGGATTACGCTGTATAAATCATAAAATATATATCAAATTAATGTACTACATAGTTGTAGTACCTACCAGTACCTACAAAAATGTCGGGAATAGCATATGTATACTATATCTATATTTATAAAAATGTATGTTTGTATGTATGTTCTATATGGACTCCAAAACGGCAAACGAACGATTTTGATGAAATTTTCAGAGATTCTTCATATTAGCCCAGCGGGTGATCCTGTAAAATTGAGTAGCACTCGGTGTTTCTTTTTCTGTGCCACTGCAACGCCTGGACGTTTTTGCTAGTCTTTTATAGTTTCATGTTGCCATTTTTTTTAAATAGGCGCGTTAGGAAAAAATGATTAGAGTGAAGTTTTACGATGCGCACGCATATGGTAAAAAAAGTCTATACTACGAAGATACTTGCAGCCTCTCGTTTTATACGTCATATGATATATAGTGTTACTATTCAAAGAAGTACCTATATTTTTTTATCGATCTGTCTACACTGTTAGCCTTAAGAGCCCTGGAGCTATTGGAGGCGCTACTATTAAAAATCTGGGGTATGCAAATAAAATACTGGAAGTTTAGTAACATAAATTATAATATAATTTTAAAAGAAATGTGACAGATATACTCTTAAAAAATACAGGAATCGTTATAACTCTTTTTGTCTTAAGTATAAAAATATTCCTTAAATATAACCCGCTTCCTTCAATACACCAAGAGGTGAGAAGATTTACCCGTACGACTCAACTCAGTTAGCTTATAAGGAGCACTTATTTGTCACAAGAAAAGGTTAAACTAGATTAAATCTCAGAGATGTGGGATGTCAAAGCAAGCGACTGTGTAAAAAGAAAGAAAGAAAACAAAAGTTCACGGTGTACTACTTTAATTAAATTCTATGTTATGTATCAGTGACTGAAGACGTTGTTAGAAAAAAAAATAAGTTAAATTATAATGATGTAGTTCTAAGCTGTAGGCTGACGCAGTAGTAAGGGTTGACAGCTGGCCGGGAACGGAGGAACTTGAGGCTGCCCCAGCACTCCGTGCTATCAGTTGTCTTCGGACCGCTGTTCATGCAGTAAGTGCCGAAGGATGTGGTAATCAAATAACCCCCATCCTCTGATACGCGTCCACGAACGCATATTAAATTATACGGAAAAATAGAATCGCTAAAGGCGAGATTCTTTGTTAAAATCAAAACGTAATAAACAAAAAGTGGACTGAACGTCGACTTACTCTCTGAAATTTCCAACTAATAAATTTGCTAAATATGTTTTATATGTAAGGAATAATAGTGGATGTGAGACTTCTAAAATAATAATTAGGTTCGGAGATTACGTAGACACGTGACGGATAAAATCATGGCAGGTCGCCATACCTCCGACGAAAAGGTGAGGTTATTTCTACATCAATCGGGTTATTCTTACCGAGGTTTTAGTCACAGGCAGCGCTGATAAGGAGTAAAAACTCCCACGGTTCTAAGGGTCAGCAGAACCGGACGAATTTCACGTGTTACCACGAAAAAATCCTCAACTTTAAAGGTACTCACAGTTTTATAAAGAAAATAACAGGTGGATGACCAAAGTTTCCGAGGTATGTCGCAGACCGAGGTAGATAGAAACAAAAAATCCGAAGGAAAGGAGCAATGCAGCAGGCACGATCCTTATAAATCACTCTCGATGGTGACACTGATAGTATCACTGCTGAACCCCAACATATGTACTCGAAAATGTTCGTTTTACCACGAGAAATAAAATGAAAATCCGAATGACAAGACAACTGATTGTAGACTAATATTTTTCATTTCTCGGGCCAAATAAAAGAGGCAACGGCAACACTCATACTTATATCGATTAATTTTCAAAGGTTAAATTGTTATTTATTTATAGTTTTTTTATGGTAATTATATTAATAGGCAACCGTACGGGTTTTAAAACGTGACAGAGGCTTTGACATCTCCACCGGGCTTGTGCTATAACGTGCAAGTAGACGCATCTACTATTTTTAATCGAAATAATAGCTTACTTAATATTTTTAACTTTAGTTTTTTTTGCAATACATAATTAGACATAGCATTTCGTTTCTTGCAACCACAACAATTACGTCATTATTAGGTACATATATACCTTGAACGTTACTTATACATCAAATTTTATATTACTTAGTAATTTCCGATAGCACTAAGGATATTGTTTTAAAACCGTACACAATAGGGCTAGATTTTCAGTAGCACAATCGTTGGATACATTGACGCAGCGCATTTGAACCTTTGCCAATTATTGCATGCAGAAAGCTAAAGCCACGATTGCTGTTTTGCGGGAAACTATGCATTTCCTGAAACTATCGCATTTGCATCACTGTAATTACGGTTGGATAGGCTTTCATCTATAATTTCCCACTACGTATTCAAATGTGCTGTAACATGCTATGTTCATATGCAATCAAATATATTTTTAAATATATATTACGCAGTTTTTTACTTGTTGTTCTATGCTGGCTTTTACCAGCGAGTTCATTCCGTTATCTAAATAAAACGACTTGCACGCCATCTGTTGTAAATTGCTTGTACTAATACAGAAACCTTCACGCGCAGTCGTTCAACAACTCGCCAAAGTATCAACGCAATAGAATGAATGGTTTAAGAACGCATAAGGTACAAACAAACAAAAAAAATTACATCTATAGTAGATATTATAAAGCGTCTCTCTGTCTGTCTGTCCGTTTATGTTCTTTTTACGCGATAACTACTTATTTGATATACGTGGTTCTTTTTTTAATTCATAGCTATATTAAATGGCCAGGTTATGTGATATATGTTGTTAGATAAAGTAACATACCAACTAAGCAGTGACGATAATGGTGAATCAATTCGGAAAATACGCTTTTGGACAGCTAAAATAGCTGCGTAAACCAATTAATATTAAACTAATGTACAACATAATTATAGATTTAAAAAAAATCCCTACAAAAATGTCAGCGTTAGCACATGTCTATCTTCTAAGGATCAAACACAATAAGCATTTTTGAAGCAGCATTATTCGCATGCGTGGAGCCGCGGGCACAACTAGTTTTAATATATATAGATTTCACATTTGGATAATAATTAGTTTCCGTTTATTAGTCACGTAAAATATTCAAGATAAAAGGGGAGTTATAAATGGAATTAAATACAATCACCACCAAATAATACATTCAGATCCTATGAGCTCCTAGCTGTTTTAGTAATTACTGCACTTTAAAATTTATTCAAATACCAAATACCGTAAATGATCACCAAATCTTGGCGAGTAAATCAATGCGCTATTAAGATATAGCTGGGTTAGGTTAGGTTTGATTTATAAAAAAAAACAGCTGTAGATGAGTGACGCGCCATATACGAGTTCTAGTAAGTAGATAATATTGAAGAAGTATGATACAAAAAATATCATTTGGCTAACATTTTGGTGGTAATTTATTATTTTTGAGTTAATTATGATTCGTTTGGAGTCATTTTCTTTAATAGGATAGCAAAATGTAACATTTTTTGTTATAATATCAAATTAAAACGCGGTTGTTAATTTTGGTGAATGTTTACAAATTTTGACCTATATGAAATTATCACACGACATTGTAAAAAAGCGAAATTGTGTCCAAGCGATCAGGAATCCAAATATGTCAGTATAATTTTGATATCTCAAAGTGGTGAGGTGAGGGTCAAATTTTAAAAATGCTATAACTTTTTTCAGCCTGGGGGACAAACGATACAAAGGGCTTTGTACAAAGTGACACATTTATTTTTTGTTTATCTTCAAATACGAAAAAGATACACGATTTTTAAAATTTGATATATTATAACAGTCTTTCATATCAAAATTTTGTAAACTGGGTTCGTTGTGCAATCGTTGGTAGCCTCAGAAAACTCTTTGAATTTCTGGAATACCTAAAAAGGGAAGAAAGTAACGCTACTTGAAAATGTTCATAGAAAACGATGAATTTCGCCAATTTTCTACATGTAATTTAGAGTCATATAAATCTAAATCTTTAAATTAAATCGTCGTGCAATCGATAGTCACGATCATTTGAATCACGTAAATATCTCAAAAGAAAATAAAATAAACGCAGTTTAAAATTGTTCGTGCAAAGTGCTGAATTTTGACAATTTTGCATCATTTCGTAAATCTGCAAATGGGAATCGTTGCGCAATCGTTTGTAACCCTAGGAAACACATTGAACATTAAAAATATCAAAGAAGAAAACAAAACCGCACTTGAAAATTTGCAATTTGAAGAAGAAGAACAACAAAAAAGAATTGCTTTTTGACAAATTATATGACTATTAATGTAAATAAATTAAACTATAAGTAGTTATAATAAAGTTATAACTACATAAGCTACTAGAACTTACCTACTTATGTGTGTATGATCTTATCTTTGTTTACAATCTTGTACGATTCCAGTTAACTTTTCTATCACACCAGCTTTTATAGCTAAGCAAAATGGACGATACACCGTCAAAGCTCTCAAGTTTCAGCGCAATCCAATAACAATAAAAATAAGCAATAAAACGTGTATTATTTATTGACCATCTCGAACCAAGAAAAGAATAACGTTACCAAGAATTTTACCACTGTCGCTAACGGTTTCTGTCCAAACTGATTTATGTTGAGAATGGCAATTTATAGTCCGTCGAGGTCAGCGAGATATATCTACAGGTTGGATTTTTAAGATGGCTTGCATGGCCAAATCCAAAGCTATAATGAAATAGAGAAAAGTGGTGTAAGTAGTCATGAGTTTGATGTATCAGTCAGTAAATAAAAAAAAAATACTTTTTTAAATCGCTTACTTGAACGAAAAAGCATATCGTTAGTAAATTCCCGTACTAAATCGTAAAAAAAGGTGTGTGTGCGATTCATACACGATAGAAGTGAAACTTCATTTTAAAAGATATTTTCTATTTTATTCAACATATGTTACATAAGACTTCTTACTAAAAAGCTGTAATACGCAGCCGCATACAGTGTACAGTAGTATTAGCTCACGTACTTTTCACAAATACTAATACACGTTAAATGCTCAAATACAAGCAAGTATTAAACAATGTGCAATATACATACACACCGACATTTGCTCTCTCGCTCTGGCTCAAACATAGAGGAGAGACCGATAATGTGCTTTCATACCCCCTGCATGGTAGCGTTAAACGCTTAACGCAACCTTGTTGGAAGTCGCATAAGAAGTTTCACTTCAATAAATAATTCCTTTTTATTCAAAAAAAAAAACATTTATTTTGAAGTATTGTTGCACCTTATTAGTAACAAAATCAGTTAGCGTAAAAAATATAGGTGTCATATTTTTGAAAAATCAATTAATTGGCTTGACATTCTGCTCAGAGATTTAAAAAAGTTTGTATGCAATTTTTGGTTTGTTCATAAATCGAATTCATTTGTCCTTCAACTATTTTTCATAGTTTCGGTTTTATCCATACAATCCTATCACAAATATCCACATATATTAGAATATCTTACATCTTTTAACGAGCAATTCTTGTATATATATATATATATATATATATATTTATTTATTTGGTATAGTTATGGAACTTACTAATAAATGTCGCATATAATGTATATGTAAATATATTATGTCTGTATTTTTTTTTCTGTAAATTTTTTAAGAACGTAAATTGATAAGGTCACAATTAACTTTTGTTACATACGAATTGTTAGATTACATTAGTACAAAAAGGTAAATAGCTTATAATAATGTAGAAAATAAATGTTATGTAATACTGTCAAGTGAGCAATTCTTGTATACATAATATGATTTCTCGGAAACTGCTATAATGATTTGCATGAAATTCTTTATTTAGATAATCTTATACTTTCAGGTTATCTAGATAGGTTTTTTGCAGGACACCGAGCGATGCTCGGTCGCCCAGATATTGGTAATGGTATAAACTAGGTCGAATTTTTTGAGATGTGATTTGCTCAGCTCTGTTTGCTTTCTTTAATATTAGATTAACTTTATTTGTCTTCTTCTATCACTACGACTGGAAGTTTACACTGAAATTAATTTATTCTTTTCCTATCACATCGATTGTTAACTAACAAAGGGTTTTACCTTCTAATAGTCAATTTGATATTGTCAGGATGAAACTACCAGTCGGATTAATAAAAATACTTTCTTTATATGATAGCTAAATTCAGGAGGAATGATAGGCTATCTAGCATTGGGCTGCACCTCTCAGCTAACCTTAAATATTGATTTTTGTTAAGTAAGTCGGATGAAACAGCGCATAGTAACTGCTTTATCCGTGTATACTGGTGTAATGGTTAGTGATACGTAAAATGTTCTACAAAAATATTGCTCCTTAGTAAATCTAAAAGAACCGCGATACCTTATGCTTATCTCTTATACATAAGCAAAAATAAGGTATTTTTTGAGAAAGTTTTATTGAAAAGTGAAAACCGATTTATAAGCATTATTATTAGGTATGGCATATTAATCCTTACGAAGGAAAGTTACTTCATCATTAAGACAATTTTATGTAGATAAACTTTGCCCTTTATAGCATGTTATTTGGACGAATAGTTTGGGAAATAATGTAAATTTAAAATAATTCAACACTCGGCTCGGGTCTATGACTATAGTTAAAGTGTCGCAAGCGAGCCGTGTGAGTTGTAACGCATAACCCTAGCCATCCGCCTGATAAAAATATTGTCTATACTGATATGTTATAAATCATCAATCAGCGATTTCTTTTAAATTATACGCGGGTGAAATCGCGGGGCACAGCTAGTAAAAGTAAATGCCAAATCCGAAAATTCCGTCGCTAGATACCGAGGCTTGCATTAGTGTGCAGCGGCTAATACCCTAATTGTCTTAATCGTTTGATAACCACAACTTTACCTAATGTTACTTGAGGTAAAATAATATATTTTCTTTTTACATAAATACAAAACATTTATTTTCTTTATTCCTTTACATTACGCTTCCTTTTTTCCCTAATAAGCCTTCAAGTCTCACTAAATAAACGTTGAAAGCTTTTTAACGGTAAATAAAGATTGACAAATGACAGAAAAAGAGATTTATTGGTGAAAATGTATCCATAAAACGGTTTCCCGTTAAGGAGAGCACGTAGGCTTGTTCGATACACACAGTCATGTCGATTGACCAGTAAATATATTTTTTTACGCTATTATACCTTTATTTTCGTAAATATTTAGTAAAAACTTGAATTTATTCTAATTTAGTCTTATCTATAGGCTAGCTATATCATGCTTTACAAGGAATGAGTAGGGGGGGGGAGAATATGAGCAAAGTTCGACTGCGGTCGATTGCTATTTCTACCGCTAAGTAACAGTAATCGCGCAACAGTGTTCCAGTTTAAAGAATGTAGTTGACAAAACGCTTTTGACTCAATCCTCAAGAGTAGCAACTAATCTGTATCAGGCCTGGAAAGGGAGGTAGTCTTGTTTGAGGTTGATTTTGGCTATAGATGGCATTAGACTAGATAGCATCAGTCGGAGTTCATATTTGTTACAAATAACTAGCTCGACCATAGCGCCACATATCGCGTGTAGGGTTAGGGTAAATATCTTGTCCATGAAAAAATGCTTATATCTACTAATTTGGAACTAAATTCTCATCGACTGAGTAGTAGTATAATACTAACTAACTAACCGGTAGTAGTATAATAGAGTTTGACTTTCACAAATGCCTTCTTAGGGCCTAAAAAAAAAAGTATTTATTTTTTAATTTGATTAATGATTTATGAACAGTTTAATTATTATACAGATTAATGTAGAGTTTTGTTAATGTTACGTCAGCCATAAACTTTATTATAATAAATACACATAGTCCCATTCAAACTTTCCTAAGAATAATCTTTGCATGTTTTGTATTTATAGTGATAGTGTGTGACAGATATGTCCAATATGTGATTGATCGATACATACTTGCTTATCAGGCTTACCTTGCTTTTAATATGTGTTTAAAAATGGAAAAATTTGTCATGTAAAATATATTTTCATTTATATTAGCTATTAAAATAGATTTCATGTAATAACAGTTTAAACACAGCACGACCCATTTACCATTATTTCTATCTAGCATAGGATCGCAAAGGTGGTCGCTAACTATGGGCCTCATAAGTAAGCTCAAGGTCACTCAAAGAGCAATGGAGAGGGCTATGCTCGGAGTTTCTCTGCGTTATCGAATTAGAAATGAGGAGAACCAAAGTCACCGACATAGCTCGAAGAAAAGCGAGACTTAAGTGGCAATGGGTGGGCCACGTAGCTCGTAGAACGGATGGCCGATGGGGCCAAAGAGTTCTCTAGTGACGGCCACGTACCGAAAGACGCAGTATGGGCAGACCCGCCACAAGGTGGATCGATGACCTGATAAATGTTGCGGGAAGCCGCTGAATGCGGGGAGCACAGGACCGGTCGTTGTGACAATCTTTGGGGGAGGCCTATGTCCAGCATTGGACGTCTTTCGGTTAAAATGATGAAAGCATACGATCACTAAACAGATTTATAGGTACCGTTTTTAGTTTGAAAGCAGATTAATTTATATATTGTGTTAATAAAACTGCGAACAAAAACCGAGTTACAAAGTAAACTAAATCTAGGCTTTCGCCAACGAATGAGTTTATTGCTAAAGTTGAATGTTTCTTACGAGTTTTCGACTTTACGAATTTCCCACGGGATCAAAAAATGGAACTGACACAACATTATACCGTTTTACACAAGTTGGTCTAACAAGAAAAATAATGATGCGTGTACTTATGTACACTTTAGAAAATATCCTTCATAAAATAATTTTAATTTAAATGTATTTTTTTTTAAGTAATAAAATGACTGAAACTAAAGAAAAATATAAACATAATTGTTTTCGACTGTTGTAATTTATTTCTAGATGATACTGATACAACATTTTAAAAATTACATCAAATGTGTCTATTTCCAGTAAATATAAAATAAAAGGCCTTGCAAGCAACTACATGAGCTTTCGTAGACTTCTTGTTACAAATTGTAAAATTTCAGTCTCATCATTTTTTCGTAACGCGAATAAAGTAACTTCAAATAATTTAAAGAGTATTGTTATATTAATTGAAATTAAATTAAATAAAACATCCTTTTAATGAATTAGGTAGGTAGGTAGTAACTAATAAACATTAATGCTAGATTAGAAATGATATGCATTCTGATATACCTACATAACCTGTATAATACATTAGCGCTTTTGCCGCGGCTTCGCTCGCGCTATAATTGAGTTATGTTCCTTTATATTTTTATGTTCCATTCTAAACGAATTGGTAAATATAAATTTTTCATTGATATATCTTAAAAAATTATGGATACAAAGTTTCATCCCCTTTTTCACCATCTTAGGGGTTGAATTTCTAAAAATCCTTCCTTAGTGCTCACCTACAGTATAAACGAACCCGCATGCAAATTTTTACGGTCCTACCCTCAGTAGTTTGGGCTATGCGTTGATCGAGCCTATACTATTCCACGTGAATCTTGAAATCATATACAAAAAGGAGTTTTCTAATTTGACTAGTAGTTCCAGACATTAGCGTGTTTAAACAAACAAACAAAAAACTCTTCCACTTTATTAAATTAGTATAAATTTAGAAGTACTTAAATGCTTAAACAAATTTTGCAGAGATTATTAAAAACTCGGTAATAAGTAGCTCACTTTTAATCCACATAAAATACGTAGATCTCGGGAAACGCCTAAAGCATTTTAATGTGAATTAACTCGCCGTTATCGGCTACTAATAAATATAATATTACAGTATACCTTTCCAGCCAAATTAAGTTTGGTGTGTTACTTTTTCTCCCATTATTGAGGCATCTCTAGAGGTAAAGATTTAAGGTATGAGAGAATATTTGCAAAAACACATTACTTACCTTTAAAAATAATTGTAAATTTAAATTTATAAGATAAATAATACATGTAATATGTGAACATTTTATTCACATCAATTTTAGAGACATTTATACAAACCCACAACAGACTACATATTCAAATTCAAAGCACAAAGGTCGTATTAAAGATAACAGTACGATAAATTTGTACACAGAAAGTGATAAAATCTGTAACATAATTGTATACTGGGTCATGGTTTTCGTTGGTTTCACTCAGATCGAGTGAAATACTACTCTGGCGGTGTGACCAAGCGCGTATTATTTAATTTTGGAAATAATTTTCACAAACATTTGTACCAACGGTATTTCTTTCTCGTTTGACCAATAAAAACATCAAAGTTTTTGGTATGTAGATTAAGTTAGGTTTTAGTTCAATTTATACAGCGTACGGATGAATAAAACATAGCCTGAAAGTTTCTTAGGATGAACTTGTATAATGTAAACAGAACATTTATCTTCTCCACACATATTTTTTCATGTGTGTCGATTTTGATAAACAACATTTTTTGTTGTAATAAATATATTACGGGGAATCGTGTCGGTCGGTACTATTGACCTAGTACTATTGCTTATTAGTAACAGGGACGAAAGATATGGGTGCGCGACAGACGGAAGTCGCGTGCGAACAACAGCTATGCTCCGCGTCCGCCTCATATGTGAGGACGCCGACCGTTCTTACACCAAGCCCTGTGAAGCTGTAAAAGCCGCAAAGGCTCCAGGGCCACTAAGGCTAACAGTATAGTAAGTTCGAAGAAAAAAAAGAACAGTCTCGCTTGGGCCGTCGAATCGTAATGACTTTCGCAATATTTGGTTTTGAGATTGCTCAAGGCAAGCCGCTATGTAGAAACCCGAAGAGAGTCTTGATCGAACTGTTGGATATAGTAAATGACGGAATCGCTAGGGGCTAGTTAATGTGGTTGGAACCCTGAGAGAGAATCAGGCTCTCTCTCCAGTCGTACCTGGACGACGTCCGTTTTAGTTGCCGGTTAGATCAATCAAGCGAGGCTCGGGGTGGCTAAAGGGCAGGTTGGAGGCCATCGGAGGTAATACCAAATAAACAAGAATAACTTGATGCTTGCACACCATGATGACGCCCATAAGATCTCTTTTCGTAACGATGATGTCGAAGGAAATTTTGGTATCCTGTTGGTCCTGTTGGTCTCTCCGACATATATATGTTTATCGAAGACTTTGTCCTGACTAACTCATCATTGCCCAGCCTAAACTAGGAATAATAGAAAAGTGAAACTTGGAGATAGTGCTGATTTTATATCGTAGACAAGGTTTAAGAAGAAATTTCTCGAAATTCAACTCCTAGAGTGGATTCTTATGTTTGTATAAGCAAGAACATTTGTCGGGTCAGATTTATTTGAAACTGGTATTAATACCCTTCAACACAATCAATAAAACGCGTACGTACGTCGTGTTTTTTTTTCAAATTCAGTGGTTGTGTTTAATTTATTACTAGATATAATAAGATATAACCTAAAAAATCACTTTATACTGCCAAAAATAGTAATGATCACCGAAATTAAAACCGCGTTTTAATGTGAAACTGTTAAATTTTGATTAGGACATATTTGTTGATGTGGAACATCTAATGCAGCGGGTCAGACCGAGTATTGGCGTGGCGACGCGTCACAACGTCGTGCATTTCCACGCTATATGATGGAATGAAATATCTAATACGGAAGGATGACGCGTCGCCATGTGCATGTGACTGTTTATTGATGTGAATTATCTAATGTGGCGTGTCAGATCGACTGATGACATGGCGACACATCACGAAGTCATGCGTCGCCGCGCTATATGATAGTATAAAACATCAAATACGGTGTGGTGACGCGTCGCCATGCACAAATGTTGTTTATTGATGTGAAACATCAAATACTGCGGCTAGAATACTAGTGTTTGTCGAGCACGCGCGTTCGTCCAACATTTGACCAGCGCCGACGCTGCGAGTACGCGGCGTTTGACAGACAGGCAGGATGAGGCATCTTCAGACAGAGGCATCTAAGTCGGAATTTCGATCTCGCACAGTTGTTCAGGATTTGAGAAAATTGGGACATAGCGATGATTATTATTATTGTTTTATGACATAAAAGATAATAATTCAAGTATATCCATCAACCAAAAAAATAATTTAATGGTATGGGTCGCGACCACCGTACACATAGTAATAAAATAATATCTCACAGTTATTTTCGTTTGGTTTGTCGCGTTTCGGATTGAGCCAGTTTATATTCAGTAATTAAGCGGAGTGGTATGTGTGACGACAACCATACACACAGTAATATAATAAACCCTTCACAGTTAATTTATTTTGGTTTGTATGGTTCCGGGATCAGCGAGTTTATATGCAGTAATCAAGCGGAGTGGTACGTGTAACGACAACCATACACATTGTTGGCGACATATAAAACACGTAATTAAGATATAGAAGTATTATTAATAGAGATAGCAAATAAGTAACTATTTTATAGATATATTTGATATAATTATATTAAGAATGTGTTTCGAAATAGAATATTGATATGTTGTTTACAATGTATGGAATATGTATAGAGTTAGTACTAGATAATACGATTTTCTTGAGATGTATGTTTCATCGGTTTAAGTAACTGTTAATTATTGAAATATGTATTAAATTTGTGTTAAATCTTATAGAATTATAGTTACAGAATAGAATGCAACAAAGATAATAATAAGATTTATAATAGTTTAATAGTAATACATAAAATACATAGACCGGACGGCGGGTTCGCCCATGGAAATTAAGGTTTTTTGTAAATTATTATAAAATGGTAATTTTTACGAATAAGATTTAATTTGCATTATATAGAGCATAAAATAAGGAAAATAATGATGTGTAATACATATATGTAAAGTTTGTAAATAAAGAGTAAAAGAGCGGGAAATGGGCCGACCAAAGTAAAAATAGGTAAAAATAGTGAACCGAGCTCTCTAGGCGATAGGGGCTCTCTTTAAGGTAACGCCTCGGAGTACTTAAGCTCGCAACTTTTGCACTGGGGTCCCGCCGTAGGACAGCCAAAGCTCCTGATCACGCCAGAGGCTTTCCCCGGCATCCCGGGCGCCTCCAGCACCCCGGTGGCAGCCGCCCCCGTGCCCCGCGCACCCCCTCCGGCCATGCGAGCCCCTCAAGCAGCATGGGTCTCCACTCCCCGCCCTCAGCCTCCTAAGGCTCAGGCCCCCCCGCCCGTTAGCACGCGCCGCGGCGTTGACTACATGGTCATGCTCTTCCGCGAGCATGACCCTCAGGAAGTACTGGCATACGAACAGTGCGTCGCTGAGTACGGCCCCGGCGAATCCATCAGGCGTTTCCCCCTGATGACAGCGACGCTAATTCGCCTGGCCCGTGCCGGGAAATAGATATCGGTTATAAATGGCACGCATTAAGCCTAGAAGCCTCAACATATCTTTTTTTAACGCGCGAAACCTCCTTCCACAACGGGACTTAGTATCCACCTTTCTTAGGGAACGGGAGCTAGACGTGTTTCTAGTACAAGAAACACTTCTAAAACCCAGTAGGCGCGACCCTAAGATAGCAAATTACAATATAGTCAGAAATGACCGTGCCACCCTAGGAGGCGGCACGCTCATCTACTACAAGCGTTCCCTCTATTACATGCCAATAGACCCTCCCGCACTTACCAATTTGGAAGTGTCCGTCTGTAGAATAGGCATGACTGGCCATCCGTCAATCATGCTTGTCTCTGCATATCTCTCCTCGAATAAAAGACTCCTTCAGTCCAATCTGGAGGCGCTATTTTCACTCGATCAATCAGTCATAATAGCAGGCGACCTCAATAGCGGTCACACCCTTTTCAACAACCCGCGCAACACCCGTAACGGGGTTATACTCGAACTACTATGCGACGTGCTCGGCTTTGACGTCATAGCACCGCTAGAGCCCACGCACTTTCAAGACAATTGTCAACCGACAGTACTTGACATAGCCCTCCTCAAAGGTGTCTCACTTCGGTTACGACTTATAGAAGTCGTACACGAACTAGACTCCGACCACCACCCGGTTATATTACAACTCGGGCAACCGTTCGAGCCCAGACCGCCAAAAGTCAAAGTAGTTGACTACGCGATCTTAAATCGCTACCTATCCGATAACGCGACCCCGTCCAGCCTAGCTAGGATCCTCGACGTATTAGAGTCAACAGCAAATGCCGACTTAGCCATCGATTCCCTGGTCGACTACCTCTAAACCGGTGTAAGGGAGGCCTCGAGAGAGGTGCAAGCGGCGAACGAACGCCGTTTTATACTCCCCCCCCGGCTTACGAGCGTTAATCACGGAAAAGAACGCCGCGACACGTGCACATGATTCTTATCCGACGAGGGATAACACCCGTAGGTTACGACAACTTCAGAGAGAGGTTAGAACTCGCATCGGAGAGTACAGAGGTCACCGGTGGGATAACCTCTTAGAGGGTCTCAAGCCGTTCCATCTGGCTTACTGGAACCTCGCCCGCTCTCTGAAGTTAGAAGCTTCCGCCCAGATGCCGCCCCTCGAAAGGGGCCCCGATCTCCCACTCGCGTTCGATAGCGACGATAAGGCAGAATGCATTGCCGCAAGCTTGGAGAGACAGTGCTCCCCAAACTGCGACAACGTAGACACTGCCCACATCGAAACTATCGAGACCGCCGTTCAGGAACTCACGTTGATTCCCCCCGCGGAAACGTTAACCCCGGTCACGCCAGATGAGGTCTGTTCTATCATCAAAGGCCTTAAGCCTAGGAAATCTCCCGGTCCTGATGGTATCAGGAATGAAGTACTCAAACTTCTTCCTGATCACCTCATAGCTCTTTTGGTCTGCATCTTCAATGCAGCCATAGCCCACTGCTATTTTCCAGCCGTCTGGAAAAAAGCTATAGTTATAGGTATTCGCAAGCCCGGCAAAAAAGCTTCGCTTCCCGATAGCTATCTCCCGATCAGTCTCCTAAACACCCTAGGGAAACTCTATGAGCGGATCCTTCTGAACCGTCTCAAGGTCGTTATAGACGACAAGAATTTATACCCGCCCGAACAATTCGGTTTTCGCGTCCGTAACTCGTGTACACATCAAGTGCACCACCTCACGGAGCCCATCACGAGTAACTTCGCCAAGAGCAATATCGCTCCCACCCGCACGCTTGCAGTCTTTTTCGACATAGCCAAGGCCTTCGATAAGGTCTGGCACGCCGGACTGGTTCACAAGCTACACCATTTAGAAGTCCCGGATAGGTTAGTACATTTAGTCCGCGATTACCTAAGCGACCGCACCTTCCACTACCGAGTGGAAGGAGTACTCTCCACCGCACGTCCCATTCGTTAAGGCGTCAAGCAAGGCTCCATTATGGCACCTTGCTTATTCAATTTGTACGTCAGCGACCTCCCGAAACCACCCGAGGTCGAGGTAGGGCTCTACGCTGACGACACAGTCATATACGAGTCAAATAGGAACAGATCTTTTCTCGCTCATAAAATACAACGCGCCGTAACCACTCTCGGAGAGTGGTTTCGAACGTGGCGTATAGCTATTAATCCGGTTAAGAGCGCCGCGATTATGTTCGAACCGACTACATGTAGATTACCACGCACGGTAGGACCTCTCACACTATTCGGAAGAAATATCGCTTGGGCCACCAAGACCAAATATCTGGGTGTCATCCTTGACTCGAAGCTTAACTTCAACCCACACGTCACTAGAGTCCGGAATAGGGACATTTGGGTCATTTCCCGTTTACGACCCTTGCTCAGTTCGGTAAGCAAAATGTCCGTAAGACATAAGCTTACACTGTACAAGATGTGCGTCCGTCCGATCTTGACATATAGTTGCGCCGCGTTCGCACATATGTCCAAACACAACTTTGCCCGCTTGCAAAGAGTACAAAATCGATTCCTCCGTCGCCTGCTTGACCCTCCAGCCTTCGTTAGGAACATGGACCTACACAGTGACATGAGGCTTCCCTCGTTAGAAGCCTATGTGAAATATCTCGCTAGGAGATACTTCGATAGCGCTTCGAACCATCCAAACCCGCTTGTAAAGGGACCTTTTTTTTTCTTTTATTGCCTAGTTAGAATAGACAAAAATTTCAGACCACTAAATACACATACACATGTTCCTTCCCTCCTCCCAGGGGGCAGAAACATGTATATATGTATAGTTAGTTTAGATCGAATTACGGATAGGGAATTAGTCTGATCGCGGCTTAATTGCATACGCGTAACAGTCCGAGCCGAGGTCCGGCCACTTTGCCACCCTCGGATGTTGTTGCTTAGCTTTCGTGGCTGAGTGCCCTAAGCGCTCGCCCCCAAGCCCGGTAAAGCTGTAAAAGCCGTAAAGGCTCCAGGGCCCCTCAGGCTAACAGTGTAGTCAGTTCGAAAAAAAAAAAAAAGTACTGGGGCATGTGATTTAGCGTCTATTCGACAGATATCAATCCAACAGATGTCAATAGCAGCAATACGAAGATTGGTCTGCCTAAGAAACTTTCCGGTATAAGAAGATTTGGGGTTTTATTGAAGAGTCGCTTCGAGTGGACCGTGCAATATTGTACCCCCCCTCTCCTCGGACCCTTCATCTCCGCTTCGAGGCTTCGAGTCACCGGTACATTAGTAGGGGTGTCACGAGACGGGCATCCGGCATATACAAATTTCGCCCGTCCCCCTCCCGGGTACTCGTCACCCTCCCTCTCCTCAGTCGAGGGAAGTGACGCGAACCCAACACACATAGTTATTTTTATAGTTTTAGGTTAGGTTTAGCGTTAGAGGCCACAATCTCACCCGTTAAGGCTAATACTAGTGCTAGGCGATAGATTTCCACCTTGAGGGTGGTAGCTAGAAGGCGGCCATTAGAAAATAATACCTTCATCCTTCCACATCCTTTCAAGCAAATTTTCTATATTAAATTGATTAGATGTTTCACACCCGCTCGGCGTCCCGCGACAGCTCAAATTTTCTGTATCATACTTCCTCAAAGTTTTTAATATCTGGTGCTTGCCAGTTATTACCGTGGCCATTTCCCGCCATTTCTTATCACAAATTAAACCTCGTTTGATAGGCCTTAGTAGCGCAAAATAAAACAATTAGTAGTACAGTTATTAATTTATCAGCTAGAAACCTTTAGGGTCTCAATGTAATATTTCGGTGGTCACTATATTTAATCCAAAGTTCAATTCCTAAATGTATAAAAGAGGTAAAGATTGTATGGGAAGTACCCTTTTTCGTGTCAGATTTGTTCTCTTTAACATATTCCAGAGTCAGTTCTAACAACAGCCTGGATATTGTAGAACCAAACAGTATATACTGACCTCTAACTTTTTGTCAGCAGCTTTATTCACATAAATTAGATGCCTGTTTGTAAAATTCGGTGAATTTTATATGAACAACATATACAATAAATAACATATAAATTCTATTAATATCAAAAAATTTTATAGTTTACGCGAGCGAAGACGCGTGCGAAAGCTAACTATGTATAAAAAACTTCATTTCAAATCAGTTATGTATATATATAATTAGGATAACCGGAATGGTAAAGGGTAACCGGGTACCGTAATCTATGGACACTTGTAATACCCAAGATATTATTAAAGCATTCCCGACCTTGACTCCTCATCCCAAAGGTGCTCTAGAAACTCTACTCACCACAAGAACACTAGATTATTTGGGTGCCATCTTCTGTAGAGAGGAGATATTTCACAATTCGGACTCCCCCAGTAAAGAGAAATCTTCAAAGAAACTCACAGAGGTGGGCTCTCTGAGGAAAGTGATACAAGCCTAGAGGTAATAAAATGCTATGTGGCCACTCACAAATTGAATTCAACTAACTACATTCAACATTATTTCCACACGTGAGCTTCATATATTATTATAAATAAAAAAAGTATAAGTAATGTCTTTATGAATGTGTGTTAAAAGTGATATTAATAATTTCTTCGGACATGAATTTTAGTAAAAATATAATATACCAGCGGTGCTCACGCATTGTTACACAGTAATTATTTTTATCCCCTGATTTTATTACTCATATTATTGACAATTCATATAGTCTATCAATTTTATTGAAGAATTACATGTACTTCCCGTGTACAATTTTCAACAAATTGGTTATAAATTAATAAATAATATACATATACATATATATATATATATATATATATATATATATATATATATATATATATATATATATATATATATAATATTATCAATTATAAAATGACATAATATAATTCCCTATTATATAATGATATATTTTAATGGTATATTATTCGTTATCAGTGTATTTTATTAATATATAAATTACGAATACAATTATATATAAAGACAGAAGTAAAGATGTAATTAATATATATTATAAATATGTATATAATACTAATTGCAGTAAAAAGAGATGTATATTTACAGAACCATATTCGAATATAAATATAAAAGAGTGAGATGAAAAGGATATCGAATATAATGAAATGATTATTAATAAAATCTGTCTACATAATAACTTTCCTCGCAAGATTGTTTTTGTTCATTATTGTAGAGAATTCTGTTTCTTTTTGTGTATTTTCGCAACATTATTTTAGGAACGTGATCTCTTGAGCTCTCACACAAATTATGATGAGTATCTTTTACTAAATATGTATTTTGTTTGGAATTCTAAACTAAAGTTTTAATTCTTATGGAGCATTTAGAAAATACAGTACTTGTAAATAAACTAAGTATCTTTTAAACGTGGTTTAAAAAAAAAGTTCTGTTCTTAATCTATATTAATATTGTTACGGCCTGAATAAGAAAATATAGAAAAGTCACAATTCTCGAAATGTCAAGAATCATCCGGAATGTGCCCGAAATATCGTGTATTTATCATAGTGTAGTCGTGTCATAGGTTCGACGACGCACACATAGAAAGCCTGATCGCTTGAACTGTCAACAAATAATGGGCTATAAATCAAACGTTCCCCTCCTTTTAAAGCGATGACGTAAGTTGTTTCCAGCATGTTCAGAATTCAGGGACCTACTAGAGATTTCATGAACATCTTAATGGGGTATAAAATCGAGCTGTATTGCAAGTCACGGCAGTTCTAATTCTAAACAATTGGAAACAATAAACTAAATAAAGAAGAGCTACAAGAGGAACTTACAGGATGATTTAAGTACATACAGGCAATACTGCAAGTACATTCAGTGAGCGATTTGAGAGTTTTTTTTTAATTGTATTTCTTTGAGTACGAATAAATTGTTTACATAGAACACTACGGCCTTTCACTACCCACGGGCGTAACAATATAAAAAAATAGAAGAGTTTATTGTTTTATTGATTGTTTGTTTGTTTAAACACGTTAATTTCATAAACTACCATTCGGGGATCAAAAATTACTATTGGGGATTGATTTTTTTAATATATGATAGCCTAATTCACGAGGAATACTATAAGGCTATACATTAGCCTACACCTCTTAGCTAGCCTTAAATATAGATTTTTGTTAAGTAAGTCAGAAGAAATAGCGCATCCTAATATCTTTATCCGCGTGCGCCGGCGTAATGGTTAGTGATACGTAAATGCAATGTTCTACAAAAATATTGCTCCTTAGTACATTTAAAAAAGTCTGTGATACCACATGCCTATCTCTTAGTAAATAAGCCACAATAAGGTATTTTGTGAGAAAGTTTTGTTGAAAATTGAAAAGTGATGAATTATGCTAACCCGTGCGAATATTTCATGCTATAATTGACTAATATGTTAGTTAAACATATTTTTAATAGATGGTGCCTTGGATATAATTTAATTAGCATCAACAGATCGCATTCATAATAAAAAAGTTTTTTAATTTTTTTAAACATTATTGTATGTAATGTAATGTAGTGTAATGAATAGCAGAGAAAGGAAAAACAAACAGCCCTGTAATATACACTCTATGATTCCATCACCATACTACCAAAATACTAAATTTGCAAATATGAAGCATAAGTAAAAATCGCAAATAATGTCGGGCCCATATTGAGGCAAAAGTAGATTGTTTTTCCTTGTATGGTTTATGTACTGAAGCTTTTTAGTTAATAAGGCTGACATAGTAATATTCATATTATATATAGAGCGTCGTAAGCAAGTTTTTACCGATAATATTAGATGATACATTTAACCGAATTCCTTAGAGTAATTGTTTTAGTATATTAGATGTTTTTTTTTATTGTAGCACGGAACATTGACGGTACTATGTCTGATGGCAAGTACAATACAATACGATCCAATAATAATGGTAACTAATGAGATCGGTACTGGCTCGGCTGATTCCTAAACGTGATAAACCATAAAATAATTACAATAACAGATTTATCACCATATATATGGTGGTCGCGATTCAGACGGGGACAGATCCCTACCATTCGCATGAAAAATAAAGAAAACCATGTATATGGTGGTTGAGGTCCACGCGCATGAAGAAGAAGGAGATAGATAATTTTTAGACTTTATTGCAATGAGCAGAATTTGATAATACATGGTTTTACGTTTGATATAGGAAAACATCGTTATGATGATTTATCCTGATTAGATACTGTTATCAGTCGTTCAGAACATATCAACGTATTCAGACATCTTTTCGTTAGATAGGAATGCGTAACCCTTTTTACAAGCTTTTATTTATCTTGCAATATTCGTATGTGTGTAACATACATAATTTACAAACCATTTTTAAACCATTTCAGGCGATTGAGGTGTAAGGAGACGGATACTCTTTCATACAATCTTGGGCCAGGACAAAAGAGAGTCGTTAGAATATGAAAATGGTGTCAATTAATAGCTAATAAATTATCAAACAATCAAATAAAATTTTGCGGGTTTAGCAATCTGTATATTTCGTAAAACCTAGGTCATGTAATAAATTATAATTAAACAAACTATTTTTGAAGTACGGTTGACATTTCTTGATACAAAGTTATGTTTATCATATTTATAAAGTGGGAGGGCTTTAAGAAACACAATTCTTATAAATAGGTAGTAACAAAAATTACGTTACGACATGAGTGATCCGCAACGGCGGCATAGCTGTATTGAAGTCGGCCTGCCCGGAACTGTCATATGTCGGCAGTGAGCACAGACTAAAAATAAAGTTTCAATTAAAAAAATATCTATTAAATAAATTTGTAAAGATGAATCGAATTTAAGATATATTTTTATTATGTATAAAGATATATAATATAATATAAATTTTAGAAATTTAATCTGTTCGTTCTAATTTTTTTTACTGATTTAATTTAATTAGGTTTGTTCTATTTTTTTTATGTTTGATTCATTTACATCACTCGATTATTGATAATCATTACTTATTCCTTAACATACTTATTTGTTTTCTCATTTTCTAGATTTTCATTTGTACAAATACAAAAATACAATTTATGTTATAAACTATAGTTCAATTAATTAAATTTTAGACCCAGGAACACCCGTCTCTTTTGGCATATTTATGTAAGTTCATTGACAATACAAGCTAAGCTCATTTACCATCAAAAAGTTTTAGAGACAATCGTCTAGTTCCATCTTTAGACTATCGTCATGAGTAATAGAAGCTAATCATAGTAATACAACAAACTAGCTCGAATTCGACTGTCCTACCATTTGCCATCAGGGAGTTTCAGTACCTACATCCCGGCTTCATTACCATTTTTTTTATCGTTACAGGTTTGCTGTACTGGCCATAATCTCACCTGATGTTAAGTGACGATGTGGCCCAAGATGATAACACGCTAAACCTAGTAGAGGACTGACTCTCAAGTGCAGCTGCCGGAACACTCCTATTGGTGCTTGGCGACAGATTTTCAACTTGAGGGTGGTAGCTAGCCAGGCGAGCTTAGAAAAAATCCTACCACCATGCAACAATGCTCGCGTTCTGTTGGAAAGAATTAAGTTAGCCATCAATAACAATCAAGTGTATTCATTTTACCGACTTTTTTTACATAGTGTAAAAATAGATTAACGTTGTATAAATACTGTGTTGTATAAATGTTGTTGTGTGTATATTATGTTAAAATTTATTGAAATAATTTAGTTTAAAAAAATACACAATAAAAAAAGGTCTATAAAATGTATTCACGTTATTATTGTTGATGGCTAACTTCATCATGTCACACTTCTGTCACACAAAGCGCACGTAACCCTCACTTTTACACTCTATGACAACTTTAAAAATATATATAATATATTATACTACTAAATGATATATGAGTTGGTATAATTTACTTAAAATGTTTCTTAACATAATTTTTTCCATTTAATTTGAAGGTTCAGACAATATGGCCCCAAGGGAAACTGACCGCACAGCATCTGTATAGCGAGTTTTTCCCGTACTTAAGTAATAAACACTTAATCTTACCCAAGTGGCTGGCTCGACGATAAATTCCTAAGGCTCAGAGATAATATAAGGTCTCCTTTTAATCTAGAGAAAAAAATACGGTTTCACAAGAAAGCTTTTGATGTATTAAATTTTTGTTTTATTTAAACGTATTCTTGTATTTTTTGTATTATGCATTTTAACTTTAACAACATCATATTATGTCTATATACTTACTTTATAAACTATATCAAAATATATATGATGTTAAATTTAGTTTATTATTCGAATAATGGTCATCGAAATAATAATATTAATTGATTTATTACTTTTTTTTTTTTTTAGAAATGATTACACTGTTAGCCTTAAGGGCCCTGGAGCCTTTGCGGCTTTTACAGCTTCACTGGGCTTGGGGCCGAGCGCGGAAGGCACTCAGCCGCGAAAGCTAGGCAACAAGCTCCAAGGGTGCCAAAGTGGCCGAACCTCGGCTTGGGCTGTTGCCGATCATAGGAAAAAGTCGCGATCTGACTAAATCCCTATCCATAGAAATTCGAGCTAACTAACTGTACAAATATACATGTTCCTGCCTTCTAGGAGGAAGGAACATGTGTATATGTATTTAGTGATTTGGTAATTTTTGTCTAAGCTAACTAGCCAAAAAAAGAAAAAGAAAAGGTCCCTTACAGAACCTATGTACCTGAGTGGTGTACATGTGTGAAGTGCAGTGTTATGTGTGTGTGTGTCGATAGCTAGTGAATGCAGTGTCACTGTATCGCGCGAGCGGCTGCTGTCAGCCGGCTCCATGCCGGAGGAACGGACCTAGGCTTGAGTTGCCGCTGGAGAGGGTGGTCGTGGCGGCTATTTTTTTAATTTAGAGTAATAAATAAATAGTGGCGGGTGTGCAGGAGCAAAGTTAACCGCACGTCCCCTACGGAGGGAACGGTGGTTTCGCGGCCGTGGGCGCAAACACGCTTGACTTGAAGAGACGGATGGGTATGACGCGTTAGCTACCGTGATTTCGTCAACGGGGTCGGTAAATATGTTCCGCGGCCTACGTTTTGCCTTCAGGGCGTCAGGGACTGGGGTATATGTTGCGGCGCATGCTACTAACGGGTTCGGATGGTTTGACGCTCTATCGAAATAGCTCTTCGCGAGAGTTTTGATGTAAGATTTGATCGAAGGAAGTTCCATATCTTTATGGAGGTCTTCGTTTCGAACAAACCATGGGGAATTAACTATTTTGCATAAAAAATGATTTTGCACTCATATATATTGCACATATATATTGCACACATATATTGCAACTTCGAGCGTGAAATGAAGTTATAAGATTCATTTAATCTATTATTTTTTACAATAAAGTTTAATTAAACGTATGATTTTTTCAGCTTACCAAGAGAACCGGTTTTTATGAAAAAAATAGGTTGAGATACATTACGTAATAATGGAAAGAGATTATGATTATGTATAATGTAACCATTATCATAAATAATTCTAACAACACGTTATTGCAAGCACTTGTGTGTAAATCAAATTTCGAAATTAGAATCAATTCGAACATTGCAGAGGCAAAACGGAAATATTACCGAAATTTGGTGCAAAATCAAGGTCTCTAATATTGTTCTATATTATATGAAAATGTTTGTAAAACCTTTCATAAAAATAAATAATTTTAATGCTTATTTTATTTCATAAATTACATAAAAATATGTATACTTAATTAAACAAACTGGCTGAGTCCCGCGGTTATATGCAATTTAAAACAAATCGCTGGTTCATGATTTATAATACTTCAATATAGACAATATTTTTATCGGGTGGCCTGAGTTATACGTCACAACTCGCACGGCTCGTCACGCGCCACTACACCTATAGTCACAGCCCCGAGCCGACGTGGCTGAGTGCCCTAAGCGCTCGCCCCCAAGCCCGGTAAAGCTGTAAAAGCCGTAAAGGCTTCAGGGCCCCTCAGGCTAACAGTATAGTCAGTTCGAAAAAAAAAAAAAAAAAAAAAAAAACCCGAGCCGAGTGATTAATTATTTTATTTTACGTTATCTCCCAACCTATTCGTCCAAATAACATGCTATAAATGGAAAAGTTTATCTACATAAAATTGTGTTGATGATGTAGTAACGTTTGTTCGTAAGGATTAATATGCCATGCCCAGTAATAATGCTCATAAATCACTTTTCAATTTTCAATAAAACTTTGTAATAAAATATCTTATTGTGGCTTATTTATAAGATATAGGCAGTTCGGATGCGCGGTTTGACCGACTTAATTAATTAAAATCAATATTTACGGCTAGCTGAGAGATCAACACTTACTATATCAAGAATACTAGATCAAGATTTACTTTAAGCCTAATTCTAGACAGCCTATACTATTTCATGTGAATCTGGCAATCATATACAAAAATAATTTTTCGAATCCTACTGCTAGTTCCAGAGATCAACGTGTTTAAACAAACAAATAAAAAAAAATCTTCTACTTTATTATATTAGTATAGATAAATATCTATATCAAAACATAAATATGTGTTGTCGGGATTTTACATGTTCTGGTAACACTACGCACACAATCATCAACTTATAAGTACATATACTGCCGCTATGCACACAAATTGCTTAACTCGGCTTCACCTGTTTTTTCTACATGTGCTGTCTATATTGTTATTTTGATCTGAGTTGCAAGCATATACCTACAGTAAAACCACGCCTATTTTGCGTATGCTTTGGCCAAGAGAAAGAACGAGATAGATAACCCCAAGCCCGGTAAAGCTGTAAAAGCCGTAAAGGCTCCAGGGCCCCTCAGGCTAACAGTGTAGTCAGTTCGAAAAATTCGTATCTTAAAAACTGTAATTCAGTTAATTTAAACCGAAGAATTATATTATTTTCAAACATTTGCTGTAATTACAAAAAAACTGAATCACTGATTACTCACCAATGAAGTGCAAAAGCACGAAGGCCATCGCCGTCCTTAACAGTGGCATTTCGATCAAATCTCTTCGTTCTTCTTTCTACACTTTAAATTTTTCATCACAATACACATTTTATGTTCTGATTTCATACACTTCATTTAGTGTCTTTGATTTCAAATCATGGTTATTATCATATTGTTCAATCATAAATGTTCAAATAGTAACCCTGGCAAAGTATCGAATTAATTACAATAATTAAAAGAGGCGATCAAAAAGAAACATATCACAGAGTAAGTAAGACAGAACCCTAAACTAAGATACAGCTTGAATTGTGCAAACGCAACCATTATTATGGACAACCTATATTGTACTACAAAAAGGAATAGTCAAAGCCTTTAACTTTCATCAACCTTGCAAAAATAGCAACAACAAAATAAAGCCAATATTTATTTTTTTCTAGAAAGATTAAAATCTCACAGAGTGGATAGTGCGTTAAGAACATGAATAGAACGCATTGAAAATAATAAGTTATACTGTTTAAGGAGTATCACTCGCGGTATTGTAATCATGTTATAGGACTGGCTATCATCAGGTGCGGTTGGCATACTACATAAACAAACCCTTGGCGGAACATTTTGAACCTATTAGTATGTAGGTAGCCAGGCGGACCGTCGAAAATATCCTGTAGCAATATGATATTCTCATTCAGTAAAAATTTTAGCTCATTGTAGCATTCGCACCTAAATCCTACGATATGTTTTTACCGAGGAATCAGAATTTTATAATCACTTAGTAAGACTTTAAAGAAAAAAAATGGTTGGAATGCAAAGTACCACAACTTAACGAAAGGCAAATTGAAAATTAAAGAAACCTCGATACAAGTAACTTATTTATTAAGACCATTCCATTGAGCTCAAATACGATAAGTTGATGAAGAAGTAGGTATCTTGCAGATTCCAGATGATGCTGCAGCATAAGTTTAATATTTCCATATTATTCCAATATCATTGAAGTAATAGAATACCAATTTTTTTTTTAATCGTTATAGTTTTGGCTTATTGGCCACAATCTCACCTGATATTAAGTGACGATGTGGCCCAAGATGGTAACACGCTAAACCTAGTGGAAGACTGGCTCTCAAGTGTAGCTGCCGGAACACCGGACACCAATATTGGTGCTTGGCGGCAGATTTTCAACTTGAGGATGGTAGCTAGCCAAGCGGGCATTAGAAAATGCCCTACCACCATGCTATGGTTTCCTCACGATGTTTTCCTTCACCGAAAGCTCAGGCTCATTGTAGGGATTCGAACTCACGTCAATCGACGTGAAGTCGTACACGCTACCACTGCGTCATCATCGCTTCAAAATTTCGACTCTACTAGACCTTTCAAAGATGCTCACACCCATTTATCAACTAGAAAAGAGCTTATAATCTTTTAATGGCTGAACATATTTTCTTTAATCATAGCTCAAAACACTATCGATCAAGTCATCTTTAAAACAAACAAAAAAACTAGATCAAAATTAGTTCAGTCGTTTGGGAGCAACGCTGCCTCAAACAGACACACATATATACAAGTTAAACTTATAACACCCCTCTTTTTGAGTCGGAAGTTAAGTAGTTAAGATGCATATAGCATCAATAAGGAAGATGTCACCAGAGGCGTCATCATCAAGATTGGCCTCATTGCGCGAACACGTTATTCGAACATGTTTTGACTTCAATTCATTTATTTTGGAGGAAGTTGGGTTATTGCTGACCGTAGATAAGACCTTTGTGATAACAATAGTTAATAAAGTTAGCATTTGACCAGAACCTCCCAAATGATAGATGATGAAATGGACTTATATTCTAAAATGCTAAGGCAGATTGGTTCTGAAGTGCAGCTGAGGTTGCAACTGGATTATAAAATGCCCTACCACCATACTCTAGTTTCATTGTGATATTTTCCTACACCAAAAGCTCTGTCCCATTAAAGGATTTAATATACCGTCGATCGAAACACTGTTCGAACATGCCACCATAGAGGCATTATCGCTTGAATTTATTTTTTAATTTTCCATAAAACATAATCGATAAATAAATATATAGTTGAACACTTCATAATGTTAAACACATTATTCAATTTCAATTCGATACTTTGACAGTAAGCTGTGATACCATTGTCTTACTCGATACCGCTGAATTATCTTCGTATCGAACTCCCCCACTTTCCTGAAACAAAGTGACGTAATTTGATCAAGTCTTTGACATTTGTATCCAATTTACATATACATACAGTATAATATTATGTGAGATATACGATATATTTTTATTAGTTGAAGTGATATATGGGTATAACATATACCGATGGATGCCTTTCCATATTCAATTAAAAGGATACAATCAATAATAAGCGTAAATTGGCCATTACAACATTGATGTTGTTTTTTTTTTAAATAGTAGTACGAAAATATGTCGTAACTTAGCCTGATGTCAAGATGCCTGATGGCTGATGGAGATCACAGTTTTACGGTAACTTCCATCTCGGCACGAACTAAAAAGTTCTCTTTGTCTTATCTTTGTCGTACCGTGAAACTGTGGAACGGTCTCCCAGCCAATGTGTTCCCTCCTTCTTATGACATCGGGTCCTTCAAGCGTAACGTGAAGAGATATTTAAGCAGGCCGGCATGACAGCGGCGACCGCCGATGAATTTTGATCTCTTGGTGGTCGCCGTTGTGTTTGGATTTTAGTGTGCTTACCATCAGGTACAGTACAGTCAATGTGCCGAGCTATTATAAAAAAATAAAATAAAGAACAGTACCAATTCAGCAACAACGGTGACCACTGAATGAGCAGCAATCCATCGACAGTAACCGCTATCATTTCGGCATGCGTAAATAGAAACTGGATATATATCGGTTGCTCCCGAAACGCATTGCGCATAAGCGAATCACAACAAAGTAATTTTCACTATATGCATGGTGGTCGCAAAATAGGCCCTACCCCTCTGCTATGGCCATTTCCTCGTTCGTTACTCAGCGAGGTTAACCACGTGCAAGTAGATAAGTTTTGCTTCCAATCTCAAGTTTCCAAGTTCAAGTTTTCAATCTCAAGTTTTAATATTGTTACACCCGTGGGTAGTAAAATTACGTAGTGTTTCACGAAAACAATTCATTTGTACTCAGAGAAATACAAGTTAAAACAAAACAAAACTCACAAATCGCTCACCGAATATACTTGCAGAATCAACCTGTATGTACTCACATAATAAGCCTGTATGTTCCTTTTGTAGTTCTTCTTTTATTTCGCTTATTGTTTCCACTTCGCTGTCGAAATTAGAACTGCCGTGACGCACAATACGGCTTGCTTTTCTACCCAAATGAGACGATTACGAAATCTCTAGAAGGTTCCGGAACTCTTAACATGTTGTAAACAACTTACGTCACCGCTTTTAAAAGGAGGGAACCTTTGATATATAGCCCATTGTTTGTTGACAGGGTACGGATAAGGGTAATTTCTATGTGTGCGTCACGAACCTATGACTACAAGACATACGACGACACTACGATAAATAAACGACATTTCGAGCACATTCCAAACGATTAGCGATAAGGCTTTCTATGTGTGCGTCATCGAATCTATGACTATACGACACACGCCTACACTATGATAAATACATGATATTAAGGGTACATTCCGGACGATTTTTGGGATTTCGAGAACGGAGATTGTTTTCTATTTTTCTTTTACTCAAACCGTAACAATATGTCATATGACCTAGCTTATACTCCAAATTATATATCTAATCAATTTTTTGACATTTCAATGGGTGAGTCTGGCATAATTTTGAAAAAAAAAATACATTTGTTGATATACTCGTTATTTTGACTTTAATTATTTGTAATAACGAGACTAGGCTTAAGTATGCACTGTACCTTAATACAAAAAACGAAGTACAGTTCTATGTTACACGTATAATGTAATTGATTTTACGTGGTCTTTCCAGATAATAGCTATCTATAATGGACATCAAACTAACCGAAACCTTAACATGGGGATAAAACTGTCGCAGTAAGTCTTTCGGTTTGCCGTGTTTTCAGGTCAGCCAGTGTATATTCAGCCGCCGATAACATTGCATGCTGGCAAGACAGCAACGTCCAGCGATGGTGTTCGCCATTGTTTCTAGATTGTACTGTGCTACCATTAGACACAGTGCCTTCATTTTGCCAAGCTACTATAAAAACTAATAAATAATCTACACTACTATTAGTATACAGAGATAAAGTTTGTGACAGGAGATAATCTCTGGAATCACTAATCTAATTCTAACTATTATTTCTCTGGTAAGACACTTTTCGAGTGAAAAATTTTCAATTTGTGGTACACCTACCAAGCTTGCATTAGAAAATGCCCTAACATCATGCTATGGTTACATTACGATGTTTTCCTTCACCAAAACCTCAGAATTATAATACAGATTCAAACTCACGTTCGATCGACGCCGTATCCGTACACGCTACCACACTACCGTATATTTTTTGTCGTAGCACGAAAATGTCATGGCACTGTACCTGATGATAAGCACAGTGCAATTCATGACCACTGAGAGATCTAGAATCTATCGTCAGTCGTTTCTGTCATACCGGTCTACTCAAATGTGTCTTCACGTTATATTTGAAGGACTCCATACTGTAGTAAGGGAACACACTAGCCGGGAGACAGTACCACAACTTCACAGTACGGCAAATATATATAATTGCTTCAAACGTTAAGCAACGTAATGATAAAACATTTAATTACCCCGAATTATGTTTAAAAATAATTGTCTTCGTACAAGAACTCGGTAGTGAAAGCTAATTATACAGGCAGGTAAAATTTCGCGTCATCTATGGTCGTAAATTAACATTAAAGTTTGTTCCTGAAATCTTGATGCAGAAAATTATGCATAGCACTGAAATATTCATGTAATAACTCTGTGTGATCGTTCTCAGTGCTGCTCGCATAATGCGGCGACTAAGTGGGGATTGAAGCGAGAATAATGTGAAATAAACTATACATTTTCGTTGATTTCGCTGAGTTAAAACAAATATATTTCTAATTGTTAGGGGTTTTTAAATATAATATATATGTAATTATATAAAGTAGATGTTTTTATTAACAAATATTAATGTTTTTTTTTATCGTTATAGGTTTGACGTATTAGCTACAATCTCACGTGATATTAAGTGACGATGTGACCCAAGATGATAACACGCTAAGCCTACTGAAAGACTGGCTCTCAAGTGCAGCTGCCGAAACACACCTATTGATGCTTAGCGACAGATTTTCAACTTTAGGGTTTTACTAGCCAGGCGGGTTTTAGAAAAAGCTCCACCAACATTCTATGGTTTCCTCACGATGTTTTTCTTCCCCGAAAGCTCAGACTCATTGCATGGATTTGAACTCACGTCTATCGACGCGAAGTCGTATACGCTACCACTGAGCCATCATTGCTTACGGCTTGGTTGGTTTTGCATTTCCGCCACGGCGTTCACGAACAACGGCGATCGATCCAGTGGCATGACGAGAGGCAAAGAAAACTCACGTCTTTTAATTAAGTCAACGATGAAAATGATACAATTAAGTAAATAACTGAACTACATTTTTTAAGAATTGTGATCATATAAATAGAAATATGTGTAAATTTATGTATATGTGTAAATATAAATAAGTGTTCCAAAATGATATATCTGTATGTATGTTTAATATTTGTCTTGAAATTACTTCGATTTGGAATGGTTTAATGTATAATATAATTTAGTACCTACAATAAGCCTGAGCTCTCGGTGAAGTAAAACATCGTGAGGAAACCATAGAATGTTGGTGGAGCTTTTTCTAAAACCCGCCTGGCTAGTAAAACCCTAAAGTTGAAAATCTGTCGCCTAGCGCCAATAGGTGTGTTCCGGCAGCTCCACTTGAGAGCCAGTCTTCCACTAGGTTTAGCGTGTTACCATCTTGGTCCACATCGTCACTTAACATCAGGTGAGATTGTGGCCACTACGCCAAACCTATAACTATAAAAAAACAAGCCAAGAAGCCTTGTTTTCGTACTATATAATAATAGTTGTATAAGTTTATTTCTTTATAATATAAATATATATAAAATAGATAACATAATTAATAAAACACATTAAAAACCCATACAGTTTGTGATGCTGCCGTTTCCCGGTTCCATATACCCGAACGAACGTTAGCTTCAATTCATTCCATTATCATTCGATACTCGTTACTTGAAACTCGGCTTTAAACTGTTTACCCGGCAAAATTGAATTCTACCCAGTTTATCGACTGTAACATCTTTACCCCTCGACTAGGAGTGGCGAGTTAAATTCGACGGGTTGCACGAAACGTTTTTATAATACAAGGAAGACTGGTTCCTAAATTAAATTTAGCGTCTTGTTTTTATTCTTATCGATTATTTATGAAAGATACATTAAGTGCCTACTATCTAAAAAATGCTATTTCGTCTAAGTTTAATTGACGCCTGACGCAAGATAGATTTTAGAAGTATATCATTTGGATCAGTCTGTGGCATCGTTGCTCTCAAACAGCTGAACCGAATTGTTTTTTTTGTTTGTTTCAAAGGTAACTTGATCTACAGCCTTATTAGTTATAATTAAAAAGTTTCAGCCGTTTAAAGATTATCAGCTATTTTTTAGTTGATGTATGAATGTGAGCATCTTCCACAGGTCTGATCGAGTCGAAATTTGGTATTATATTGTATAAATGTTATTAGAAGAACATTAGACACCTTGATCAGTTGCTGCAGGGTCATATGGAATCTATACAACTCCTCACCAACTTTACAGTAGACGTATCGTGTTTGGTCTCATTGGAATGGTCTCAACGAAAAAGTTGTGGGCTTTTTTTTTTATTTTACTTTTTTAAGTAGTCACACTTTATGTTATACTCAAGTGCGCGTGCATTATACAAATTCACTTCTTTTTTTCATAACGCGCTTAAAAGGAAGAAAGGAAGATCAAGGCGTTCATGAACATCGCGTCGATTGACTTAAGTTCAAATTCCTGCAACGAGCTTGACCTTTCAATAAAGAAAAACATCGTGAGGAAACCACAGCATGGTGGTAGGGCTTTTTCTAATGCCCACCTTGCTAGCTAAACATCCTCAAGTTGAAAATCTGTCGCCGAGTACCAATAGGTGTTGAGAGCCAGTCTTCCATTAGGCTTAGCGTGTTATAATATTCCACATCGTCACTTGAGGATTCATCGTCAGGTGAGATTGTGGCCATTACGCCAAAACATATAACTATATAAAAAATCCTTCAGAGGCTACAAGGGTAACAGTATAGTCAGTCCGAAAAAAGAGAAGATCATTACCGTTCGAGCTGTCTAGTCTCTCACAGCATTCTCATACGCCTTAGTGTGACGTTACTGTGGCTACCTGGTTGCTATGGTTCCCTGGTTACTGTGGATGCTTTGCCTTAGGCGGGCTTTGATGAGATAACTAGTCCGTGACAGTGAGAGTATACTTTTGACATGTGCTTGCATTCAATCTTGACGACGCCCACAAGACGTGTGATCATCACTGATGTATTACTGGGAACGTCTAAAAATGAAGGAAGTGCGCTAACAGGAATAGAATTTCTCATCACGTGTGAGGACACTCAGCGCAGCAAAATCGCTTCTGATCGAGATTTGATACACGGCTTACATATATTACTTCTTTGTCCTTATTTTCATAAAAGAATTATCATTTTTAACCCTCGACGCAAACTATCTATCGACTATCTGTTTGTGGCAGCTTACTCTCAACCAGCTGAATTGATTTCATTTTTTTTTTATTAATATTTTAATAATAATATGCTTTGGTATATTCCGTAAGTCCGTCTTTTTAATTCCATATAGCTTTTATGTCCGGGTTAAACTCAAAAACGGCTTGAACGATTCCTATGAAATTTTGATCAATTGATAGGCTATAAGAATTTGCAATAACACTTTTAGAAATTGTAAGAAAAAATATTTTTAATAAATTTTTTAACCGATTTTAATATTTGAATTGTCAATAATATGAGTGAAAGTAAAATTACGGGATAAAAATAACTACTGCGTAACGAACGTGTGCAAACCAACTTGTTTTATATATTTGTGAATATATTGCAGTTCTATTAATATTACATACATACGTTTTGGATTGATAACCTCCTTTTTTGAAGTCTGTTTAAACATACTTTCTATATTAATTGCCTATCTTTGTAGTAATGTTAAAAAAATGTTTAGGTAGTTACTGTACATTATAAATATTATTAATATGTACCTTTGTTAACGATATCTCGGGAACCACTGAATCAATTTTTTTTTTATATTCGATTAGTGTTAGCGATTGTAACATAAACTATGAAGAAAGAGCACATGTCTAGCCTTGATACTCGTGCTACCCTAGGACGAGACGATCGCTAGGACAACGCATATTAACAACAAGAATCATTACAACGCCATATTAATTCATTTAAATTTAACTGTTAATAAATAATATATGTAACATTAAATAAAAAGCTTTCATACAATATAGGCTTCTTCTACTAAGTATCCGTCTCCTACATGCATTAACAATTAGGCATTATTATTGGTAGTGGTTTTTTTTGTAATTATTAAAAGTTTATTTAAATTCTATAATTTAATTGTCTGTACAAGTTTCCACTTGCGATTTTTTTTAAGATGTTTTTTTTATTACTTTTCGGTGTACTCTATGTTATTTCTAAAGTTTCAAGCTACCACCATACAAAATTTTATTGAATTTGGTTCAGCGGTTTAGCCGTTAATACGTAACAGGCGATTAATTTTGTTTTTATACTAATATCTGTTTTAATTTAATCGAACTAATGACCTATGTAATCATTATTTTTCTTGTTTTAGGTTCCTTGTGGATAATATTATTTTATCGAAAATTAATTTAAAAAATGTATAGGTTGTAAATGTAAATGTAGGTAAAAAATTAATAAAATTTTGCAAACCATGTGAATATATAATTATAATACTTCTATATCATTAAAGAAAATTTAGTCTGGTTTATTTCCGGCTATTTTCGACATTAAGGCTTGATATTATAGCTGTTATGTTAATGTTGAGACATAGAGTATAGGAAGGAGCTCGTAGATAGATACACTTTTCAAACGGTGGTATTATTCTTAACATCAGCAAGGGTATTTTTGGTTTAAATTTGGGTCTAAATTAAATAATATATTCGGATTAGCTATTAAAATTTAATCTAATTCAGTCAATGTCATTCACATCATTCTAATTAACGATTAACGTTTAATTTAGGGTTTAAAAGCCCTTTTGTCTTCTGTAACTGGTAAAAGTCTGAATAATTACGATAATACTTTGTAATCTGCTAATTCGAATTACGTTTCAAGGGTCTTTCGAACGTATTTCTCTGGCTTTTTAATTAATTGGATAGCTTTTAATATTAGACTATAGCAGTACTTAAGTACTGAAGTACTAAAATACTAGATACCTGTAATTTTGTTATATCTATATATTCTTTCTCAAAAGCATTTTATTTCATGGTAACGCCATATTTTCCTTAATTCTTCAGATAAACTAATTATTCAATCATCATTATACAGCTTATCATCCCCACGATTGACTAAAAACATACAGTTCAAAATTAATGTTTTTGTTAAAAAAATGTTTTCATTAGTATCAGTTGATCTCACACTTAATGCAAATACATATATAGTATTCAAATAATACGTAAAAAGCGCCACCAATTAACAATTTGTTTAACTATCTTGACAGTTGTTAGATCGTTTACATTATATCATTTGCGAAATATTCACACGGGTTAACTAGTTTATTGATATTACAAAATTTCTTTTAACGTTCTTTTTTATCGCAAGTAATATTTAATATCGTTTGGTAATTTTCCAACACTACCGCAGGTTCGCTAGAATCAAATGATTTATCCAAACAGTTTTTATACAAACATTATTATTAGTGTTACAAGAACAACGACCCCTACCAACAAGTGATATTAAATAAGCTGCCATTTAATATATTATTGAATCCGCACTAATGACTTAGTATTCATACTACTGACCAGATCTATTGACCGCACGTACCATATAAGTAGACAACGACCAGTTTGAAAGCATTCACTCTCCAGCTGCTTGATAGTGAAGACCTCAGTTAATAAGGTCGTCTCCCATAATGCCCATATTATTACGTATTACAATAGTTTTACTTCAAAGGCTTAAATGATAAAACTTTTTTTCCTGTTAAGCCTCCAAACGAATACTTTCAGATATTATTAACGTATTTATTTCGTATCTTGCGTGTAAAATAACCTTACAACATCTAATTATCAAACCAAAGAGATGCAAAAGCTATATTATGAAATAGTAAAGTTAATAATCTGTTTTTTATTTTATTGTTATAGGTTTGACGTAATGGCAACTATATCACCTGATGTTAAGTGACGATGTTACTCAAGGTGATGATAACACGCTAAACCTAGTGAAAAACTGGCTCACATGTGCAGCTGCCGGAACACACGTATTGGTGCTTGGTGACAGATTTTCTACTTGAGGGTGGTAGCTAGCCAGGCGGGTATTAGAAAAAGCCCTACCACCATGCTATGGTTTCCTTACGATGTTTTCCTTCACCGAAAGCTCAGGCTCATTGCAGGGATTCGAACTCACGTCAATCGACGCCAAGTCGTACACGCTACCACTTAGCCATCATTGCTTCAAGATTGAATGTATATAATATAGGTATATACAGAAAATATACAAGTTAATAATACCAAAATTAATGAACCGTGCGGATTTTGAACTCTTATCTCGTACTAGTATCTAATACACTAAGGCTAATCCATGACTTACGGCAACATCGTTTAAAAAATAATTTTAATTTGTTTTAATCATCTACTTGAATAAAAATATCTCCAGTATTCAATACCTACCGTACATCTATTTTGTAGAGATGTTTATTCAAACGGATATATCAAGTCTATAGTACTCTATTTTTTCCAGGGTCAAATCAAGATAGTCTCTGATGAGATACCACTATTATCTGTCGGTATTAAAAGATTCTGCTTAAATATTAAGAAATATTTATAAATAATATTAAGAAACATTTAACTTTTTTGTATTATTTTAGCAATTACGTAAATAAGTATAAGAATAATGGTTATATTTGAAAGAGAAATATCCAAACCATCATCGCCACTACACAGGCTTTTAAATATAATGATATAAGCCCATAGGTATATTCATTGACTGATTCTAAAACGCAACAGTACAAGTCTCGTCACGTTGATGAGTTATTCGTCATATTTATGTGTATTTGTGTACATTTTGTGTACATTCACTCAGAATTGCTTACTACCTCGAATAATGAATGACAATCTTAATAAATCTATAGGTAGTTGGCCCTAACACCATATTTTCACCTCGGTGCTTATTTTATCAGTTAATTCATCAATTCTCCACTAGTAACATTATATAGTAGAAGGTATTTTTTGCTATATCTTGAAAAAAATGCTTTATTTTTAACTTTTTTGAACTTAAATCTCTATTTCTATCTCTAAATCTCTCAATCTCTAAATATATAAATATTTTAATATTTAAAATAAAGCCATGTATTTCAAAATATAGCAAAGAGAATTATTAGCCTTGGTGAACTTAACAAATAAATACCGACGCCACGAAATCCCTAGGCGATCTTTACGAAAAAGTCAAAGAATGTTATGAGTAATACAGTGTGTAATTTGGTCGTTTCATAAATGAAAATTAAAAAACTGCTTCATTTTTGTGGATTCTAAAAAGAATTAAAAACTAATGATTTTAAAGTTGCGTAGACGATGGTAATGCTCTTTTAGCCCATATAAAATCACGTCTCATTCCTTAGAGATTTTTAAAGGAAACAGCTTATTAAAACACAACTTACTTTGTATGCTGTTTGAAAAAGCGAATTAAATTAAAGACTTGCAATTTTAAAAGCTAAAAAGTTAGCTGTCTACGTAACTGGAAGTAAATGCAAAACTGGGACACAATTTACGAGTAAACTCTTTTTTACTAAGTCTCTTTTATCATGATCGCCTTTTGAATTTTAATTATTTAATTGCATGTCACGTGGCAGTTCTTTATATATTTTATATTGTTTTATAAGTATTTAATTATAAGCATTTCTGAGCTTAAGCGAACATGTTATTAAACGAAACTGCCGAAATACAAGAAGAAATGATTTGCTATATTTATTGAACTTACGAAAGATAGAGCACATAGTGTAGTCCGACTGGTGCAATACCTCCACCCTACAGAAGATCACAGCCAAATAACCTTGTGTTGTGTTTCTGCGGTTAGTATGGATTCCATGGCTTAATGGGATAGGGGGGTTCAAGGCCGGCAACGCGCTAGTGATATCTATGGTATTACAAGCGTCCATAGGGTACGGTAGCCGTTTACCATAAGGCGACCCATATGTTTTTGCCACCTTAGCTGTATATTTAAATTAATTTTAAGACTTGTAGTCGGCCAAGAACCAGAATGAAATATCCTCAGTTTTACCTTTCATGATATTGTGACCAATATATCAGTCCTTTGTAGGATTCTATCTCAAATGCATTTAAGTAAGTGCGCAAACCATACCATGTACTCCAAGCGAATTTTTTTATTATATATGTCACTGAACCCTTAGTTTTTAAACTATATAGTCAGGACGAGCGCTTCAAAATACCAGTTCGCTTCGAGAGTTAGTAACGCGTACTCGCACATTTACTTTCACGCTTCGCTTTGATTGTTTAACCGCCGTGCCTTACGCAAATTCTTGAAGTTTATACCTGTTAACACGTATCACGTAAGTTCTGGGATACCCGGGGAGCTGGGCAATGAGGAGTAAGTGAATTTCTGTTCATTCTTCTAGTGTCTGTATCATAATCCCGGGAAAGTAGGAAATGTGGAGGACGACCAGCCTGCGGATTAGTTTTGACACCACTACCGCTAATTTGATTTGGCACTCGCTGGCCAGTTGCTGCAGCTCAGAAGATTCGCTTGTTTAGCTAGTACATTATGATCACAGTTTCAATGTAATCAACCTATTTAGTTTATAAACCAAGGAATATGTAATCATTAGATTGTAAATGTTAGTGTCCGTTCACAATCTATCAACAGTTTATAATCTCACTAGATTGTAGTGTCATAAATACAGATGGATGTATATTAAAATAAAATAGGTTTTAACTTGAATATTGTACATTTTTGTATTATTTGCCTCGAAAAATCTCTCGCGGCCGTAAGAAGTGGTAAAACTAACAAATCATACCACCTTTTCGCGTATAACGACCTCTAGCCACAAGCCTCTCCCATTTTCCATTCATTCGTCGAGGAAATGAGGTGAAATTCGTGCTATGAAAGGTTTCTTTGCGGGCCGTTTAATACCATTCACATTTTTATAAAAACCGATGGAGAAATTCAGGTAGACTTTTTACTTAAATTTCTGATGTTTCGTAATGATAGGCGTAATAGCAGTCTTATAGTATGTATATCGCTGTAAATATAGTTAATTACAATAACTAATTCTTATAAGCGGGATGATATATCATGTTTGGGAGATGGGGAACAGAGGAAATATACGATCTGTGGTTTGCGACCCTCGATACCACGTAAGAACATATTCATTAACATTAAAAAAAAACAATGCCCGCCTGGCTAGCTACCACCCTCAAGTTGAAAATTTAACGCCAAGCACCAATAGTTATGTTCCGGCAGCTGCACTTGAGAGCCAGTTTCTCCAATAGGTTTAGCGTGTGATCATATTGGGACATATCGTCACTTAACATTAGGTGAGAATGTGACTATAAAGCTAAACCTATAAACGTTCAAAAATTGTGTCCTTCCATCTATTGTATTTTATAATATAATTTAATTTCGTATTTAGTTGTAATTTTTTCCCAAAATGAATCTAATAAAATATGTTATTTACACGCATTCACTCATGACATTCACACACACACGCAAACCCATATATTCATACACAAGAACATACAGATAACACATTGATAGTTAGATCGCACGTAAATAATATAAATATGTATTAGCCTAAATATTGGCCATTAATAAGATAAGAATATTAACAACATATTTATTTTTTAACATATTATACATACTAATTTATATATTCGCTTCCTCGATTCTTTTCTCCGTATGACAAATGCCACAATACTTCAGGGGGCTAGTGGCCACGGCCTGTGTGAACAGGCCAAAAGTCTACTAATTAAAAAAGAAAGACGCGTTCTAGACCAGCATTAAATATATATCTGTTATTATGGTGACAAATCCTCCCAAAAATAACTTCACAACTCCCGAAATATACTAACTATGAACTGCTTTGATTTAATAACGACTAAATACTGCATAATTGGTACCACTGGTTGTCCATACATAACATAATTTAATATGTGAAAATTTCTGTGAAATAATTTAATGAAAAAATCGTTTAAAGCCAATTTTATTAAAAACTAGCTGTGCCCACGAATCCTGTCACGTGAAAAAAATATATTTTCACCAGAGTTAAAAGTTTCCTATGTCTCAAACCGACTTATAAGCTATTCGTGTGCCAAATTTCATCCAAATCCGTTTAGCCGTTTTTGCGTGATTGAGTAACAAACAAAGAAACTCACAATAGCATTTATAATTAGTTAGGGTTAAGATGTATAGTATACATTGGAATGATTTAGGTACAGAACAATAAATCCGTAAAATATAAATTTTCTGAAAAAAAAAAAACACATTCAAACCGTGAAACTAGTTATAGTTGATATTATAACAAATAAAATGTAATGTCGCAGCAATCAGGCCCCCGTACATAATATTCACAATGCAAAAGTCTGAATAGACTCATCATTCGAACAACACAATGTGGATCTGAAAATAGTAATTTTACGCTAGATTATCCGTTCCAGTAGTTACTCTTTCAACGGTCTGAAGGAGCATTTACTTCGATAGTCATTGGTGAAGCAACTTGAACCAAGGCAGTTCAATTTAGAACATTTTAAGAACTAAAGATCAACAGCGTATGGGAGAGAAGTTATACTTATTTTTAGTAAAAAAAAATAACTTTAAAAATGTTTTCCGACGTGCCATCAACACGGTGAAGTTAGCCGTCAATAATAATAATGTAATTACGTATTAAAGATTTTTTTTATTTTAAATTTTTTATTTTATTTATAAGCTTTTTTATATTTAACTAGCTGTGCTCAAGGCTCCGCTCGCGTGGAGTACTAAAAAGGATTATTATTGTATTTGAGCGGAACCCTAATTATTTTTGTACCGAAGTTACTCCTTGTAACATCAGCATTCTGCCAGTGAAGGTCACGTCAAAATCTGTCTAACCGTTTCGGAGATTACTCGAAACAAACAAAATTTTTAAAAATTGTTTTTTTGTATAAGCTATACGTATATACTGTCATAGGTATGCATTTTATTTTTAGGCCGGAAGCTCTTAATTTTACATTCTTCTATGCTCGCCCATAAAAGTGGATACCTACGTGTATTTCGATTTATTCGATGTTATGTGACACATAACATTGAGAGTGACTATGTTGACCACAATAAAATGCGGTTTATGAAGCAGCTTCGTAGTGTTACTCTTTGTAACAATGTACGCACGTATAGTAAAAATTCACTCTCCCATAAACGCCACAATAACCGTTCCTGAGCTGTTTGAATCAGCGGGTTCCCACAAATTTGACCAGGTAATCGGTCTATCTTGTAGCAGGTCTGCCCACGCTGCGTCTTCTGGTTCGTGGTCACCACTCAAGAACTCTTCGACCCTATCGGCCATTCGTTCTACGAGCTACGTCACTGTCCCGCGAGCCCACTGTCACTTAAGTCTAGCACTTCTTATAGCTATGTCAGTGACTTTGGTTCTTTGGAGATCCCCTCATTTCTCATTTGATCACGCAAAGAGCATAGTTCTTTCCGTTGCCCTTCGAGTAATTTTGACTGTCAATCAAACAATAATATCAATAAAAATCGTTTATACTGTCTCGACTACTGTACTACTACTGGCTTATCAACTTACGTCAAGTTACTAAGGTCATTTAAACACTCCCCGAGTCTCTTTCTAATCCTAGTCACGGCTGCTATCGGAAAACGTCGCTGCAATGTAGAGACTTGTCTGCGATTTTAAAACCGTTTAGAAACTTGGAGTCTTTTTAATGAGAATAGATTTTTAAAAGTTAATTTACTGATTAATTAAAAACTGGGGATATCGTGTTATTCTTAACTAGCTGTACCCTCGGTGTCACCCGTGCTTAATTTATTCGAACGGTTTTCCACCGCGAAGTTACCAACGCCTATGGACAACTGCAACACCAGGGGCATTACAGCCATGTTGGACTGACCTTGAAGACTGTATTTCAACCCTTTTTTGAAGAGCCCCATATCATAGCCCTGGGGGAAAACCGAGCTGGATAACCCATTCCACAACCCTAGCGTATGTGACAGGTTTATATATATAAAAGTAGTCATTGTGACATAACTGTAATTGTTAGACATATGGTATCCAGGACTTTTTTGTAGATATTGTTGTCCTCTATAAAATTGTAGTACATCACTTTGCTCTATTGTCAATAATTTCCACAGCGTATGTGATATAACGTTTTTTTTTGGTATTTTTTTCACTCGTTGGGTTACATTATCGAAGTTTTCATACAGATCCCTAACTTTATTGAAAATATTCTATCCCCTATGTTCATCAGGGATAATGTGGGATTGTAATGGTAAAATATTTTTTCAAATCGGTCCAGTAGTTTCAGAGTACTTTTAAATATAAAAATATTTTTTCAAATATGACTGGTAGTTACAGAGATTAGTGCTTTTAAACAAACTCTTGAGTTTTATTATACTAGTATAGATACAATTTAATCAATCAGACTATCGGCTTGCATGATATTTAAATGCAGAGATTAGTATAACTGAATGCAACATTTCAATAATATTGAATATATTATTTGAGAAAATAATCATTACAAATTGCATTAAATTTGTAATTAAAGGAAAGAATTATATTAAAGCAAGAACAGATATTAGAATAATATTATTATACGGTATATAATGCACTTATTTTACTATTATGAAACTATTTAAACTACCAAATCAATATTATATAATTCACCCAGAAACGCAACTAGGTTTGATGCAAATAGAACAAAATTAGTATTATTTTATTCTATGGATGCAAACGCTAAACTAGAGACTATATTCGACACACGTGTGCCCGCCATATTGGATGGCAGACATTTTAAATTATGAACGACGCCATGCATATTATTTCGCGGTTTACGTAAAATGTTTAAACCGCCAGAGAAGAAGCGGTAGAAGTTTAAAAATTTATGTAATATTCTTTGAGCTTAAACTACTTGTATATACACTGAATATGTTTGAAATCGTCAGTGACTTATTATGCTGCAATATGATCCTCCTAAGAGAAAACATATATTATGAAAAGTATCTAGACTACGAATTTTATGAAATTATTAAATTTTCTGGTACCCGTATGTACTGGCCTATAACTTATTAATTGTAGAATATATTTTTTTGTCGAGGTAAATATAAGTAGTATAAAATCATTTCTGGAAATTTCTCTACGACGGGCAGTCCGAGTAACGAATTACCTCCACCCTAAAGAAGATCGCAGCAAAATAACTTTTTGTTGTGTAACAGCGATGAGTAGAGTTTCCAGAGCTCCTTGGGGTAGAGAAAAAGAAAGAAAGAAATCATAATGACAAGACACGGCAATACACAATACATATAGCTAAGTAAACTGTGCATAAAAAAACTACATACATATAAAAAACTGGACAAAACAAACAAATAATACATTAAGAAGAATACTACAAATGGTCAAGCAGACTGTCCAGTCATTAAGAAAGGCGTCCAGCTCAGCATAAATGTTGAAGTGCCCCATGGCGAAGTGAATCGCCCATGGAATTGACTTCATCTGGCACACATTCCAATCCGTTGAATTACAAATTATGTGGGGATTTGGAGGAGAAAGCGCAGCGCTAAACCTCGCCGGAATTCGAAGTCTCTCAAAGCTTTTCTGATTAAAACAGTGGCTGATATTTACACGAACTATCGACTACTGGCCTCGGAGTTTGAGGGTTGAGGGAAAATCAGGAAGTCCATTCGAATAATTTCAAATTTTTTTAATCTATATTATTATATTTTACACGAATATCAAAATTCAAACAATTTATTAAACGAAGTATTTGTGGCAAAACTTATGACCCGACAGGGTCTTTAAGAGAATACACAGACCTCAATTAAATATCTGATTATGAAAACTATTTCGACGAGGGTTTGTTGTTCATACTCATAGTTAAATATAGTACCCAGTTAATTAGCAACAATTTACAATATTTTATGAGTACAACTTAGTCCTGAATTTGAATTCAAACGTACAGTTTAAGTGGTAATTAGGTCAGCCAATTACCTCACGTAGAGAGATTATGACTGAAACTCGTGCTCGGGATACTCGGTCGCTAACTGTTACTGCACTTTTTAACTAAAGTTCAAAAGAATTTATTGTAACTATATGAAGTGTAGTAACCATAGTCAGAACATTAAGATGGAAATCCTGACTTACTTTTAGCTAAAAATGTTTTTTTTTTACAATACTTAAACTTAAATTGTACATTAAGTTTAAAGTTATATGTATGTATGTTATTCTAACTATTCCGATTATAAATATTTTTACAACGTAAAAGCTTCTAATTTTTTTTCTGAATTCAAAGGAGAAAGCCGATCTATATATGGAATCTCGTCTCATATTGCGTCTAAATCAATCATTGTTTATGATGTTCTAGATTTATTGTATAAACAGCTGCTAATATTATTTTTTTAAACAAAAACCGAGTTCCGCCATAATTTTTAAAATCTAATATAACGTAAAAACTAAGGATTCTTCTATAGGCAATTTTACTAATACGGTTATCGATTTAAAAAGAGATGAAAAGAAAAACAATATCAAGTTGGATTCTGTAGATAATTCGAAATTTCTATTGCGCAGTAATAAGAACATAACATTTTCGATTTAAGACAAATAGTAGTTAAAAATATGAAAAAAAAAATAGATGGCGCTGTATATATATTGTCATTTTCTAAATCGCCTTGTCAAGATTCTCTTTATATAGTTTTATAATTGAAATTATTGTGTGGTTTCATGAAACCACGATGCAAGTGAAACTTTTTTTATTTTATTTTTTAATTTTGATTATAGCTCTGCCATGCGCCTTTCACTTTATCCCTACTCCACGGCCAACTGTAATGCAACATGCGATAATGAACGAAAAATTTTGGGGCGATAGAATAAAAGGTTTCACTTTGAAAAGTAACTATTATATATTAATAAAGGCCATATAAAAGATCTTAATAAAGGATTAATAAATTTGGTACCAAGAATAAGCATTCTCCTTTGAAACGTGTTTATTATTGTGTTAGGAACTTCGATCAATTTCACGCCATATCGGTTACTTTTTTTTTGAGATTAATATTAAATTATAATATGTAATGGTGTGTTAAAGAAAACAAAATTGGACTGGATATGGAGCCGTCAATCAATTTCAAGACCCTACAAAAGCTTAGTATCAGCTAATATTTTCGTATATCAAACTTTTGACAGACATACCAACATTTCCCCTGTCGAATATTATGAAAGATCGTTGCGATTGCGTATTATTATAACTACAAAGGCTGTTAATACTGTTAAAGCCAGAATTCGCCTAACCGCCATTAGGGAAAAAAAATATCGCGTGAAATGGAAGATTCCCGCTTGGACTCTGTCATGTATCATCAAACAAGACCTGAGACTCTTTGCTTATCATCGACATATATCGAAAATATCTGTTTCTGTCTACAGATAAAAAAATCTAAATTTTACTATTTCAGTGTAAAAATTCTAAAGGTTTTTAATTGATATTCTGGTTTGACGCACTGTTCTATCTTTCACAGTACGATATGTTTCCTAGCGTGGATATTTTTATCAAATGATTACCAAAATATAAAATATCATTAGCCCAGTTCCATAAATAGCCGCAAAACATCAGCAAAATGGGCCTCTTTGTTACCAAATTCGTACCTTACGCGAGCGCAGCTGCGTCCGATTTATTACTTAACCTTTCCTTTACGGATGGAATTGAACACAATAAATTATACTTCAAACCCGAATAAGGCCCGTAAGTTACGTTGCTCGCAAATACCCGTCTAATGGTCGATCAGTCTAGATAGATTAGATAGCTTTGGGCCAGTGAAAAACAAAGTTATACTGTCTCTATCTAAAATTTTAAGACCACAGTGCTATCAGAACAGTATAATCATACCCATATTTTTTTTTTAATACAAATCGATTTATCATTATTTTTACTGAGAAAACAGATATTAAACTATAGTTACAATAAATCTATACTAATGTGATTTTTGTTTGTTTGTTTAAACGCGCTAACCTCTGGAACTACCCGTCCGATCCGAAAAAATACTTTTGTATGTGATAGCCAGATTCATGAGGAATAGTACCCATAGGCTATATAAATTCACGCTACGATAGTAAGGAGCGGAGCAGTAACAATGAACGTCAAGCAACCTGGCAAACTGTTGCCACGGGAAGTTGGAACAACGATAGGGCTACACGGGCGCGGTGACGACGACGATGTGGAGAGTTGTCTAATAAATTTAAGAAGGGTGAAAGCGTAGGGCACAACTAGTTCCTAATAAGAAAATGGCATATTTTGTTTAAATAGCAACTAAGTACATATTATATCCATTATATTTTGGCGTAGTTTCAATGTTAATCGCAAAACATGAGTCCAATGTACAATGTGTGTATGTACATATTACATTTTATATGCGAGTATATGGAGGGTATCTTAAGAAGATATCTGTCACCGCTAAAGTAGTTGAGATATAACGATAAAGATTTTTGTTATATAACAAATTCTTTTTAAATGTTTATAAGTATTTTATTAAATACCTTAATAAATATATAATGACAATTTTACACGTTTTAATTTTTTATTCAAACGACAAACAAAAAATCACAAAGAGAAATTTTTGCGGATGTATGTAAATTGTGTTGAAAATTGTATGTTTTAATTTGTAAAATCGGTGAATTTGTCCGATATCTTCTTCACTGTCTTTCATATCTGAATTTAAAATTATAATAAACAACAAAATGCTGAATCTAAGGGTAGCTGTTGAGAAAACCAAGGCCCTGTTGTTTCATGAGTCTCGGTGTTGATCGCCTTATTGAGCCAACAACTTTTTGAACTTTTTGGATGAGTTTAAAGACCCGTTTGGGCTCCAGAAAAAAACATGTGGGACTCATCCCGGACGGACGTTGGCGGTTCGAGTCCTATTTTAAGGGAATTAGACCGTGAGTGGCGAGGGCTGCGCGATCACTTGGTCAGCTCCTCTCGAATTCGGGAGGAACAGGTGTGAGTTTCTAATGCCTTCATGCGAGGTCCGTGCGCAGCGTGGCCGTCTAAGGAGCACCGATCTGGATGGAGCCCTTAACGCCCACAACAATCGTATGCTGCGTTCAGCAAACCGTGTTATGGCGCTAAGGGTGATCCAGGAATATTAATCGGTCTCCGGCGTGTCAAAGGTGCAGCGACGATGGGTGGAGTACCTGGCGGATGCGCTCTATGATCGTTACGTCATAGACGCCGTCCGCCCGGTCTTCAGAAAGTAGTGCCGGCAGGAGCGGGGCTCCCTGATGTTCCAATTGGTGCAGGTGCTGTTCGGGCATAGCTGTTTCAGGTGGTACCTGCACCGGATCACACGTAGAGAGAGTGTGCTGCGCAATAGGGAGAGGCAGGGCCGTTCTCTGAACACGTAGATACGAGGAGACCTCTCACTGCCCATTGTAGTTAGTGCCGTGCTCGACAGAGAGGGGTAGTAGAAAACGATGGTCTTCGCTTGTCCTTCTGCAAGGCTGTGATGTCGCAGAAGGAGGCCACGGAGAGGGCTCGCGATGAGGATCCACTGAGCTGCCCTCTTCAGCATAAATGAACGGCCGGTAGAAGAGGCCGATTTGTTCGCCTTCTTTCTGCGCCCTAGCCGAACTAGGGTAGATGGGTCGAGGGGCCCGACTTTTCATTAAACAGATTTGGTCACCTGGGCGACTCCTTTAGCGCCAGGTCCCAACATTAGGCCGTGCCCGCCACCGGATCGACACCGTGGAATGCCTTTGTAATTCCATGTCACCCCTTTACGGCGGCAGATGGTACACCGTGGAGTTTTAGAGGAGGTTTGTCCACGTTAAAAAAATAGGTTTACCCAAAACCGAATAAATATGCAGGTGATCTACGAGACAAAAAATATGCAAACCCTTGGAGCATTAAAAAGTAGGTATTACTTAAAATACATCATACTTTGATTACTACTTCCGAATTGACTACAACGTGATACAGTTTTCCATCCGAGAGTATGGGACGTTCCGATCTATTATCAGGTACAAAGACTGTTCTTCAAATAATTCTCCCGTAGGAGTTCCTTTGTTACTCATTGTAAGCGAGTTTCATTTTGTTACGAATCACAAGTAATAATACAGGAAGCATAAATTCTTCATCATTTTTACATTGAATTTGTTAGTAATAATTTCAACAATGGGTGCCCGTATCAATTTTCGGTTCGCTTATCTACGAAAAAAGGTCAGAATCTATACTTGTATAGATTCGTTTAGGATCAAAGAAGATATAATAAAAATTTAAAAACATAATTTATTGTTACGTAGAAAATAGTTATTAAGCTCATGTTAATGCAATACCCGAGTACAATCATATTTTCTTTTATTATCATTTATAGGTTAAATGACGTTGTGGCCCAAGGTGGTAACATGCTAAGCCTAGTGGGAGGACTGGTTCTGAAGGTGCAGCTGCCGAATCACATCTATTAGTGCTTGGCGACAGATTTTCAACCTATGGGTGGGGTAGCTAGCCAAGCAAGTATTAAAAAAATATTCGCAGAGTTCATAGAATGATAGAAGCCCGCCAATTTTCCTATCAGCCGTCGTTCCGTCAGTTACTTAAGCCCGTCATCTGTGATGGATCGGACCATTAAATGATTATAATCACCTCCCATCACCGCCACCCCTTTTAGGGTTACGCAACGCAATATTAAAATCAAAATTATCGTTATAATTTATTTTTATAGTAGCTCAGCAAAGTGACGTCATTGTACGATCTAAATAAAAAATATATATTTCTAACCTGCGTAAATGGTTCAAAAAAATTCCACACTGATAAAGATTTTAAATTAAAACCTACATTTACGCACACCTATGGTATAAAATTCTTAGTTGTAAATTATAGTTGTAGTGTGGTAGAACACGATAATAGTATCTGACCAGAGCACGACCACCATATACTAGGTATAACTAACAGTTGTCATAGTGGTACACTGTATATTCAGCTGCCGTTCGACTTAAAGGCCGAGAGTATACAAACGTCCAGCGATGGATTTCTCGGTGATCGCCGTTTTTGTTCGTTGTTTTTTTTTTCGTTTTAGGTTTCGTTATAGGTTTGGCGTAGTGGCCACAGTCTCATCTGGTGTTAAGTGACGATGTGGCCCAAGATGATAACACGCTAAACCTAGTGGAAGACTGGCTCTCAAGTGCAGCTGCCGAAACACACCTGTTGTTGCTTGGCAACAGATTTTCAACTTGTGGGTGCTAGCTAGCCAGGCGGGCATTAGAAAAAGCCTTACCACCATGCTATTTTTGCGATGTTTTCCTTCACCGAAAGCTCAGGCTAATTGCAGGGATTCAAACTCACGTCAATCACTGAGTCATCATTGCTTCAATTGACTCTAAACTAAGTTTCTAAATGACTTTTACCTTCACTATCAAACTCAGTGCAATCACTTAACGGCGTGACTATAAAAAATGTTTGCCTTAGTAAAATAGCAAACAAACATTGTTAAATGTATCCCAGCCGATATAAATATGCGTACGGAACTCCAACATAGTAACTCCAATGCACTCTTTTCATTGTACGAACGAGTGAGCTAATGAAGTTTACTTTGTAGAGTAACGCGCCGCACGAGATCTGTTCACATGAAGACGCGAGTTTCACTATCTTTTGTTTAGATCCTGTGTATGTACTGTCTGGATTTTTATTTCATTAATACAGTATTACAATAATACAGTATTCTCAGTTCCTTATATAAAAAACAACAGCGACTTTAGATCTCTCGGTGGTGGCTAATGTTGTTGGACTGTATTTACTTACTAGTAGGTAGAGAGAGACTTCAAAATCATGTTCAAGAAAAGTAGTTCTAGAGATTACCTCCAATAAGCATGCAAATTTTACCTCTTTATAACAACAGAGCAGTCTTTTCACGATGTTTTCCTTTACAAGAAGTTCAGGCTTGTAGGAATTCGAACTCACATCGACTGTAGATGCCGCTAGGGAGTCATCATTTCTTCAAACTGCTAACAACGTTAAGAATAAATTATATATAATATAGCTGTACCCACGGTTACGCTCGCGTGGACGACAGAAGAAATCGTAATTTCATTGATCAAAAGTTATGCATTTTTTTATATATTTTTTACATAATACATTTTCCAATGAATACGGTAAAATGAAAAGCTTAACCGCCAATGAAACCCTAGTAAACAATCCCTTACTCAAACAATGTCGTAACTTAAAGCAAATGTATCACGGTTAACCTTACCGATCGTTTACCTTAAAGCCGAACCGTCCTATCGCTGAGAACTCGCTGGGAACTCATGATTTGTCTCGGAACAACTCCATCCAACGGGAAAGGTCGAACTATAAATCTTGGAAGTCGTATATTGTACGTACATTTTTTACATTATCGGTCGAACTCTTTACTACAAAGTTTTTTTAAAATAAATAAACTTGCTGTGTCCGGTAATCTTAAACGTTGAATTTCTACTCCGATCTTTCATAGTTGATGAAATTATACTTCTTAAGGAGCGTTTTAAAAATAATGTGAGAGTAAATTTGCACACATTGTAAGAAAAAGTGTACAACCCAAAATTGTGTGTTAAACCTTTAATTATGGCGAAGATTGTATTTGATGGTTTTTTAAATGTTGTATCATTGTCATCTAGAAATACATTACAAATTTTGAAATAAATATGTTTTTTAAGTTTATTTTTAGTTTAGTTTACGTCAAAGAAATTTAACTTCTAACGCGCGTACGCACCTTTTGTCATCATCATCATCATCATGTCAGCCGAAAGACGTCCACTGCTGGACATAGGCCTCCCCCAAAGATCGCCACAACGACCGGTCCTGTGCTGTCCGCATCCAGCGGCTTCCCGCAACCTTTACCAGGTCGTCGGTCCACTTTGTGGCGGGTCTGCCCACGCTGCGTCTTCCGGTACGTGGCCGCCACTCGAGAACTCTTTGGCCCCATCGGCCATCTGTTCTACGAGCTACGTGGCCAGCCCACTGCCACTTAAGTGTAGCTATTCTTCGGGCTATGTCGGTGACTTTGGTTCTCCTGCGGATCTCCTCATTTCTGATTCGATCACGCAGAGAAACTCCGCACCTTTTGTATATAAGTTTATTTATTTATTATGGTTTACCAACATAACTTAGCATTACACATTATTAAAAAAAAAAACTATTAATATAATAAAATAAAAATGCCGTTATATTTATAGGTGAACACGCCATGCACAGATAACTTAATATGAATACTTAAGTATTAAATTTATAGAATAGAATACTTAAGTATTAAATTTAATTAAATGCAAATAAAATAACAGAACTTAAACATAAATATGAATAATAGGATAATTAGATAATTAAGTTTTGTATTAACTCGCTTTCTTGTCTGTCTGTTCGGTGCAAATATTGGAATCGATTTGAAACTAACTGACGTCACATGTCTGTATTATAATTTCATTAAGATGAAAAACGACTGTAGAACATCATAGACGCACAAAACTAAAAAGCCGAAAACAATTGACGAAATACAAATTTCTTCTAAATATACCACGTTTGTCCAAAAATCAAAGTCAAAATACTTTATTCAATTTAGGCCCTAATAAGACACTTATTAATGTCAACACACTACCACCGGGTCGGAAAACCTCCCAGTCATAGAGAAGAGTAAGCAATAAACTTGATCAGGCTTATAAATACATTTTTAATTGCTTTTTTTCAAGTATGTATATGTTATAGTTATTATCATTTTCAGTAAATGTACATAGAGGGAATCACTTTCAGACATCACAGTTATGCACTTATTATCCGGCAAATCAATAATGTCTTATTGTAGAACCTAACACGATTACCTAAAAAACTTTTTGTCTTACTAAGTCTAAAAGATAGCATTTAAACGTAAAAAAACATAAATTTTAATGAGACTAAAAGTGAGAAATTAATATACCTAGATATTTCATAAAATACTTTGGTAATTAAAACTTCGTGTAATTATTTAACATGTTGTAGGATTCTTGCGCCCGACTGGATTACATGTACGATGAAAACACTCAGTTACTGAGTGAACTGAACGTTTCAGTATAAGCTAGTTTACATAAAATCCCTCAGCAAGCACTATATTAGAATTTACACTATTTATCAGTGCAGTATTGACATACAGTTTTTGTTTAAAAAAATGTGTTATTGCACGCAAGTAAAATATTTATTTGACGTAATAAAACAAAAATAACTCCAAAAATTATGTTAGTTCATTGTTATTGAAGTAAAAACTTCTTTAGCACCGTTGTGATTTGAAATTCAATGAAGTGAAAAAGCGACAGTAAATATAGACAACCATATACATTTAGCCTACGAGATAATGAGATAGAAAACATTTTTTACATTATGAACGGTTAATGCAAGTCCTGATTTTCGTGATTTTGATCGTCGTCGCATTGGCCTAGTGGTGTGAGGCGACCAGACTTCATACGTAGTACGCACGAGTGGTCGATAGTTCGAATCCCGTTGATTTAGGATATTTAAAAATATGTTTTAATGAATATGTATTTTTTTTTCTGGTGGTTTCACTTCTGACAAGTGCACACATTTTTTTTAAATTGTTTGATAATAATATAACTGTGTATAGATAATAATTATTGTACTTAAATTAAAATAATGTTTATTTATACAAAGTTAAAATGTTTTTATAAAATAAAAAAAATAATAAAGTCAGTAAAATGAATTCACATTATTATCCTTGCTGGCTAACTTCATCAATTTAATTTAATCAATTTACAATGACCGAGGTTATAATACGTACATAGTTATACTTATATGCACAACATTTATGACTTCTTATTTCATGCCTATGTGTACATATATATATTTATGTTATATTTTTTATACGTTATACATACTATATAGTCATATATTACTATACTTGTTATCAATTATATGAGACATTGGTTAAGTGGCCACTGTGCTATGATCGTGTGGCGCTAATTGCGACATCGGAAACCGGATTGCATAGAGCCTTAGGCAGCGTATTCACCAGAGATGAGCGAGGACGTGTAGCGACGCTGTGAAAAGGTGTGATGGTTTCCACCAAAGCTGTGCGAGGACCTTACGCGGTACGAGGATGTGGAGCGAAGCAGTGGAATGGTGTGTAGCTGAGTGACAAAAGGATTTGTAGCGGACTCTTTTCAACTGAGACGCAACCGGCGGCATCTCTCGCGCACATTCCTCGTTTGCGTCCCTCGCTTAAATCTCTTGCTTTTTTTCTACGTAAAAATATCTAGATCCGCTAGCCATTTTCATCTGAACTGCGCTAAACGAAACTAGGAAAATAAAGTAATCCTATTGGTGCATTTATTCCTTGCACGCTTTTAGTAGATAAGCAGCCTAAACGTGTAAAATATGAAAATGTATTATCTTATATAGAAGTAGTTATATAAAAATTGCTGATGATTCTATAAATTCTCTGTTTTTTTTATCGAAAATAATAAATAATTCGGTAATATTTTTATTAGACTTTTGATAATTTAATTCGACTTATAGGTTTTTCTTCTTCATACATTTACTAAAAGCGCATATAGCGAAAACTAGGAGACACCAAAATTGGTGGTACAGAAAAAGATGTATTTGGTTATTTATTTATTTTAATAATAGAGAGACAATGTGACGGGACTTTCCTTGTTGGTAAGCAAAATACAATCCATAAACGACGACAGAAGTAAACAACTTGTAAGCCTTTCACATCAGGATATATACTGGCTGATCCCACAACGTGATAAACGAAAACACTGTGACGGGTTAATCAACATGTGCATAGTAGTTGCAACTCAGCCAGGTATTCCTAAAACCTCGCTCGACTTCTGGATATACACCGATGATTTTGGAACGGGACACGCCTAAGTTTGCAACTATGGTGTTACACCTGACGTATAGTGGTCGTGATCGAGTCAGAAACAATTGTACATGTCCCTACCATACAGCAAATTTGATAAACGAATTTGAACATTAACCAAATTCATTTAATCATATGAAGTTATTCTACTCGGTTTTAAACTTAATGCTTCTGGTTCGTCCCACAACGTTATATTTTCATGATGGCCGACCCTAGGTCTTCTTTTGCAAGGGAGCTGTTAAGTAATTGTAAGTAGCAGTCAGTTTTTCAGTTTTTTGGTAATTTTCTTGTGTAAGCGTCATAGTCACTCATGTGACTATACCTAAAGTAAATAGAGATTTTTTTATTTATATTTTGCATATTATGAATATACATCGAGGAAGGTTCTAGGCTATCTAATATTAAGCTACGGCTCTAAAGAGCGGAACAGAAACCATAAAAGTCAAGCAATATAGCAAGCTGTAAACAAATACAGAAAGTGAGAACAACGGAACAAGGGCTATACGGGTGCTTTGGCGGTACGGTGGAGAGTTGGTTTAATAAATTTAACACGGATGGGACACAGCTAATATTTAATAAGAGATCATAAGTTTTTCAAACTTTATCACAATGAGTGGACAATTAATTGAATCTTTTAGTACTTATTCAGACAGATAGATTCCTAATCTAAAGGTAAACCGTAATGATAGATAAATAGAGAAGAGATCGCGATAACGAGATACATGTCTAGCAATTGAATATTAATGGAATCGGAACACGGTGAAATGACAAATGCTTGCCACGTCCCAACCGAACTCAACGTATTTACATACTAATTGGTTTACGGAATTATTCCAAAACCATTTCCTTATTATTTGCACGTATTCATTCAGTTTTAATAGAATCGTTTTCGTTGTTTCCAAATGGTTTTTGTATTGACTGTTATTTGGCCATTCTTCTAATACTTGAGACCAAAATTACTACAGGCATGTTAATATATTCATTTTATAATCTATAGGGAAATTTACAGATTCTTCTTCTGTCATGTCGATGATTGCATTCTATTGATTCTGATCAGTATTCAGCCACCTTCTAAGATCTTTGAAAGAAGCAACTGATAGATCAGCGTCTGTGCATGAATGAGGACATAGATAGCACGAAAGGAGTTGTAGCAAGGTTTGAGTGTTACCGCGGTCGCATATTACTGCTTTGTTGTCTAAAGCCTCAGACAACCATATTCTACTTGCAGCAGCCCACTTGAGATCTAAGTCAGTTTAATGACATCCAAATGGGCTGTAACAGTTTACTTCAAGGAATTTCTGCGGGTAAAAGTCAGGTGGAGGTGCTAGTTTTTTCAGCTACAATCTCCTTCGTGTCTTTATTGGGAGAACATTTATGGTGTTTAATAAAAGTCTTTCAGCTTTTGTAGTTCATTTCTGTTAGGTTGGAAGCTATAGAGTGGGTGTTAAGTAAAATGTTTATCGATAATATTTAACAAAACTGAAGACCATTTAAAATATCAATATATGCCAATCATAATATGCACAATATACATCTTCCATCCATTTTCCTAGTATCTGTCTATTTATTTCTCCCCTACCTTTCACCAACGTGAGTTCGCGTTTGAAATCGGAACGGCGAACATTAAGGGTGACTGCGCGATTTACAAAAATAGAATAATAAGCTTTTAACGCCAATATTGATTGTGATCGGTGCATGGTACATGCTGGAACACAAGTGAACAAGAGAAGCCCTCGTAAGAACTGTTTACTGGTGAATCCGTTTACTCCTTGATTCCGTATCATTGCGCATATGTTGTAATCGACCTAGTAAGGTTGAAGTTGATATTGAAATTGAAAATCAGGCTGATTTCGAAATTAAACGAACCAGCGCTTTTACATTTGGTCCTATCGATTGCGAATTATCGACATAAAATTACTATTCGACGTGATTAAATTATTGTGTTTGTAGGGTAGATGTTCATATTTTACAAAATGACTACTGTTCCACGTAACGAATGTAAATTGCAGAATAAGATTACAGTTTTGTTTGAAAGATTACAACAAATATATGATTTAACTGCGGAAATTAATAATAACGCCGATAAAATAGACAAATTTTTAGCGGATAGTTTTACGATTGACACCTTATAAAATGATTTTATGGCAGCCGTTAAGCAACGAAATAATTTTGAATTATCGTTATCGGATGGTCTCACGTCTTCTTATAAATTTGTTATTTCGTTTGAATAATTGTTCACTAAAATAAAATACAAATCACAGCAACTGTAATCGCAAATGGCTAAAGATACTAGCTGCGATGAGCAGGGTACCGTAGTGCAATGAGTAAAACCGTCGTTAAAATTACCACGATTAGAACTTTGTTCATTTCACTAAGCCTAGAGAGACTGGCTCTCAAGTGCAGCTACCAGAACTCACCTATAAGTGCTTGGCAACAGATTTTTTACTTGAGAGTAGTAACTAATCAGACGAGCATTGAAAATGTCATACCACCATTCTATGATTTCAGCACGATGTTTCCGTCACCAAAATCTCAGGCTTATTGTACAATTCGAACTCAAAGCGTTCAAGGCTGATTCCAAACATGCTCCACTGAGCCATTTTCTATTCAGAAACAATATTCGTGATAAGACTTATAATATTCTTTGTAAATTGTTTTAGAACTTAAAGTATAAGAACTAACTTAATATAATTATGTAAATTACGAGTATCATAATCAATGAATGAGAAAAGTAAGCTAGTAAAATCTTTTACCTCAGCCGGGAAAATTGTTCTGCGTGTCATTTTACGTTCGTGCAAAAACTGATGAACGAGTTTCAGTTTTCACGTCACGTCCTACACCGTTCGCGAGTGATGACTTTAATATGATATGGACTGTGGTTGGATATATTACAGTCTTAAAGTTCACTTTTAATAGCGTACGGATTTTCTCTTTGTAGTGTTATATTCTTAAAGTATATTTTTAATAGCGAATGGATTTTACTTTGGTAATTTTGATTCTTAAAATAAATTATTAATAGCGTAAAGGCTTTGCCCTTTGGGTATATTACGTTTTTTAAATATATTTTTAGCAGCATATGGAAAATTACTTGATAATCTTACATTAATAAAATACCTATATTTTTAATAGCGTATGGAATGTTAGTTGGATAATTTACTTACGTTTTTTCTTGTATTTTATTAACTTGTTCGAAGAAAGTATAAAAAATTAAACTTCTAAAAACCATAATCCTTGTGCTGGCCTTTTCAGCGCTCAATTGACCTCTATATTCTAATTCGCTTCAGAAAAAAATTGTTTCAAGCTTAGCCACTTTATGTTATTTTCAGTTCTTTAAAGCTACAGAATACTAAAAAATCTCTTAAGAATCCCTCCATAAAGAATAAGAAATGAAAATGGGTAAATTTGAAGCATGTCCTAATTTTGAACAAATATTGATAAGAGATTTATTAATCAATAACAAATTTACTAGCAACTCGCACTGGCTTCGCACGGGTAGCAGAGTAACACACGCACGCCTGTAAAGCGGCATTATTTTTGTCCGACATTTTCAACAAACATCATCATATTTCAGCCAATATATACAAAACCTTTAATAAATAATCACTAAAACCTTCCTCATGAATCACTCCGTCCATTCGTGAATACCATATCAAAATCTGATCGGTAGTTTTAGAGTTTATCCCGTTCACACACACAGACAGACGCGGCGGGGAGACAGTGTTTTATAATATGTAATGATTACACGTCAAATAAGTATAATTAATTGAACGAGTGTTGTAAATATGTAAATCGGAACAGCAACTGTCTACTACATTCAAATAGAAGAAAAAAAGGGTTAATTTAATTTGAAATATTATCATTGATGTATTAATTTGGCAGATTATAATTTTAAAGAATAGAAATACATCAAACAATGTTTCTAAACTCTTAAATACGTTGAATTAAATATGCTTTCATATCGAAGAATATTCACATTCAAAGTTAGACTAAAATTCGTTATAACTTTAAATGTGACGTTTAATCCAATTTTAGGAAAGTTGCTATGTTGTTTTAGTAATTTTGCTGAAATATAATGATAAACGACATTATAAGAACATTTTATATTCAATAAAATAAGCTTCAGTAGTTATCATTCTATTGGGGAATTTAAAAAACATTCAACAACTATTCAAATTTACCCAGAGTGTAATTATAATATATGATGTTCCTATTTATAAGCTCGAAATATATCTTGTCCAATTTTTTGTGGCATTATTTTGAATTATTGAAATAAATTTCTTTTCAATAAAATTAGTATAACGTTTTCTTTTTAAGTTGTTACTAAGCGCTACTACACTTTATTCATTTATTTCTTAAAAAGAAATGTAGAATATTTGTTTTAAACAACTTATTTGCTTCTTGCGAAATTGTATATCTATTTAAAGATAGCCACAGACGTAACGTACATCTACAGCTCGTTTCACCGCCATTTAGTTACCTAGTTTTATTGCCCATTGTAGATCTTACGAGTCTGTCTAATGAAAGATGAAAGTGAAAACTGGTGGCAAAAGTAAAAAAAGTCATGCATCCCAAGATTAACTATGAATAAACGTATTTATTTCGCATTAAACGTATTAGTTACGAAAAAACGTAACAATCAAATAGTTTTTCAACACATTTGTTCAAAAAAAGCATTTACGAAGGCTGTATACATTGTTCGAAAGTTAAAAATTACGCACCAAACAACGAAGCGTGCGTTAAAAGTTTTACCACACGCTCCGTTGTATAGTGGCATAAAAATATATAAGAATTCCACCAAGGAGTTTCACATAACGAGAATAAATAAGCTGAATGATCGAACCTTGGAAGGACTTTTTATCAATACATTTGTTTCACTTTCATACTAAAGAGAAAATGAGACGAAAGATGTAGTTCTAATTTTCAACACGCGAACGTGACGCCATTTGCAAATTCGCGCCATTTTCATATTAGAAACGTCAAAGATTGTTGCGACTTTCGGACTGATATTTACAGACAAAATAATAATATGAGTTCAAGCGAGGAATCTGATATATGGAATCTACTCCAATTCATATCTTGAATGAGGCGCAAATTGCAGGTAAAATTTCCAAGAGTAGTAACCTATCTATGTAATTTATTATTTGCTAATAAAAATAATCTAATGAAAAAGCTTGCTTCATTACCTATTGTACTGTACTCTCACAAATGTGTTGAAAAACATTGTATGACATGGGTGCTGAATTGGTCTTTACAAACGAGTAGACGAATGTTCATGTACATGTACGAATGTACTTACTATAGTCACGAGTTTGTAATCGCGACGTTGTATGGTGCGTGATTTTTAACTTACGAACAACGTATACAGGCTTCGTAAATGCATTTTTTGAGCAATCGTGTTGAAAATATCTATTATTCGTAGTTCATCGGGAATACACGACCTAAGTTATTTTAATTTGCTGCCAATTTTAACTCTCTCCTTTCATTATACTGACTCTATTGACAACACCGACCTACGATCAAACGTTTTTTCTTTACATACCACGACAAAGTGACGTCACTCTGCCTGATGACCACCGAGAGATAGGAAACCCATTGAAGGTCGTCGCTGTATGGCTGATTCCGAAACGCGACGAAACAAAAGAGAATGTCACTGTGAAGGGTTTATTGCCATAAACATGGCTGTCGCGACCCAGTCGGGTACAAATCCCTACTTCTCCGCTTGATTACAAGTTAAGCGATATACTCCGGGTAATCACTGAAAAGCTAGAAAGAGCTATTCTCGGAGTTTCTCTGAAAGATAGGATTCGTAACAAATACATCCGACAGAGAACCAAAGTTATCGACATAGCTCAAAGAATTAGCAAGCTGAAGTGGCAGTGGGACGGCCATATCTCGCGAAGAACCGACAACCGCTGGGGTAAACGAGTTCTTTAGTGGAGACCGCGACTCGGCAAACGTAGTGTAGGACGCCCTCCGGCCAGATGGGATGACGATCTGCGAAAGACTACAGGCAGATGCTGGATGCGGACAGCTGAAGACAGGGCGCTATGGTGCTCATTAGAGGAGGCCTATGTCCAGCAATTGACTAATATAGGTTGATGATGAATCACTGAACGACATAAGTTTAAGCGTGCCACTATTTGTTGTCGCGATCCGGTTGGGCTTAATTGTATTTACCAGCCAACAACCCAACCCGTGTTTTCACTTACCATTAGATAAACTGCATTTTTTTATTGTTTTAGGTTTGGTGTATTAGCCACAATCTCACCTGATGTTAAGTAACGATGTGACCCAAGATGGTAACACGCTAAACCTAGTAGAAGACTGGCTCTCAAATGCAGCTGCCGGAACACACCTATTGGTGCTTGAACACAGATTTTCAATTTGAGGGTGGGCTTAGAAAAAGCCCTACTACCATGCTATGGCTTCCTCACGATATTTTCCTTCACCGATAGCTCAGGTTCATTGCAGTAATTCGAACTCACGTTAAGCGACGCGTAGTCGTACAAACCACTGAGCCATCATTGCTTCTTTCGACTCAAATAAAAGCAAACATTATGATCATCCTTAGTCCACAAACGTCACAATGACATCCGCTTCAAACATAGTAAGCGCCCTGTTAATAAAATTAAACTGCAGCCAGTTATTTAATAGAGCGATGTTAATATTCTCCTTTGTTAGAGAGAAAAAAAAAAACTTTTCTAAAGGCGTAACTCGCAACGTCAGGACAAAAGTAATTACAAATGTTAGTTTCGCAGTAGAGCGCTTTCGTTCATTAATATGCTAATACCGCGTCGGGAGCACCATCGAACTTCGAATTGGCCGAAAGAGTATCCGGGGAAAAAAGAGATTGCCGAATTTCGGTACGCCCGCGCCATGACCGGCCGCGTCGCTGCCGCTTGTTTTGATACGGCTGGAGTTAATTAATTTAGATTTTATGTAACCAACTGATTGTGTTTTCTTTTCCTTTTAGATTTTAACGTTTGTATTGTTGATATTTTAGCATTTTGCTTAAAAAAGCAATATCTACATGGCTGTTTGTTTTCTTTTTTCACACATTCATTTTTATTTATACAATTTACTAAACGAAATTATTACGCTTTTCATCAATTTGAAGGTCATTCTTAGTTTTTGTAGGTACCATATAAAATTATCTTAAAATTGATTATTATTTGTTACGTTATCATAAACATAAACATTAAACATAAACATAAACATCGTATAAATATTCCAATAAGATAAGCTAGATTCTTGAAATACATACATACCCACTAAATACATTTAACGAAATATGCACACTTAACGAATAAGATCACAATAAGATACTGATGATTTCTGAACTTTTTCTTTATTTAAGCCCATGAAGTAATTATTTTTATGACTAATAAAACTCAAGATGAGATCACGAACTCAATTATTGATAAGCTCGCTATCGACCTTTAAAATATCTCCTCATTTTATAATGCAAATAAATTATATCTAAAATTATCATCGAATCATAAAAGTTGTGTGAGATCTTAAAAATTGAATTTATTTACAAGAATATTATATAGAGAAATCATGAATGTATATTAATATATTATAGTTCTAACTCTACTTGTATTTTTTCTCAAATTTCCTGATAGATAGCCTATATAAATGACACTGATCATGAATATGACATTATATTTTTTTTGTCTGTCTTTCTCTGTTTATATAATTATCTAGATTTAACTCAAAAACGGTTTAAGCGAGTTTTTTGAAACTTCGTACACGGGAAGCTGAAATTATTCCTAAATTGATAGGCTGTAAGAATAGAACAAAAGATTTTAAAAACTCGAAGAAAAATAACATTTTCATGAATTCTCAATCGATATTGATGAAATTTTATAAACGTGAAATATATTATGTCATTCTATATTTTAATGATTTATTAGAATCGTCAACAATACTTATATAAATCACTTTTTTAATTAATAATTTTCATCAGACTTTGATGAAATTTATACACAAGAATTATGCCATTCTTCGATTGACAGGCTACACGAATTGTCAATAATATGAGTAAAAAAATAATTACTTCATAACAATTTCGTAAATAGCCGCGAGGCTCCGCTATTGAAAAAAGAATTTGTTTGTGAAACGACAATGAGTATTATTTGAGTTTTCGCGGCAGTTATCAAATTACTATACTTTACATAAATTTTACAAAATTGTTTTCTTTTTTTTTTGAGTTATGAAGTTGGACGGATAGTTTCGAAAGGTTAGACGAAGACCGAGGAAGGTGTGAACGGGTTTTATGAAGAATGATTTATGTTTTTAAAAGATATGTATACTGAGATGATAGTTGATAGAGGAAAACGGAAAAGGAAAACATGTTGTGCCGACCCTTCTCTGGTGGGATAAGATAAAAAAGGTGTTTTATTTTTTGAGTTATTATGGTGTTTATTTTCAAATAGTTTGTCAATGAAAAACAAACTTTTTGAAGTGTAATAAAGTGTCTGATATTGTTTTTCGGGTTGATTTAGTGGAATTGCTATAATTTTACTAAGGCATAATCAGTCATACTATATACCAAGAGTTCCCAATCTTTTTCAGTCCCCGGCATACATGTTTATTGTTTTATCTCGGCGCCCTAACCTATCTAGCTTTTAGAAATAGATAGGTACAATGATGCTAGCTAGGTAGATAGGCACAAAAATTACAATATTCATATTATGAATCTAAACTTTTTAGTTATAAGAATATAAAATTAACACAAAAAAACAACATCGTATTTGCGACATTTCCGTTTTTTTAGACGCTTTCTCAGTGTCCCTTGTACAACTGACTTGTTTCTTCAATAAAAATTTATCCATTTTGATTTTGATGAAAACAAAACGGTAGACGACGACGTCCTCTCGTCTCGCTGCTCGCTTGTAACTAAACAAATGACTATAGCCACCGAGTAGATTATATATACTGAAAACTATAGTGGACGGGCAAAGGGGGGCAGAGAGGGCTATCGTAGCATCGGTTTCCGAGCACGTAGGTAAGTATCGGCGAGTGAAAAAGTGAGCAAAGTGCGAAACGAGCGCTCGAAATTGTTTGTTTTGTACCAGCGAACACTTAAGTTGAGGTTTCGGAAAATAGTAAAGAAAATCGCTTTACGGCGCCCTTCTTCACTTCCTACGGCGCACCAGGGCGCCGCGGCGCACACTTTAGGAACCCCTGCTATATACTCTAAAATAATGTGTAGCATTTAACATAAATTACAAAAACCCCAAATAAAGTCAACATACTCGCGTGACCAAAAAGGGTCAACGTGAATTTTGCTGACTCGTCATTATACTGTAATGTCATTGTGACGGTTAGGACCTTACCTACCTTACCGACAAGTTAATTTTTATAAGTTTATGATCCTATATATAAATATAATAAAATTGAAGTGTCTGTTTGTAATCTCAAAATAATAGCTTTTAACTAAATGCATATGAAAGTAAACACGGTATCAATAACAAAAAAAAAAATTTTTTTGTCTGTTTATTATGTTCCGGGTAATCTCCGAAACGGTTGGACCGACTTTGACAGGACTTTGACTGGGAGATAGCTGATGTTATAAGGAATAACTTAGGCTACTTTCATTTTAGAAAAATAATTAGGATTCCGCGTAAAAAAACCCTTTTTAGTAGTCCACGCGAGCGGAGTCGCGGGCACAGCTAGTATTTAAATAAAACTTATTTTCAGATTCTTATCAACGCTTTAATTATTAATTGCATAATTAGTGTAAATGTTAATTTGAAGTTATTAGTTAATCTTATAAATATGGCTGTACTCGCTAGCCCCCTTTTAAATTGAAAATATATCGCTAAGCACTTATCGGTATGTTCTGACAGCTGCATATTTGTAAGTTTGGCGTTTGACCACAATCTCGTCTAAAGTTAAGTGACGACCGAAAGCGAAAAAACAAAAATAAATATACGTCAATGGTGATGCGATGCCTCCGTTATTTCCCGATTTATTATACGTTGTGACGCGGTTCTATATGCGATGCGATATAAGATTTCCAATTTCTTTTTCATATTATTCTCTAACACATCGCAACGGAAAAATATGTAATGACTATTTTTAATGAGACAGACGCATATTGCGCTTGCGACAGCGAAAATACGCGCGCGAGCGGCAGGCGATTGTACTTGCACCGTTAAACATTTCATCCAATGACCATTTCAGGAGACGAAGCACCGAATGGCTCATACGATCTCCTTAAATGGCTCCTTGGATTTAATGTGAACACATATAGAAAAAAGAAATCTAAAGCGGCGTAAACAGACGATGTGGCCTAAAACACATGCTAAGCATAGAGGGGGGACTGGATTCTACTTTATGTTATGGCAAGAGACATTCTCGTTCGAGCTGTCGGATAGTGAAGACCTCAGTTATTATGGTATCCTGAGATTGCTAGAGGCTGTAAAAATAACCAGTACATTCTATCAAGGCTCAGAAGCATAATTAATATGGAGCTGCCCTAGTCCAGGTGCCGCTCTGTTCAAAATACCGCCCAAGTCCATGTGCCGCCATAGTTCACGATCACCTTAAATGGTGGTAGTAGAAATCACAATACGCCCAGCATTGTGTCTACTCCGGTCATATATAAACAAATTATTATACAATGAAACTATATTAGGTCCGATCCTCCGGTATGGAACCCTCAAGCCTGCTGCTCGCGCGATACAGTGACACTACATTCACTAGCTACCTACATACAGTCATTACATTGTATTATATACACATGCACTACATTCAGATGTATAGGTTCTGTAAGGGACTTTTTTTTTGTCTAGTTTTTCTTAGACCATTTGACATATTACTAAATACATGTACGCGTGTCCTTGCTTCCTCCCAGAAGGCAAGAGACATGCATACATGTATAGTTAGTTAGCTCGAATTCGGATAGGAATTAGCTAGGTCGCGATGGTTGCATATACGGCAACAGCCCAAGCCGAGGTCGGCCACTTTGGCATTCTTGCGCTTGTTGCCCTTTTTTTCGGTTGAGTGCCTTAAGCGTTCGCCCACAAGCCCGGTGACACTCTTAAGGCCTCCCGGCCAACAGTATAGTAAGTTCGAAATAAGAAAAAATGGAATTATATTGTCATCGTATTATATTTTCAAGGAACGTCGCTACATTGCAACGCTACGCGACCTCCTACCTCCTTAGTACTTATTGTAATATGCAGAGAGATGGACAACAAAACGACACTCAGGAACAGTGTTTATTGTAGTCGACTTGTTAACTGAAGTCTTCACGATCCGATAGCTGAAGCGAGAATGACTTCCAGCCGATCGTTGCCTAATAATAGATATAATAATATATATAGATAAGGTGAGTGCGGCCACAGATCATACCTGTTGCTATCGTGCTCAGTCAATGTGATTATGTAATCCATGCTAATGACTTAGTATTCGTACTATTGACCCGCAGTATTGTCGAAACGATTTTCCGACTTATACTAAATAGTATCCTGTTTAATATGACGTGTTAGTAGGGGAAGACGGTCCTCGTACCATTATTATGGTATCTCAAAATACTTATCTACTCGTATAGTCTAATTTTAGTTTACGAGGTTTTAGATTAGTTTTATTATTATTATTCGGACAGAATTATAAAAACAATCTATTACATATAAAGCTTTGTCATGATTAACTCATCATCGTCCCGCCCAAACAACTAAAGATATAAATATGAAATTTGAGGACGGTTTTCATTTTATCTCAACGTTGTCTTCAAGTCTTATAGTTTACACGGGTGAAACCGCGGGAGGAAACCTACTATATAATATTTTTCAGAAAACATAATTTCTTCTTTATTGAGTTGAGTTGTCATAACATAACGTTTGTATTTTAATCTCGTTTACATTTGTTTTCTCTGAATATTTCTACAATGTTGTTTTAGAGATGTCTGGGTAAATGGTACTTTAATATATCAAATAGGTATGTTTTACACTTGTAACTATTGATTTTATTATATCTACACCATCATTTCTTAAACTGTATAGTATTGCGAATTATTAAATAGTCAAAACGTATTGTTTAAGAGAAATTAAATTAAGTTAAGTCTCTAAATTCTAACACGACTTATTTATTGCTTAGTGGAATCGTAATATCTATTTCAAGGTTATTGAAGTTTTACTTTAAACATACGTAAAAGACACACGAACATTTATTATTTATTTGTTAAGACAATAATTATTTATAAATATTTAATATTCAGGCACACAACTTACAATTTTACTTATAACACAAAAGTCAGTCATTTGAACGAACTCGCAACCTCACTGCTCAATAGTAGAGCTTACTACAACTGCACCACAAGGTCCGTCTTTTCTTCTTATGCCTTCCTTTTGGGAAGAAAATTATTACAATGCCAGCTTCGTTGCCACGGCAGCTTATGGAGTAAGCAACGGTGCAATTAAAAAATAAAAGAATGTGGTAATCTAATACTGTTGAACAAGCATTTAAACTAATACTGACACTAAATTAAAATTAAATCAATTAGAAATTTGGAAGATGAAGACTTATGCGAACGTTCCATGATCAAATCGGGAACGTTCTGAAGAATGAGTACTGCAAATCGCCGAGCATGCATGAAAAGATTGATGAATGTTGAAGAAGTGAAATATGTTTACCAGTATCGTAGCAACTGAAAGGACGTGTACTCTGCCTACACCTTTGGGAAAGACCCGTGATTATATGTATGGATGAATTAATTGTAACGAGCGAGTATGCTCATTTTAAAATGGTAGATTCTTCTTAGCTTCTTTTTGGGTAAAATAATTGAGTTATGAGATAGTTGTGGGTATTAAATCTAAGATCTTTAATATGCTCTGTATAGAATTCCTGGCGTTAGAATCAGTACGTGATTGCAATATATATCGTCGAGTTAAATAAATAGGTAGGCTGGCATCCCGAGCAGACTGATACTGATTTGTTTGAGAAGAAACTTTGAATTAGATTGATAGGTTTTCTTGGCATAAGCTATTTACTTGGCGTATCATCGTTTATTTAGATAAATAGACTGTGTGTTTGATTTTGGTCATATATTTTGTTTTATGTATGTCTTATTATCTGTAGGTAGTGCTACCAACATCTGTATAAGTATAATATTTTTTATAATAAACAATAAAATTACTAAAATAAAGGTACCCGAGGAAATACAGTATTTTATGGAAACATTAACAAATGACAAAAAAAATCGAGTTCTACTTTATCTTTCAGAGAGGAATGGCATGACATTACAGAAAGATAGAGAACGTAACATTTTACATAACATTCATATAAAGTTGAATTCCAACAACTGAATGATCTGAGTCTGATGTGAAATGTTTGCAGCACAATATGCACAATATGAACGTGCGACTACCGATCTGGAAATTCACTATGCGAAAAACGATTATGTAGAAAAAAAAACAAAGAACAGCAACTTTAGAAGAACTTATAAGCACATCTTGAAATTAGCATTGGAATAGCATGAACCAAAAAAATATATAAAAATTAACAAAAAATATTTATAAACATCTTGCAGAAAGCCAAGTAATAAAATGGGGATAAGCAAATTATAAGCACACTCAACAATCTAATTTTACTCGCAAAATTTAATCTTGTGCAAATAAAAGTCGGGAGACGTGACGCTCGGCGAAAACGAAGCAAATAGGCTCCTGACAGAAGCAGTCAAACGGAAAACCAAACAAAAAAGGCACGGTTCGTTACTTATATAGAAAAAATATTCTGTTATATTCGGTAGGTATCCTTGCAAATATGAAATAGGTTAGATAGGGAATTCAAGAAATAAGCCTGAATATATATTTTTTCACATATCTTCATGTACCTATATATACCAATATTATAAAGAGAGATTGCGAATTTTGTGTGATTGTATACAATATGGAGAGTAATCTCTCCTACCAGTGAGATTACAAGCTATTAACTATTACATATAAGCTATTACAAGCATTAACCATGAATGTCAAGCAATCTGAATAGCTGTAGGCAAGTATGGGAAGTAAGAACAACGATAGGCTACACAGGTTTGATGGCAGAGGCACGGTAGACTGTTAGTCAAATAAACTTAACAAGGGTGAAACCATGGAGCGCAGCTAGTGTATTATAAACGTGAAAAATTATATTTCTCCATCAATCTCGCTTGAACGGTTGGATAGATTCTATGGAATTTATTTCATAAAGAAATTGAAAATAGGAACTGACAACAGCCATATAAAAGGCAATGTTCTGACTGACTCATTATCGTCCAGCCTAAAGTAGTAAAGACACAAATTTGAAATTCGTGGAGGATGCTAATTTTTACATTCAAGAAGCGATTTCTTGAAATTAAAAAACGTATTACGGCTTTTTCGAAATTCTACTCCCAAAGGGAGAAAGGGGTTAATAAGAGTTTCAGGTCAGATTTTTTATTTGGTCTGTTCTAAAGTAAGCTCCAAGATCATTCTGGTCATTTTTGTACCAGACAGTAGAACCATAAATGTGGTATACAAAGAAGTTTGCTTTATTGAGTTTTAACTTCCTGTCGGCAGCTTTCTACAATTTGTTGATTTACACATGAACAATAGATATATATATGAACATAACACGACAATAACTAATATAATTGTACATATAGTTATATAGTTAGTATACTATATAGTTATATATAACAGTATAAAAATTCAATTCAAATAAATAGAATAGAAATATTATAATTAATGCGAGCAGAGCCACGTACGGAAAGCTAGTAGAAAATAAAACGAATTCTAAATATCAGCGTCTTTCTAATGAAAATTAAATAGGTATTCTTTATTTAGATTAAGTTCTAACAAGGCTCTATAATCAACTATGAAAACCCTTTTTAGGAAATTAGTATATTGCCTAATTTTAAATATGAAACAGAAATATTTTTCGGTATAATCTTTTTGAAAGCTTTTTATACGAGGTCACCAATAAGATTACAAGTACAACTGTGTCCGTCGAGAAATGGCTATCCATTTATAATCGTCATAGCATCTACATAATTTCCAAACTGTCAAATGAAATTGGTATTAAGTTTCCCCATTTGGTAAACTGTTCGCAATAAACAATATTAACATAATTATAATGAAGCACTTTGAATTAACCGCATATTCTAAAAGTAAAATGAGAAATAAATTCAGAATGAGATATTCAGGAGAATCCAGAAGGTATGGACGATATTCAATATGAAGACGATATACTCAAACCGTTTACTTTCCACAACACTTGAAAATTCCTCTATACAATCAATGTATGTATGTATGTATGCTTCCCTCCTTCCTTGACATATGGAGCTGAGACATAGACATTCATAGTTGAGGCTGTATAAAAAATACAAGTGACACCGAGAGTCATGGAGCGCGCCACGCACTGCATCAAACTACAAGATCGATTGAGAAATGTCGAGATCCGACGTTGGAAAGAGGATCACGAAACTAAAATGGAATTGAGCAGGTCACCTTGTTGGATTGACAATATTTAAAAATCGTATAAAGAATTGTATTATTTATTTTAAATTTTCTACAGAAATAAGTAGATCATAATATTAGAATGAATTGCAGATAACACAAGAACGTTTCACGAATTAGAACGGCGAATAAAAATGTTATCAATCTTATTTCAATACCAGAGCCATGGGAATTTTCACACGAAAATTCCGAAAGTAACTGACAAATTAATTAAACGAACGATTCCGACGAATCAGCCGATTGGATTAAATTGGAAAAACGGTATTTTCAAAGCAAATTAGGTTACAGAAGTGATTGTTAATATTGATTTTTCGACAGAGATTCTCGAATAATGTGTAGAAGCAGCTAATTCAATCTCATCTACAAGTAACGATAGTAATAAGATGGTACTACAGCTATTTATACATTATAGCAGTACACGGCAAAGTGGCCACACTGAGCCAGAAATTAAACACAGTACAATCAAAAAGCTACAATGACCCTTAAGAGATGAGGTCGGAGATTCATCGCCGATCGTCGCTGTCTTACCGGCCTTCAAGACTCTTGGCGGCTGGATATACACCGTCTGATCATGTAACGTGACACGACTAATCATGCCACTATAGCAGGTGGCAGGACGGTTCATTATGATTGCGATCCAGTTGGACACAGTCATCATCCATCCAGATTATTAGGTATTTGTTTTTTTTTTTTGAGATAAATGGATAGATAATATATAAGTTTTATAAGAAACTACTTTTATTTTATTTTTATTCGCAATATTTCAAAATAAAAATTAATCTTTGAATTCAGTACCGAAAACGCGCCGATCGTTCCCGAATAAATCCGAGCGCGTGTGACGTCACAATGCTAATTTTTACTCATTGTAGCACACAGCTGCTACATACAGTGTTTGACACTTAATCGATAAAATTCCTATAACATTATGACGTCACAAACTTGACGATCAATCGTAGCGCGTTCGTAGACATGTGATTATTTTTAAAAATATTACAATAATTTTCAATTGTTCATTATTAATAATAAAAAAAATGTTTTAAGAGTTTTTCCAATTGACTATTATCATAATTATGATGAAGTTTTAAAATGTATAAAAAATCGTTTTTTTTTTTTTCAAATACCCAATTATCAAATGGGTATAAATGAATTATAAGTATGTAGTTACAAAGTACAAATATCTCTGCGTGTTAAATTCTAATTATGTTGTAGATTGGATTGATGATTAAAACGCTCGACGTTTACGAGTTGATATTATCTATATTAATAAAACTGTAGTCCTGTCTGTACATATATTTTTTCAAGTTAGAACATTTTATAAAGGACGCTGAACACGAATAAGACATTAAATATTTTTTTACTTTCTGTCTGGCTTTCTGATTGTATGTTCGGATTTAACTCAAAAACGGCTTGATCGATTTTGATGAAATTATATACCCGGGAACTTATGTAATTGCTCATATGATAGGCTATAAGAATTGTAAATTTTAGAAATCGTAAGATTAAAATAATTTGCAAACAATTTTTTTATTGTTAATTCTTAACCGAATAAGAAAAAAATTCGTAAACGAGAAGTATAAAGCTTTACATAATTATTGATGAGTATAAAAACCAATATTAATATTAAATGTATTCATCAAGCTTTACTTTCCAGCTTATAAAGTATAATACAAATTGATGTAAATATTGCGCTCTGCATCGAAAATTATGGATGTGAAGACCTTATACTCTATTCTCCAAACATCATATTTTCTCAAGCTGAAAGTTTTGCATATAAGTAAGTAAAGCTTTAAAGAATGTGTATTGTATAGTTATATTATTTGAAGCGATGTAGATAGGTTCGAATCTTCTAGAATCGGTTGGATACCATTTGTTAGTAGAAACGTGCGCGTTACACGCATTCATATAACCTTAAGTACCATTGCCTTCGCTGACATTTGTTAACAAGGTTTTTTTTAACTTTTGGCCTTTAACTCTTAGAATTATGTCGATTCAGTTGTTTACACTGACTTACTGAATATTATAAGCTACATGGTATATATAAACAGCTACATGGTAGCATTCATCTTGCAAGAACAAGGCAGTCTACAAATTCTTATGTTAGCCATACTGCGAAGCATCCTAAAACGAGAGGCGACTTGCGCTCCGCGTCGATTCGAATGTCGGACTGGTGACCAGGGTCTACTCACTTCCTTTTTTCTAACTTTAGAAGAGTATTGTAGTGAAATTATAGTTACGGCAATAATCACTAGATAGCGCTATTTTACAATTTTTTATTTATTATTTCTTACATGGTATCTTACCGTGACTTTTTTTGTAATGGTATTTTTAAATTCATTCATAGTGTGACCAAATTTAGCAGAATTTCAGCCTCATTTTTGCTTCAAGCCTTACAGCGTATGTCCGTTTTTTGGTCCGGGGCTAAGCTCAAAGATTCTTAGTACTAGAAAGCTGTAATTTGGTATAGGTATACACATTAATCACGCCGACATAGTGGTAAAAAAGTGTTGAAAAAAATTGTTTAGGGTACACGTAAATTGGGAATGAATTTTTTTCTCGTCTTTTTTTGCATGCAATAACTAAGTTATATATAACATATAACCAAGAACAAAATAATATATTTGGCTAGTAGTATTTGGTAGTTATACGGTATACCGTATATACTATATATCATATCATATCATATACTATAGTATATGATAGTATACTGGTTTGATTCCGATATGTAGTGGGGATTTCTCAATAATTGGAACTCCGTGCACTTGAATTGGTGAATGGTCGCTGTCATGGAATGCCAGTTATAAGTGGCCACTTATTTTTGGAAGCATTTTGTAAAATTCTCCAATTTTTCCAAATACCAGAGGATAAAGGTGACGATTCTTTGTATTGAGAACTTTAATGTCGTATATTAGTGTTATTTGTTGTTCTTCTAGTGTAATTTATGTGTGTACAGATAGTATTTATTATTCTAATTAGATTTTAACAAGAATTATGTAATTCCATAAAGATTCTAGTAATATTTTAGCTAGAAATCGAGTATTATACATAAACTTAAGAAACGGGGAGAGAAACCGTTAGCGCTGTCACGCTCCCATGGTGGACCACGTGGCGCCTATGTCTTCCCCAGGGTCCACCGGGCACCTAGGTGGACCACATGGCACCGTTGTTTTGCCCAGGGTTCATCGGCTACCCTGGTGGAACACATGGCGTCGTTGTTATGCCCAGGTCCATCGGCCGCCCTGGTGGACCACGTGGCGCCTATGTCTTGCCCAGGGTCCATCAGCCGCCCTGGTGGACCACGTGGAACCGTTGTTTTGCCCAAGTCCATCGGCCGCCCTGGTGGACCACGTGGCGCCTATGTCTTGCCCAGGGTCCATCAACCACCCAGGTGGACCACATGATACCATTGTCTTGCCCAGGGTCCATCGGCTGCCCTGGTGGACCAAATGCCGCCGTTGTATTTCCAGCGTTCATCGGCCGCCCTGGTGGATCAAATGGTGCCGTTGTCTTGCCCAGGGTCCATAAGCCACCCTGGTGAACCACGTGGCTCGTTTGTATTGCCAGCATCCATCGACCACCTTGGTGGACCACGTAGTGCCGTTGTATTGCCCAGCGTCCATCGGCCGCCCTGGTGGATCAAATGGCGCCGTTGTCTTGCCCAGGATCCATCGGCTGCCCTGGTGGACCACATGGCACCGTTGTATTGCTTAGGGTCCATCGGCTGCCCTGGTGGACCACTTGGCGCCGTTGTATTGTCCAGGGTCCATTCGGCCACCCTGGTGGACCACGTGGCGCCTATGTCTTGCCCAGGGTCCATCAACCACCCAGGTGGACAACATGACACCATTGTCTTGCCCAGGGTCCATCGGCTGCCCTGGTGGACCAAATGCCGCCGTTGTATTTCCAGCGTTCATCGGCCGCCCTGGTGGATCAAATGGTGTCGTTGTCTTGCCCAGGGTCCATAAGCCGCCCTGGTGAACCACGTGGCTCGTTTGTATTGCCAGCGTCCATCGACCACCTTGGTGGACCACGTAGTGCCGTTGTATTGCCCAGCGTCCATCGGCCGCCCTGGTGGATCAAATGGCGCCGTTGTCTTGCTCAGGGTCCATCGGCCACCTTGGTAGACCACCTGGCATCTTTTCTTGCCCAGGATCCATCGGCTGCCCTGGTGGACCACATGGCACCGTTGTATTGCTTAGGGTCCATCGGCTGCCCTGGTGGACCACTTGGCGCCGTTGTATTGTCCAGGGTCCATTCGGCCACCCTGGTGGACCACATGGCGCTGTTTTCTTGCCCAGGGTCCATCAACCGCCCTGTTGAATCACGTGGCTCATTTGTTTTGCCAGCGTCCATCGACCACCTTGGTGGACCACGTGGCGCCGTTATCTTGCCCAGAGCCCATCGGCCACCATGGTGGACCACATGGCGCCGTTGTATTGCCCAGGATCCATCAGTCGCCCTGGTGTACCACATGGCGCCGTGGTCTTATCCAGGGTCCATCGGCTGCCCTGCTGGACCACATGGTCAATTGTCAACGTGGTCAACCATCTCCGGCCGGATTGTACTGTGCTTACCATCAGGGACAGTACAGTCAATGTGCCGAGCTAGTATAAAAAAATATGTACATATTCTATATAAGCTAACGGTTCGCACAATTATCCGGTGATATATATATATATATATTGTCTGGTAATGAATGGATAACCTTGAAATGGCGTATAGCAGAAATTATGGCAGTTAAGAAAAAGAATACAACAAAAAAATATCCTAAATATTGCCTAAAATTTTTTTTAAAAGACTACAATTTTTTACATTATTGTACGCTACAACCACATATGACCGAATTCCATCGGTCATTTGTTATTCTATTATTATACGCTAACTGTGGCGATAGATAGGCAGTAAATAGTATGACTAGATACTGCCCTTTTTTAAAAAAGAAAACTTGAATAAAAATTGGCAAACATTTTATTTTTTGAAAAGTAAGCATCTTGGGTATAAAAAACATATGAAAACATGATATACTAATAATCTTAAAATAATGCCGGATTCAATTGAATTTTATAATGGTATAATTCATTATTGTATCTGATATAAATAGCGAGTTCTTGCTAATAATGTAGAAAAGGAGTAAATTTAACGAAATAACAAAATTTGCAATATTGGCACATTTTTACATTCAACTGCAAGGTGTAGGTAAATAAAAAAAAACATAAAAAAATATCTTTTAACTGAGTCTTATAATTTTACGTCCATTGGTTTTATATATTTGTAGACATTATTCCTAATTATTTATAATAAATATCTTCGACATCTTAAAATATAGACCCATTTTATATTAACAACGCATTTAAAAATATACTGTATGTTAGTTATAACAATTTTTTACAAAAAATGAAATATTACTCGTTCAAATTATATATGTACAAAAACTTTGTACCAGGCTGACATGAAAAAGCTGGGGGCAAAAAGTAAGCGGCCAACAGAAAGTCTCTTATCTATGTCGTTTTAATGTTTTGGGATATACGTTAGAGCTAGAGGGATATTTAAAATAGTATTATTATATTAACAAAAACATCAAGAACACAGTTCAACTGATAAGCCAATTTATTAAATTATATTATTAAATTGTATTATATTCGTAACTTAGTTTTTACTAGAATTATTTTTGAATTCTTAGGCGGCGATTCGATGATTGGACTGATTGGACGAGAATTGAGAGTAGAAATTCAAGGATGCTTCACGTTTAATTTGTTTGCACATTTCGTTAAATAAGAGAGAAGAAAGATGTAATGTAGAGAGAAGGAGAGAAAGACAGCTAGCTATACATAATATACCTAATACACAATTTAAACTATCTGCGTCTCCCTTTTTAAGAAGTTTCACTTCGTGTTCGGTAAAGGGCTCGCAATTTTTTTTTAAATTTTGAATTACTGATAGAGAACTTATACTTCGACATAAATACAGCGTACTTTCTGACCTATATTTTGAAGCTCCAGTCCTATATTTTACACTTATATTTTGTATATGGTATATACCCATATTTTATATTTTGAGCTCCAGTCGGGCTACCCGGCTACTCCAAATAGAGATAAATTTTCAAAGAAATTTCTCTGTACTTTAATTATCTTAAAAAACAAGCTTCTAGGTTAATAAAGTCACCTAATGTCCATGACATAATTAAAGTACATTATATTAAATAAATAAATTATAACTTCATCTTTATCTTGAAATAACCAAATACAATCGAAATGATTGATGAACAATACTACGGTCTCGATGGCAGATATAAATCTCTTTAAAATGAAGCAATCATTCAAGAAAGACGCACTTTCTAAAAAATATTGCTGGCAATTCCCGAGGTCCTTGTTACATCGAGATGGGAAAAAACAGTATATTTTATTAATGTCACCACAATTTTCTATTTAAACAAAACTTATTCTTACATTAGTGTTTTTTACAAATAATAGTGAACGAACTAAATATAAGAGAATTATTGAGGCCACGAGAACCATTGTGTAAAAGCATATTTATAGATTATGAATAATGTTAATAGGGCAATTTATCGAAAAAGCAGATAGGCCACTCGGCCTCAATTTACATTTTCAGTACCTGTTAATGTGAGTCTTTAGATATAAGTAATTTATTTTTCTGGTTAACAAATATGAGCAGAAAAAGAAAATCTATATACGAGTACATATAATATACTTACAGTTTACAGATACACAAACAATGTTCTGTAAATTGAATTCCTTAAATTATTTTAACGTAAAGTTGAGAAAGTTCCGAATACATAAACAGTTTTACCTTTTCACTGGGAAAATATCCATCTGTCCAATAACATATAGTAATATGCTTACTTAGAAAATTAATCGCAAATCCTGTCCAAGTCACGACGTCTCCAACGTTGCATACGTACAGAATTTTTTAGGGCCTTAGTAATTGTGGGCCGAGTATAGTAGCCGACGATGACTGTCAACATTACTATTTACTTCTAAGAAAAAAGTGGATGCCCTTTATTATATACGCGCGTTAAACGTTTCTTACACTTCTTTGATGTGCTCTAAATGATTTTTATTTTTCATAAAATTAGTTCATTGATTCATGAAAATTACTTTTACTAAAATGGATAGAAATAAATTTAACTTATATATATATTTCTTTTAACATTTGAAATATCTTTCTAGGTGACACTGATAAAGCATAAAAAAAATCATCAAGTGTGAGTATGTTTACCACATTAAAACAAAAGATTTAATAAGCAACGACTGTCATCATCTCGACTGTCATTTATATCAGACTGAAATGTCTACTACAAGCTTCAATTGCGAATAATACCGAGTGTGATTATCATCACCACAATAAAACACGATGTTTAGCAAGCAACTTCATGGACTTTTTATTACAATGTGTGAAAATGCACTCTCAAAATTATTTACAACGTAATCATATTTACTACTATATAATTCTTGTTTTACTGTTAAAAGGCTATGTAAGATAAACAGGATCGTTACGTCAATGAAAGTGACGTCTGGAAATGACTCCATCTCTGTACATTGACGTAATATAATTACTAATTGTAAACGGTTTACTGTCAAAGGGATATTATTATAGAGTGGATCATTATGTCAATGATAATGATATCTAGAAGTGACTGTCTCTCTCTGCAAAATTATTAATATAACAATTAATTGTAAATATTATTATACAGTTGACAAAAAAGATAAACCCGATGGAGTTTCTTGCTGGGTCTTCTCGATGACTGGGATGTTTTCCAGACAAATAGTGTGTTTTAACGTTCATATTATACTAGCTGTGTCCCCGATTCCGCTTGCGTGGACTACAGAATGCTGATCGATGCTGATGCTGAATCGAATTGTGCTGCCTCAAAAAATGCTTATTGTGGATGATCCATAGAAAATAGGCATATGCTATCTGTGACTTTTTTGTAGGTCTCTTTAAGATCTACAATTATGTAGTACATTAATTTGTTATATCTCTTATGGTTTATTCACCGTAAGTCATTTAATGGCACCAAAAGAGTATTTTTTCCGAATTGATTCACCATTATCGTCAATGCATATTTCGTATGTTACTTTATCTTATAAAATATTTTCTATAGCTTGGCCAGATAACATAGCCATGAAATAAAATAAAAAACATGTAAATCTGATTAGTGGTTTTCGCGTGAAATAGACAGACCGAGAGACGTTGAGTTTTATTATATATATGTAGGAGATGCTTTCTAAGGGCTTAAAATGAATAAAGATATTTTGATTTTGGCTCATCTTTTTTATGGTTTATTTTATATAACAATTTATTCTGTAGTTTTGAAAAATAATAATATTTATAATTTGATTTCGTTGTTACTACAGCGACCTCGGCATTTAATAATGAAATTATATCCATTGTAAAACGATACACGAGATACGTAGATAACTCATAAAAACTACAACAGAATAGAGCTATGTTATTGTAATTCAAATGAAACCTTCAAAGGTTTCAACGTTTTACCAGACTTGAGTTGAAAAATACATTACCTTCGGTTAAAAGGCAAAACCTACCGAATATCATGTTACAGAGAAAATCATCAACTTACTGTAACATGTTTTGTGTACTTACAATAGTTTTCAAGTTTTTTGTTATATTTTGTCATGATGTCTTGTTAATTAACCTGATTGTTAATAGATGGCGCCTCCTAGGTGTTAGTTGAAAATCATCTTCTTCTATCTAAGCATATTATAAAACTCAACGTCTTTCTGTCTGTCTGTCCGTTTATGTTATTTTCACGCGAAAATCATTTATCCAGTTTACATGTTTTATTTTAATTCATAGCTATGTTATTTGGCCAGGTTACAGGATATATTTTGTAAGATAAAGTAACATACGAATTAGAAGTGACGATAATGGTGAATCAATTCCAAAAAGATACTCATTTGGGGCGCTTAAATGGCTTACGCCGAGTAAACCATACGAGATAAATCAAATTAATGTTGTACTTAATTGTAGATCTTAAAAGACTTATAAAAAAGTCAGAGATAGCTTGTATCTATCTTCTAAGGATCAAACACAATAACCATTTTTGTCTTTTGACGGAAGGCAGCGCGATTCGTGCGTGCTCTTGATCGCCGGCATTCTGTATTCCACGCGGTTAATATTTTAATAATTTTGCAAAAAAGAACTGTTGAGAATAAAATCTTTTAAATTTTGTTCCGTTTAATTGTGGTGTTATTACACTAAATTGCAACAGTGATTGTTCTGAACTGTTTTGAACTTTATGATAACTAGATGACCTCGAAAATTGTTCTGTTCCTTCACTTAGTCAATAAGTCGATCACAGAGCCACTTATTACGTTCAGAGCTAACAAAACCCTTTCCATGAAAAATATTTTTACCTACAAGCTTTCATGGTGATCAGTCACACCGTATTGAAGTTTATCAATCTCATATATATCATCGTCCATTTTTATCCATATAACATAGATTACAATGCGTCTTGTAACGTCTTAGACATTAAAACCAGTCTCACTTGCACGCGCTAATCCATGCTGACCAATAAGCAAAAAAATAAATATACCTAGAAGAGGATTTTACCGAACGGCCTCTACGATTGTGAAAACCGCTTAATCGTAATAAATTTCGGTGAATCGCATTTCTGGATTAAACAGTATATAATTACCATTTAGTGACTTTTACGACAATTGTAGACCATTATCGAAAAATGCTCGCCTCTTGAAGAGCGCTTCCATTTTTGTCCTCTAATTACCATTAGGTGCGGTTATTTTACCAAGTTCGTATCTATACTAATATAATAAAGCTGATGAGTTTTTTTTTTGTATCGTTGTTTAAACACGCTAGTTTCTGTAACTACCAGTCGAATACGAAAAATTATTTTTGTATATATAATAGCCAGATTCATGTGGAATAGTATAGGCTACACCTCTCGGCTAGCCTTAACCATTGATTTTTGTTAAGTAAGTCTGAAGAAATACCGCTCCCGAACTGCTTTATCCACGTGCGCTGGCATAATGGTTAGTGATACGTAAAAACAATGGTCTATAAAAATATTGCTTAAATCTGCAAAACCATATGCTTATCTCTTACACATAAACCGAAACTTTACCGTTTATAGTATGTTATTTGGACGCATAGTTTGGGAGATAATAGAACATTAAAATAATTCAACGCTAAGCTCGGGTCTATGACTATAGGTGTAGTGTAGTGGCGCGAACGAGTCGTGTGATGTGTGAAACATTAGCCTGCCCGCCCGATCAAAAATATTCTAATACATTATACATGGATGGAACCGCGGGGCACAACTATTAATAAATTATATTTAAACCTTTCATTAAACTTACTAAGTAATTATAATATATTTTTATAAATGTAAAGTAGAAACCGCTAAACAGCAAAGTATACGCTTAATAAAAATAGAGACTGTCCTAAATAAACATGCACGTATGTGAGCCCCACGTTAGCTACTAAGTCTCGACAACCACCTTTATTTATAGCTTACTCCCTTCCACAAAGGGCGGTCGCAACAAAACTGTTTTTCTGACACAACTTGAATTGCTACTATGTCGGTAAATATATTGAACGTAAGAAAAATAAATATATATTAAGGAAAATATGAGCAGTTTTTTATTCACAGTAATTCCAGTAAGCAGTTTCAAATTCATTTTACAATGTAACATAAGCCGCAGAACACCTGATGTGGAATAATAGGTTAGCGTGGTATGGACATGTTATTAGGAATGAGAATTAGTGTCAGAAAAAAAGTCCCTCATAAGAGGAGAGGAAGATCAAAGCTATGCACCGACTAACTCCGAAACACGACACTCATAAGTGAGGCATGGTTGAAGCAATGATGGCTCAGTGGTAGCGTGTACGACTTCGCGTCGATTGACGTGAGTTCGGTGCCAATGAGCCTGAGCTTTCGGTGAAGGAAAACATCGTGAGGAAACCATAGCATGATGGTAGGGCTTGTTCTAAAGCCCGCCTTGTTAGCTATCACTCTCAAGTTTAAAATCTGTCACCAATCACCAATTGGTGAGAGCAAGTCTTCTAGTAGGTTTAGCGTGTTATTATCCTTGGCCACATCGGTACTTAACATCAGGTGAGATTTTCACAACTACGAGCAACTAAGTCAAAACATATATCGATAAAAAAACTAAGTGCAGGTTGGGTTGGCTTGGATGTCTCAAGTCTTAAGATTTTAATTAAACCTCTTCAGGTCAGCTACACCTGAAAGCCAGTCCCCATTTTTGGCTTAGTGTGTTTCTTCTTTTTATTTTTATTAAATGACAGCGTGTGTTTATTTACAATTCTGCCAATGTCAAGTTAATGGAATATTTTCTAATTATCTTGTAATCTTAAATATAAATATAGTCCAGAGAGTTTTTATGCCAACTTAAAATACATGTTCATAAACATCATTAGATGATAACTATAATATGATGATTATACAAGTTAAATTCCACTTGTGCACAACAACCAAAATACACCAAGGAATATGCCGCCAAAATTACATGATGATATGACAGACCAAATACCGGAAAAACTAGTATGTTTCTATTTGCAAACAACTCATCACCTAACAACAGATAATACGCGAATTGACAGTATGTTTAAAAATTACAGTAAGTATCGTATAATATTGGTCTATTGACAAAAAGCCTGAAACAATAAAAATCTAGTAAAAATTTCTGTTCATTTATTTAATTCTTGCTTCCGAATATATTTTTTGTCTGTAAGTCACGTGATAGGAAACGTCATACAGAAAATGTGACGTCATTGTACAGTTCATTGTTATCTTGTCATAAATGACTCTAAAATTAACGCTAAACCTTGAATGGTTTTATAATTATGTATGCTGAAGAAATTTCACAACTGAAATTCTACTAAAGTCAAATTTGCACATAGTATCTTTAACTTTAATTTTATTTGTTGTATTATGACTTCTCGCTGCGTTTTTAATGGAATAATGAATAAATATTAATTCACGTGTGTTATTTACAACATAAAAAATGTTTAAACGGTTTTCCCAAAGTATTCTACTCCTAAATTAGGCAGTAAAACAATAGCCTAAAATAAAGTAAGTAGGTATAAATGATTTTTGTGTTTCTAACCTGTTTCGAATTCTATAAGTTACTACGCTTGTGACAAGGGTCACGAGTATTACTTACATATATCTATCTACTTAGACTATACCGAAATACCTCGCTTTGCATATTATCACAGGATGACTTTTAGGAAATTATGTGAGCGACGCGATGTGATCCCGACTTTTATATAACTTGGCACAAGTTTAGTCGTCAATTATTGTGGGGAAAATATGACAAGTACCTACAAGATTTTTAGATAGCAATATTTACCTAAAAAATGTACCTTAGCAATGGTCAGCTATCCGAACACACTGTAACTAACAATTTCTATACAAAAATGTAGGAGGACAAAACCAATCATTAAAATGTAACAAAGAGATATATTTTCTAAAAAAAAAAAACTATATTCTTTAGTTGAAATTACTAATGAAGATAAAAAATGTGTGTTGCATAAATAACAGTAAGGTTTTGACTGTGTCACTCATAATTCCGTAAAAAATACATTTAACGACATTAGGTATTGATAGACTAAAATCTAACCAATGGAAAGAACTCTATAGAAGGACTTGAAGGACTAACAAAAGCATGATACGTCAAGTTACATAAATGTTGGCTTGCCCAACATCGGAAAAAGCCAAATTAATTTATGAACTGGTAGACGTTGGTGTTAGGGCGAGAAGCTGATTGTATGCCTATCATATTTCTTTGTATAATTTTTGTTTCGATTGTTTATTTTTAATTGTGATGTGTTGAATGGATGAGGTTGGCGTGTTCTCTTTGAAGAAAGCCTCAATAAATAAGGGATAAAACACCTCTATTTATTCCTAACGTAACATTACAGGGTACTGCGTTACGCATTGTGACTCAGTTTAAGTATCTCGGACACGTGATTACGGATCGGCTTATGGATGACCAAGATATAGACAGGGAGCGCAGAGCGTTGGCGGCCCGATGCAACATGCTTGCCCGTAGATTTGCGCGGTGCACGACGCCAGTAAAACTAACACTGTTTAGAGCATACTGCCAAACGTTTTACACGTGCAGTTTGTGGTTTAGGTATACGCAGAAGGCCTACAACGCTCTCCGCGTACAGTATAATAATACACTCAGGATGTTTTTGGGATTGCCACGTTTCTGTAGCGCGTCGGCTATGTTCGCTGAAACTAGAGTTGATGACTTTTACGCCATCATGCGTCAGCGATCTACTTCGATGCTGAAGCGGATCTGGGGTAATCCTAACAGCATTCTGGGTGTACTAGCTAGCAGGTTGGATAGTCCTTTTCGTATCCATTGGGCTATATTACATGTACGACAAGGCGTGTATGTTATTAATTAATAATAAAATAAGTTGTTAATTAATAATAAAATTAAGTTACTAATAACACTAACACTAGATTAAGAATTCGTATACTAACACTAATACTAACACTAATATGGTTGTAAAAACTGAAATAAATTTATTATTATTATTATTATTATAATAAATAAGAATAAAAAAGAAGTAGCCATTTATTAAGTAGGTAATAAGCATAGCTTGAAGTTCTAGGTTTCTAGCAAACATAGTACAAAATATATTAAAAGCTGAGAACAAAATATATACGTTTCAAATACCTTAATGAATAATAATAATTTAGAAATGTTTTACCAGTAATGTTACCTCTATTGTTTAATAGTTAACCTTACACTAAACGTATGCAAACCACAAAAGGTTGTACCTAACAAAGGATATAAAACGAAGTAAAAAATACCTAATCCCTATAGAAATATGCGAGTTCAAATCCCTAAAATAAGCCTGAGCTTTCAGTGAAGAAAATCATCTTGATCAAACCATAGCATGGTGGTGGTAGAGCTTGTGTCTAATACTCGTTTGGCTAGCCACCACCCTCGGGTTGTAAATTTGTCGCCAAACACCTATACTTGTGTTCCAGCAACTACACTTGCTCAATAAAACGTTAAACATAGAAGGAATGAATATACATTTAACTATTAATAATTAATTAATTAATGTAATAATATAAATTTTTCTATTGTTAACTTGTGTAGTTAGTCAAATTCATTAATAATTTTAAACAACGCATAAAGCAGATTTAAAGTCAATATGTCATCTTGATAAAGTTTCTACAAGTTGGTATAAATTTATTTTATCATTATTCTGGTTTATTATAAAATTATATCGTATATTTATTCTTATAAGTATATAATAAAAACAATAATAGATTATAATTTTATAAATAATTACTATCCTTAAAATAGTAGGTATATAATACAATAGTCTACAATCTAAAATATAATATACATACTATTTAATGTACCCTTAGGTATATTTCGTATTTTTAATTAAATATATATAGCACTTCTGTAATCACAAGGGACATTTACAAAATTATAACAATTAAAAAATTATAAAAGTTATAAATTTATTACAACTATAATGTATTTCCCTTCTCTTTATCATTGTAATAATAATTAAATATAAATATTTTGTACATAATAAATCAAAATATATTATCAAAAACAATTTACGTAAAATAAAAACTTACCGTATACAATTAAATTAATACAAATCAACCACATTATAACCACATACACATAATTAATCAGTACAATTGATAGTCGTCTACTGATTCCGATACAAATTCTTTCGACACCAAACATTCAATATGACACGCACATTCAATCGGAAATTATTAATATACACGGAATCGAGAGATAAGCCGACACGTCCATCGGACACAGCTGTCAGCGAGCGACTGAATATAAAACCGAGGGAGCTGAGGCACCGATACTGTTTGCAGTTTTTACCCTGAATTTATTTTTCTTGCTGTGCATTTTGCAGTTTTCTTGCCTGGGAAAGCGTGGACGACGTGAATCACGTAAGCGAGAATTTGCATTGCTCAGTCATGTGACACTGTCGGGAGAGAAAAAGGATCGGGAATTTATTGAATTTCTTAGCTGAAACTGTTTCTTACGTTGGTATTTTGAGCCAACTATGGTATAAAATTAGCGTTATTAGCTTTAAAACAGGTTTCAAAATTTTACGGATCAGTTTCATCTCATATATTTGTGAGTTTTATACCTATAAAACTAGCTTGGACCTACCTCAAAAAATTAGGGGCCCCTAATTTGTTTCAGGCCTACTTATGATATCGTTGCTAGTTAATTTCGTGTATATATAATATTACTAGCTGGGCCCGCGGCTTCGTTCGCGTGGACTACTAAAAAACTTTTTTATTTTTTGTGTGGAGCCCTAATTATTTTTCTAAAATCAAAGTAGCCTAAGTTATGCTCTATAACATCAGCCACCAGTGAAAGTCACGTCAAAATCGGTCCAACCGTTTCGGAGATTACCTGGAGCAAACGGACATACAGAAAAAAATATTTTAAATGGTTTCTTTGTTATAGGTATCGTGTATACTATCATATGCATTTAGTAAAAATCTGTTATTTTGACATTACAAACAGATACTTAAATTTAATAATATATATAGATTATTTCATAATTTTGAGTTTTTTTTTTTTTTGCATAAAAAGTTAAAAAATTTTGCATAAAAAAATGTTTCTTACGTGCACTATGATTTGACCAAGGTTTTTAGATGTTTTTTCCTTTGACACCACATCCTTAGCTCGTATCAATAAGCCGGCCGCCACACGTACACATATTATTCTATATCTTGAAAAATACTGAACCGATTTTGATGCATTGTTTTCTAAGTTGAAGTAAGCCAATAAAAAAGTTCTTAATTTAATTAATAGTTTCTGAGAAATGCGTAGACAAACATACGTACATACAAACATAGATACATACATACACATATAAAATTTTGAATATTTGTTTGGAGCCCTAATAGATTATCATATGTAAATATTGTTACGCTCGAGGGTAATAAAATGCCGCAGTGTTTCTTTGAGTCACGAAAAAATTTATTCATACTCAAAGAAATACAAATTAAAACAAAACAAACTCACAAATCACTCCCTGAATGTACTTGCAGAATCAACCTGTATATATACTCACAGAATAAGCCTGTATGTTCCTTTTGTAGTTCTTCTTTTATTTCGCTTATTGTTTCCACTTCGCTTTCGAAATTACAACTGCCGTGACGCTTTTTTTTTTTCGTACAGACTTCACTGTTAGCCTGAGGGGCCCTGGAGCCTTTACGGCTTTTACAGCTTTACCGGGCTTGGGGGCGAGCGCTTAGGGCACTCAGCCACGAAAGCTAAGCAACAACATCCGAGGGTACCAAAGTGGCCGGACCTCGGCTCGGACTGTTGCGCGTATGCAATTAAGTCGCGATCTGACTAATTCCCTATCCGTAATTCGATCTAAACTAACTATACATATATACATGTTTCTGCCCCCTGGGAGGAGGGAAGGAACATGTGTATGTGTATTTAGTGGTCTGAAATTTTTGTCTATTCTAACTAGGCAAAAAAAGAAAAAAAAAGGTCCCTTACAGAACCTATGTACCTATGTGTGTTGTGCATGTGTGCATAATGCAGTGTCATGTATGGCTGTGAAAGCTAGTGATTGTAGATTCACTTGTATCGCGCGAGCGGCTGCTTGTCTCAAGGGCTCCATGCCGATGGATCGGACCTAGGCTTGAGTTGCCGCAGAGGAGGGTGGTCGTGGCGGGTGTGCGGGCGCGAAGTTAACCGTGCGTCCCCTGCGGAGGGAACGGTAATTTCGCGGGTGTGGGCGCGAGCACGCATATATTGCGGGAGCGGACGCGTAGTAATTATTAGCTTTCTCGATGTCGTCGTTGGGATCGACCAAGAGATTTCGCGGACGGCGTTTGTAGCGTTGGACAACGGGTATCGATTGGTTAGGCGTGTAGTTCACAAAGGACTTTACAAGCGGGTTGGGATGGTTCGAAGCGCTATCGAAGTATCTCCTAGCGAGATATTTCACATAGGCTTCTAACGAGGGAAGCCTCATGTCCCTGTGTAGGTCCATGTTCCTAACGAAGGCTGGAGGGTCAAGCAGGCGACGGAGGAATCGATTTTGTACTCTTTGCAAGTGGGCAAAGTTGTGTTTGGACATATGTGCGAACGCGGCGCAACTATATGTCAAGATCGGACGGACACACATCTTGTACAGTGTAAGCTTATGTCTTACGGACATTTTGCTTACCGAACTGAGCAAGGGTTGTAAACGGGAAAGGACCCAAATGGCCCTATTCCAGACTCTAGTGACGTGTGGGTTGAAGTTAAGCTTCGAGTCAAGGATGACACCCAGATATTTGGTCTTGGTGGCCCAAAGGATATTTCTACCGAATAGTGTGAGAGGTCCTACCGTGCGTGGTAATCTACATGTAGTCGGTTCGAACATAATCGCGGCGCTCTTAACCGGATTAATAGCTATACGCCACGTTCGAAACCACTCTCCGAGAGTGGTTACGGCGCGTTGTATTTTATGAGCGAGAAAAGATCTGTTCCTATTTGACGCGTATATGACTGTGTCGTCAGCGTAGAGCCCTACCTCGACCTCGGGTGGTTTCGGGAGGTCGCTGACGTACTAATTGAATAAGCAAGGTGCCAGAATGGAGCCTTGCGGGACGCCTGAACGAATGGGACGTGCGGTGGAGAGTACTCCTTCCACTCGGTAGTGGAAGGTGCGGTCGCTTAGGTAATCGCGGACTATATGTACTAACCTATCCGGGACTTCTAAATGGTGTAGCTTGTGGACCAGTCCGGCGTGCCAGACCTTATCGAAGGCCTTGGCTACGTCGAAAAAGACCGCAAGCGTGCGGGCGGGAGCGATATTGCTCTTGGCGAAGTTACTCGTGATGTGCTCCGTGAGGCGGTGCACTTGATGTGTACACGAGGGACGGGCGCGAAAACCGAATTGTTCGGGCGGGTATAAATTCTTGTCGTCTATAACGACCTTGAGACGGTTCAGAAGGATCCGCTCATAGAGTTTCCCTAGAGTGTTTAGGAGACTGATCGGGCGATAGCTATCGGGAAGCGAAGCTTTTTTGCCGGGCTTGCGAATACCTATAACTATAGCTTTTTTCCAGACGGCTGAAAAATAGCAGTGGGTTATGGCTGCATTGAAGATGCGAAAATTCTGTGGATTTAGCAATAGGCGAGCAGACTTGTAAGATATTTTGTAAAAGTGAGGTCATGTAATAAACTACAATTAAACAAACTAGGCACAAGGCTTAGTGTGTTACCACCTTGGGCCACATCGTTACTTAAGATCAGATGAGATTGAGAAAACATTTACAAACAGCGCCTCTAGCGGAAAGGCAGAACAACTAAAACAGTACAGTTAATAATTTTCTAAAATTATAGATCTCAGATGCGCTTGTTTTAAAACAGTTATACTTGTGAAATGACTTTATAAAAGTTTCCATTTCGGTTTAAGTCCGAATCCATTTTTAATATCAAAACCATCAAAATCAGATCAATTTAGGTAATAAGAAGGCACTTATGTACGTCATAACACTACGTTATTTCTACTATGTTTATTTCTAGTATTAAAAGTGCCGGTTATTTACAAAACCTGGTATAACAAATTTAAGATATTTAATTTCTGAAAGTTGTTCTTTAATGATTCGCGATGTCTTATGTTGTAGATTCATGGAATTGACAATTTTTGTAATACAAATATGGTATCTACCTCAGCGGCGCGGCTGTCCTCTAAAGCAAAATACCATAAGACATTAACGAAAACCGGTGAGTTTTTTGAAATTTTAGGAACTATTTTAACACGTCCTTAACTAACTCGTAGTGATTTCCACTGATTAGATAATATTATGTAACATATTATAACAACTTCTACAGGGATTAAAATTGCAGCTATAATAGCTTATGACATAATAAACTTGCTATTTTCCAGCTGAGTAATGGGACATAAGCCATTACAGGACTCCTATTTAAAGCAATTAAGCGGCTGCAAAATTAGTTGAATGAGTTTTTGTCATCGTTAATAATATAATTGCGGCTAACAGAGGCAATTTCATTTTCACCTGACATATTTACAGGGCAAATAAGATAAAATCTCGTTACAGCGACGCCAGGGGACAACGATTTCCAGACCAACGTGTAATTATTGTTTTAAATACCATGATTCTTAGGCGAATATATAAAAATGTATTAGGGTTTTTTCGATTTATTCTGTTATTTTTTTTGATAGTCACAGTAAAATCCTAAAACTGCATTGCTACCGCCGAGAGCTCGGTGGTAAATGGATGCGACGGTGGCCGCTGTTATACCGGCCTATGAGCTCCTTATACACTGGCTGATCCCGAATTACGATAAACCAAAAGAGTCACTATGACGAGTTCATAACCATGTGCATGGTGACTCGACTTAGTCCGGTATAGATCCCTACCACCCCATCTTGGCATGGTGGTCGCGATATAGTCGGACACAACTATCATGACTACCCAGCTTTGTGGATGATGGTTTTTTGATGACGTGACCGACTAACGCCATGATAAAAAAAATGTCACTAATATGTAAGAAAACTGAAAACAACATAAGCATCAAACACAAAAACTTTACTAAATCAAACTAACCAAAGAAACGGTATCATAAAAGGAGCAATCAATTTCATTGGTATTAGATCTATAATACATCCTTATACGATCGACGAAATCCTAGACGCAATTTGAGCGAAACAATCACAACCGATTGATTGATCGCCGCCCGACAATAAAGATTCAAACACTCTCCTACAAAAGCGGTAATCTATAATCAATATCTTTCCCGGCACCTAAACATTAGTCTCGCAAATTCTGAAGGGCCATGGCCGCATAATGAAAATATGAAAACGTCTATCCGGGTTTTTGTCGGATAACTTCATTAGGCGACTTTAAAGTACCTAACTTTCTGAAAACATCGACGTTGATGGATAGAGGGCAAGTATGTAGGGATGTGATGGTTTAACCGAAAATATAGATAAACCGAAAGCAGTGTAGAGAAATATTTACAAGAGCTAATTACGTTATATCAGACATAGTAAGAGCTAGATAAATAGCTACGTGATAGTCAAAGTTAGATGATGGCAAAAATTAATAAATTTTAACTGATATTAAAAATTATTACTTACTTCTTGCCTTCAGTCATACTCAATAGTAAATTAAGCAGTGCCTTGGAATAAATATTTTACTTCAAACCTAGTAGAATAAAAGAGCACATTTTTACAAAACATAGCTAGAATAGTTTAGACATTCTTATTAATTATAAATTCCGGTAAACGATGAACAGGAACTATTGAAAATATATTTTTTAACAGTTAACAGATTAAAAATTTTGTAAATTTAAGAATTGACAACTCTGTTTATATTGGTTGACTTTTTAAATAATTAAAATAGGTTTATTATACATAACTAAATACTTTTGAAATTTTATATTATAATTAACGTGTATAAGATAAGGCATGTGCTTCAGGTACCAAACGAAGATAATTATATTCATTTGGCTTTTCGGTAATTACTTCGAATCAGTGTCTGACTAAGCTAATATAATTTGTAATTAGATAAATAACTATTTAGGCTCAGTGATCATAAAAGGATTTCGGCCTTCGAAACGAGAGAATGCCACTTGGTTTTCCCAGTTTCCTCAGTTTCCCCATTTTGCCCAGTTTCTTACCAATAGTCAACTTGAAGCTGACACAGATCTGCCTTTACTGTGTCACGTCAACGATACCTGGGTTGATCAACCAGACGTTGATTCAGAATGTTGTCTCAAGTATGCTCGTTTGACTGCTCGATCTTCCCCCATTCTCTGTAGGTGGACGAGCCAGCGTAGTCTATGAGTTTTTGTTTCATCAATGATGTTGGGCTCGACTACTAACTGCTCAATCTCAGCATTTTCTCGAATCCTCCAAATGCTATGGTTTCTCTTGACAGATACTAGAAAAAAATCTATTAAAATATGTTAAATTATTGTATATTCGGTTTTCGATATCTCATAGGTCCCATCACTAATGGTAATGACACTCTGTATTATAAACGAACTTTGTTCGTAGGATTCTCTTGTTTTATGAAATATGGATGTATTCATTGACGGCGATGGTAATTTATTGATATGTCACACACAGGGCGCAAAGGAGGTGCTTACTCAACAAGAACATAATCGTACAAAACATTCATCAAATAGATACTTGGTTAAGTATTTGCAATACTGATCTCTAAATTCTGGCCACAAATGTAACTACTGCATTATTATTTTTTATCTTACTGTCAAATCTATATCTAATAATTGCAAAAATACCTATGCAGTATTTTAGTGTTCTTCAAAACAGAATGTCGTAGAATATTATTTTAAAGGTCCATTAAAAGTTGATACGTGAAAAGATGAATGAACAATATTTTAATTAAAACATTAGACTTATGACCTAATAAAAAATTAATTGTGCGTGTGACCTTTATGCCTGTTTGAATTAAAACTTTCTAGAACTTGGAGCAGACATTACGATTATGTTAAAAAAATAATCATGCAATAATTTAGAGTTATTTATTGATAATATAATTTACAGTCATACAAATAAAAAAAGCATTACAAATAAACTAATACATCTTCTCTTTAAAAAAAGAATCTAATGATTATTGTTATTAGTATTGAATTATTTCACTATTATTTTACTGAACGTTACTTTTGTACGTAAAAAGATCTAAGTTAAGAAGCGCCTAAATAAATTTAACTTAAAAAACTAAAATTTTCTTTATGTCAACGTTTGTTATAGAGTCTGTCCAGTGTTCGGTCACCTTCTGAGCGTTTAAAGATACTACCGATAGGTCAACGAATATACAGGGAAAAGGACACAGAGAGCATGTTTGGAGATAAGGCATGAATTGGCTATCACCGCAGTCGCCATAGGAGTTAAATGAACTATGGCAATTTATTTACTGATAGTGACCCTTCCGCGGAGTCAAACTTAAAATAAATATATATAACAGATATTGAATATTATATAGAGATTTTACTAAACGTGTTGAAGTGTATTATTGTGTTAACTTATTTCTTACGTTCGCATAAACAACTATATCAAACATTGAATAGTCCGTAATATAATATTTAGGTCTGATACGAGTACATGTTATTTCGCAGTCGACCTGTCTGATTGTCACCGTCCTCCAGACGAACTTGATACAACGATGTGAAAACAAACTGTGACGACGCACAAAGCTAAAAATATAAAGGCGTTTTGTGTATAAATAACTCTCAGAATACCCCTTTTTATCCCGACTTAAGATTGTGATGGCCTGTCAAGTCTATTTATTCTTATTTATATGACTATCATTAGGTTATTTCTCAAAGGTGTTTTTTCCTGGTAACGCCATAACTCCGTTGAATCTTCATAAAAATTAATAATTCAAACAACATTTTAAAGTCTATGTTCTCGGCTACTTACTAAACATGTGCTAATAGTTTTCGTTAAAAAAATATTAAAAAACTTTTTCATTAGGAATGCCATTTATTAATGCTAATGAAAACATATTCAAAGCGCAATTTATTAATAATATGCTTTACTCACATGTTATTTGTTAGTCAGTAAGTTATAATAAGCACTATTAAGTTTTTTTGTTATGCAGGTCGCACTGGAATGGTATCGATAGAAACCTATCGGAGACAACTATATCTGTCGCAGAGCAGAAGTACTCATTCTGCCTTGTTCCAAGTTGAAGTGTTTGATAAGACGCACTGACATAAAGTACGTTCCAACTTAATCCTCAGACAGTGGCGTAGCTATCGGAGGGCTAGGCGGTGCCGTGCACCGGGGCCCTCAAGCTCAGGGGGCCCTCGGACCCTGACGAGCAAAACCTCAAACATTCTCAAATTTCTCCCATCCTAAGAATATAAATATAACAGATAGCAACACGAGTTTAATTGTGGCAACTCAGTAGGGAACTCTTGTAGGGAATTCCCCTGAATTCTTTCTGTTGTTTGTGCAGTTTTGCCAACTTGAAGGATTCCCCGTCAGATTTAGCGGGTTAGGGCAAGAATAAACGGAAGCTATTATAATGGCTAACAGATTTCGGAATAATTAGATATTTACCCAATCTAGACTTTCCCGATTTATTAAAAAGGGGTTAGGTAAATCCAAAAAGCGGCCAAGTGCGAGTAAGACTTGCATACAGAGGGTTCCGTAAAAAAACCGTGAAAGAATTATTTTTTGTTTATTTTGGTCACAGCTTATATACAAACTACATTATCAATAGGCGTTTTCATTATTTGTTGTTAAGGTGAAACATCTCGCTTGTGGCGGGAAATTTAAATTTAGGACGGTTTTTTTTGTTTTTGGAGCTAGACCAGGTACCTATTGTAAATGAGAGTAGAATTCGCGATAATCTTAAATAATTCTTCACTTTATGTTTCATAGATATTTATTTATCTTTTATGCACCGGTTTAAACGAATTAATCGAAAACCCGTAAAACTGATGCATTAAGTGATTTAAGGTCTTAATTATGCAATCACGTGCTTTGTGGTAAATATCTCTATGAAATAACGTGAAAAATAATTAAGGATTCTCACAAATCCCACTGCTATTTACAACCCGGTATTCCTGCAAATACGGAAAAAGTTGTTAAAATTTAAATTTCCCGCCATAAGCTAGACAATCTACCTTAAAGTACATGATATAGTGCATAATATACAGAAAATCCAAATTCCTAACAAGTTTAGTTTTTCAGATAGACCTAGTAACAAAAATGGTCTAAAACTGACAACTTTGACGGCCCCATTTGTTTATTTTTAAAGATGAAAAATATATTTGTACTCTACTCAATGAGTTCTAGACAAGAAGCTTACACCCTAGTCTAGTCAAGAACAAGCTCCTTGGTTCTAGACGACGATACTTCACAAGCTAGGCTAAGATTTTATTTTTGTTTTCTCCGTTTTAATGTCTGGAAAAATAATTGAAAAAGAATTAAAATAATTTAATTGTATTTTTAATAAAATATTCGGTTTCGGACCAATATTTTAAACAAAATATCAAAATTTCAAGTGTCAATAATGTACTAGACACAATAATAGCTCAATTAAATACACGTTTTACTGGTATGAGTGCAGTCTGTCAAAGATTCAACTTTCTAACACCAACTTTTTTACTAGATGTACATGAAGCAACTTTATTAAAAAAGTGTGACCAGTTCCAAAGTAAATATTCAGATATAATAGGCCCCAACTTTTCCCCATATTTTTTTAATATTTACCACCTAGTTCTATCTGAATTAAACCAGGCATGGACTGTTCACCAATGATGTAAGGAGATAATGCGCAAATATGGAGTGCTAGAATGTGACCTTACGGAAGTATTTACAGCAATGTTATTATTCTATATAATTCCTGTCACTTCTGCAGCAGCTGAAAATTTAGAAAATTATAAATAATAAAGACATTTTGAAGAAATAGTGTGGGCCAAGCTCGACTCCGACATTTATCGCTAATAGCAATTGAAAACAAAGCCACATCAAGCCTGGATTTAACCGAAATCATTAATACTTTTGCAAAAAATAAAGCTAAGAAAAGATTATAAAAATAGCTTATTTTATTATTAGCTGGTAGATCAGACGTTCATTAATAAGCCCTTTCATCTTTTCTACTTCATTTTATTACCTTTTACCTACATTATTAACTGTAATCTACGTCGTTATTTTTTAAATTATCTACATACTTACTACGTTACTTTCGTCTTCCATTCCGGTTCCGCCAGTTCTTAAACTCTTCACAGCTGTTTTTTTTTACGCATGATAAGCAAGCATTTGGCCGCGATCTCACCTGATGGTAAGCAACGATGCGGCCGACGATGAAAGATGCTTGCCTAGAAAATACCTGTTCACTCTTGACTTAAAGACACCCAGGTGTACCTGTCAGGAAACAAAGACGCCACTAAGGCATTTCATTCCCTGGCCGTCCGCATTACAAAAGTTGAAGCAAAACGCTCATTACGAATTGGAGGAATCTAAACCACATTTGGATACCATCTTTAAAATATTTATATATATTCATCAGTTTAAATAGGGCCCCAATAGTTATTTTGCACCAGGGCCTTTGGTTACCTAGCTACGTCACTGTCCTCAGACCACCTCGACGTATACAGTTTGTATATGACATTCTTAATATCATAAGGAATGCACACCCCTTTTCTGCAAGCATAGTGAATCTTTTGATTAACTATCTCTTAAATCTACTTGTTGCCAAGTGATCGAAATTATACGGCAATGTTTTTCTTAGTATGAAATTTATTGATGTTCTTTTGTCGGCATTTTTTTTAATTCTTTGGGCGACAATGTCTGCTCTGTGTGACTGTTTCATCACAGACAATTATGAGTTTGACATTGACAGTATGAACGTAAACAATTATTGTTTTATTTAATTAATTTGATGTATTTGTAATACACATATTGTATATATATTTTTTAGTTTTCTGCACTCTTTCTACTAATAACCTTTAACTATGCTAAATCTCAAACACCTTCGTGCGCTTAAAAAGGAGTATAAAGCTTTCTCTTTTTTTAATGTCCCTAAGAACCACCCCTAATACAAATCAGTGATCTTGCAGTATATAATATTTTATCGGTGTTTCTCTCTTTCGGGGATTCCCTGTGCTCCATTTCTAATGTACCGTTCTTAATATATTTATCTTACAGTTTTTGTTTTATTTGTATGATGATATGGTAAGTTAAAACAAAAGTGAATAAAAGAGAACCAAGAAATATTCATTGATAAGGAAAAAAATAAAGATTGCAGATATAAGTTTAGTTGAAAATTGGTATGTAAAGGTCGTTGAGGCCCTTCATTTCAAGTACAATATCAGTTTTTTGATGGATTAACGACTACACTACTTAAGTGGTAAAAAACAGTAAAACTTATATTCACTACCCTGGCAACATTATTCACAAAGTCCTACGTGTTGTTATCTGGTTGCCAAGGACACACAGTTAAATGCATGTCCCACTTTTGTTGTTCGTAAGACTCCGTCTGTCTTTTTCATCAAATCTGTGAGTACATATAGATGGATAGATTGTCAGACATAAAATGACTCTTGAAAGAAACGTACAGTAACTATGGTAAATTTATGCGCAGCCACGAGCATTTAGAAAGTTTTTAAAAGTCTAAATAATAACATAAAGGTTCAAAATTCAGCTTTATGTTAATAAGTTTAAACAAGATAACTTTAGCCTTTATTTCAAAATAAATTAGTAAAGATGTACTTACGTGAAAGTATCTTACCGTCTTTGAATATTAATAAGCTCTAAGTAGGGAGCTTTGACCATTTTAGTTGTCATTACTCGTTGTGTCTCACGTTCACAATTGGATAATATGTCATTTGTTTAATATTAAATCACTTCATTCTTTATTCGTGATGTGTTTGTTCGTCTTTAATATATCATGTCATGATATCATATCATGTCATGTCATATCATGTATGAGAAGTTTTGTAAATATTTAGTTAAATATGACTACATTTAATTCACCACTTAAGTAAAAGAAGAATGAAAATAAAAACATGATATTCATTGTATGGATTGTGTAATTAAAAATACTTTTTATATAGAATTAGAAGTATATTATATGTATAGTAATCCCGCATGTCATAATAACGGCTTTTCTTTACATCCATATCATATTTCTGGTTTAAAAGTATGATAACTTATAATAACGTGTTTAAAAATTGCAGTTTATATTTACACAGGCCGCAATGACAGCAGCGACTGACGATACTATGATACGGCGAAGGCTGTGTTCACGTATGAGCTGGAATTTCTTCCGAAAGCCGCATTGAGCTAGTGATGACAGAAAATTGAACTTTAACTTCAGAAAGATATGTCACTGAAATTTTAAATGACTGCGTTGGTCCATTTTCAGTGGACATGGACGAGAATGCCGTGTTTATGCAATACAATGCCCGCCCGCATACAGCTCAGATAGTTTTGTTTGCCTATATTCAAGAAGTCGGTATCACTCACATGGAGTGGTCAGCATGCAGCCTCGACTTAAACCTATTCAGCATGATGCATGGGACGAACTGGGACGACGTGTACGTCAGCGGAATCCGCCACCAATCACGCTACGAGAAATGAAAGAAGCTCTAATAGAAGAATGGCAGAATATAACGCAGCATCGTCTCAAAAACCTAGTAGAAAAAATACCAAATCGAATAACAGCAGTATTACGAGCTCGCGGAGGCAACACAAAGTACTAAAATGCGTGAAAACGGCATATCTGTAACCAATCTACATTTACAAAATACTTGAAAAACTGCGTATTTTCATTTATTTTACATTTATTAAATATAAAAAGCTTGAATTTGTTTTTAAAGTACATTAAAATATTCTAAATTTAGTCTTTATTTGATAAAGCTAGGTCAGGTACTTTTGAAGATATTGAAGATTTTCTAACCGACCCTTTTTCTTTGCGATCCAGATAAGTTGAATTATTACTCTATGTTTAACGACAATAAAAAATAAAAACAAGAGACGGTACTGATATTAATTATAGGTAACGCATGGTTTCTGATGTAATGTTTTCCCATACTAGTGTCTATAATTATGTCGATGCTATTCAGATGCGTTCTAGAAACATTTTTTAAAACACGACACCAACGCATCTTTTTTTCTTATTTATTAGTTTAACTAGGAAAATATTTGGAGACTAAACAATTTGGTTACCAGAAAAATCTGCATAAAAATATCGGCATAAAAGATCGACTACGTACTGCAGATGCAATCCGGTTTAAGGTTTTATTTCTCGTAACAGAACACATCTGGGGCTTGAATTGAAACAGCGTCTGCAGCGTCCTTGGTATCAGTGAGGATTATATTAAAGCTTATTTTAATGGCGGCCATTCCGGAAAGTTATGTCCCGGATACGACAACGTTGTAGGTGTTGTTATCTCACAGATAATTTTACAAAAATAAAAGGTACTTTAACTAGAACAAAAAGATTTTACTTGTTGCCGTTTGGTAGCGAAACTTCCGATAAAATTGTTCTGGTTTTTATTGGGGTTTTATTAAATACTAGCTGTGCCCGCGGCTCCGCTCGCGTGGACTACAGAATGCTGTCGATCGAGCGCACGCGCTCAAAAATGCTTATTGTGGTTGTTCCTTACAGGATAGATATATGCTATCGGTGACTTTTTTGTAAGCCTTTTTAACACCTACAATAAAGTAGAACATTAATATATCTCTTATAGTTTACTCAGCGTGAGCTATTTAAGCGCCCCAAAAGCGTCTTTTTTTCGAATTGATCCACCATTATCTTCACTACTTATTTCGTATGTTAGGTACTTTATGTAACAAAATATATCCTATAACCTGGCCAAATAACATAGCTATAAATTAAAAGAAACATCATGTAAATCGGATTAGTGGTTTTCGCGAGAAAAGAACATAAACGGACAGACAGACAGAGAGACGTTGAGTTTTAAAATATGTTTAGATGATTTTAAGTTTTTATCAGCTATAAGAATAAAATCTTGATAAATCTTATTTTTACTAATATCTCGGCTAAGTGACAACACAGTGCCTGATTATAAGCAATGTACTCTTCTTTGTAATTACAAATATATACTCGATGTTTCAAGTAGATTCTAGATGTTTCCAGATATTTAGAAAATAGTGATTTATTTATGTTTTTACTCAGGTTGTAACAATACGAAACGCATAAAAGGTAACTTCCTTATTCGATCGTACTGTTAATCTTAAGGGGCCTGAAGCCTCAGAAGGCATTTACAGCTTCCCCGGGTTTGGGATACTTCCTTCTTATTCATGTAGCAAAGCAGCGGAGCTCACGCTGTTGTGTTCCAGAACTAAGAGTGTTGTTGGCAACACTCGCTCACACACGAGGTGTTCCAACTAAGTCTTCAAGAGAAGTAACCTGTTGATTAGTCTCAAAACTACAGCTTGTAAAAGGTTAGGTTTAAATAACATCCGATGAATTATATAGTTTCCTTACTCAAAAAAGAAATTGCCTTAATCAACAGAAAGAAATAAAGCCGTATGTTATTTATATTTAATACACAATTCAGTGTGAGTTTTGGCTTAACGCAGCTGTAATTGGCTGTCGAGGTAGAGATTAAAACACAATTACAATTGGATCCAGATCTAAGCTTCTATTACTTAATTTGTAATAATCTTTTGCTATTAAACTTATTACATATTTATTCATATTTGAACGATATTACTGAATAACAAGATAAGGGAATTGTGTTCGACTGGGTCCCGACTACCATACACATGACGATAAACCTATTACAGTGACCATTTTTTGATTTGTCACGTCTCGGGATCAGGATGTTTATATCCAGCTGCCGATAGTCGTGCAGATCAGCATAACAGTGACGACCGTCGATGAATTCGTCACATATTCATATATTCGGCATAGCATAAAGGATTCTACAAATAAACAAATAAGATAATAATCAAACTCAAACACTATTTGAACAATTTGCAGTATATACACATTAAACTTTTTACTAAATTCATTCAATTTTACTTGTAAAGATATACACAGCACTAATATTGCACAATACGTCACCTGTATAGCTACAGATATACTGCTATTACGCATGTCGGTGACGCGAGCTCACAAGATTTGACCGAACCAAAAAGCGTCTAAGGCGCACAGCACACGGTCAAGTATATACGATGTGTTATACGTGTAAACGTATATATATATGTATTCGTGTACACAGGCCACTGCGCATGCACCAGTCTGATATCAGAGCAGTACGTGGTATATATATATACCAATAGATATAGATATACAATTAACATTAGCATGTCGGTGACGCGAACCCATAAGATTTTTTCTACCAAAAATTGCTCAACGCGGCTAAAGAAGTCCTCACTAAAAAAATTAACTTGCGATGAACCTATGCTTTTGCAAAATAAAAACATGGTCATGAAACCGTAGTATGCTGTTGGAGTATTTTATGATTTTCACGTGTATAACTATCAGGTTTGACTTGAAAGTCTATCCAACCTGAACACTCACAACTTTTTTTATAGTGCCAAGTTTAAGTGACGACATTGTGCCTGATGATAAAAAGAGTCACTAAATATTTAGAAAGGTTTCAACTTCGAAGAAGTAATGCCTCGCTAAGCGAGTTTTATCGCCTGTATAATAGTTAATGTTCTGAAGAATTGCTTGACCTTATCACATCATCTACCTTTCACTACACAATCACGCGGTCTTTTCTACTGAGCCATAGTGACATAGCACCCATAATGACATGAACAAAGAAGTTGCTAACCGTATACGCGTATACCTCGAGGCTGCAATCCATCCATCCAAACACGGTACGGATTTATATTAGGTCTAGAGGAACTGGAGGTAAGATTCCTCATGTCCTTATCTCACACTCATCTGACATCCTCATGTCAGACTCGTTTAAAGTTTCAATATGGCGTACCGTATTATCTCGCACTCATTAAACTTAGCTAAACAAAAACTGACACATAATAATATGATGTTGTCGTTATCGTAAATAATGTAAGAGTATTAAAGATAAAATTGGCTATTACAGTAACATCGGCGAATCGTGTCCTCACAAGACACGATTCGCCTCATTTCGAAGGTGGGAACACGCAGCCAATGAGCCCCGTCGACTCTCTCTAGCGACGCGTGCTCCACCAATGTGCCGTGAAATTGGCTTGCAATTTGAATCAGGAGCCTTAGCAGAATAAAAGAATTTCTCTTTCTCAATGCACTGAAATAGTACTTGTTTTTTTTTTTCGACAATGGAATAGTAGATTTTTTCCATTTTCGCATTGAAAGGAAATGAGGTATACGAAAAAAAAATACAGTATCAAACTGATATTACCTTGCAGTATTTTTGAAGTATTAAGTACTTGTATATTTTTATACTTTATTTAGCTTTTGGCCACAATCTTACCTGATGTTAAGTGACGTTAAAACCCAGACATATAGTACATTATGCTCATCACACAAAATATTAGTCATATGCGGGGTTCGAACCCGCGACCTCTTGGCCTAAGATGGTAACACGCTAAGCCTAGTGGCGAAATTAGCTTTCAATTGCAGCTGCCGAAACACACCTATAGGTGCTTGGCGACAGATTTTCAACTTAAGGGTATTCGCTGGCCATGCAAGGAATACAAAATTCCCTACCACCATCGTTATGAAACCATTTTTATAAAGATGTTTTCCTTCACCGAAAGCTCAGTTTCATTGTCGGGATTCGAATTCACGTCGATCGATGCGGTGTCCGTATACGTTACCACTTTATAAATATAATCAAAACACTGCGACATCATTGTATAATTTCTTGCTTTTAATAAAATGAAACATATTTTATGATGTAGATTAAATTATTTAGTTTTTAAGTTGGATCATCGGATCTTGCTTTAAGGACTGTAACTTTGACCCGTATACATGAACAAAACTTATCTAAGTATACGAGCAGCGCTATGCAAAGTAAGACATTTATCGGTGCTTTCGTCATAGCGAGCCATTTATTTCACATGGGACTCTTTTTTGAGCGAACGCATGGAATGGAATACGGCGCTGTGATTGGCTAACTTTGCATTGCAACTTCACTTGATTTAGACAGATGTTGATGTTCTCATGATCATCTCTTGTTTCATGTTCTCATGTTTGAAATGTTTTAGTGCGAGTGGATTAGTATAAATTTTAACACGTCAAGCAACGATAAAACCGTCTACTTTGAGCATCCTGGAAGACTTGGAATTACATTAGTTAAGGATCCAAAGGGAAAAAATATTGATACTCTTTACTTAAAAAGGAAAAAGAAATACTTAAATAATAATAATAAAATATATTATACTTTTATTATTTACGTTTTATTGAAAATGAGTTGCTATAAACAATCTCCTAAAAGCAGTTCTCTGTTAGACGTTTGGGTGTGACTACTTATTAAAATAGTCTTGTATACGCCGTATACTATTTATATTTATATATATGACACACACACACACTCATTCCTACTCATTCTCGCATCCCTTCCTAGTTCCTAAAAAAGTCGCTTTGTCAACGCCTCGCCGACGGGTCGTGTTGCATTCGCGAAAAGACACGAACAGTACTCGCATCAAACTCACAGTGAAAACGCTCCGCTATAAAGTGTTGTAGAAATTATAACGCACCCGCTTTTCTATTACAAAGAGAAGTGCTTATTGTGTGTAAGACTCGAAGTTTATGTTCAAACTCAAGTGCCAGTGGATATAGAGAAACCAAACGAACCTGCGACCTAACATAACGGGAGACGTGGAATGGCAAGGTACTTCTTTTCCTTTTCCACTTAGAACCGGCGCCTTCAGGGGTCTGGTCCCTCTCACCCGATCCTCTCTATATACACTGTTCATCTCATACACGCATACAATAAGTATTAATCAATTATTTCGCTTAAATTAAATATTTTAATACGCTAACCGTCCATTTACAATCGCATTTAATCTCAATAATATCTCGTTATTTCATCACAAATATTCAATCATTAACGCATACAACACATTACACACGCTTACACGTATATATTAGTATAAAATATCAGTTAAATTACTCTTAAATCAATTTCATATTATTTTAGAACTACCCCGCACAACCAATAATGTTTTGTATCGTATTTATAACTGAGCATATTGGCCGCTCGTAACTCGTTGGTTTTATCAACCCACCTACATTTAACGTTATATTAATTGTTTAAAAATGGGTAAAGACGACGCTAAAAGTATACGCATACGCATAAATTTATTGGAATCAAAGAAAAACCAATTATTTGAAATTGTTCAGGAAATTTATAATTTTGGCCTAAAGGTTTCCGATCCAAGCTCTAAAACGCAGTTTATATCTCGCTTAAATACATTAGAACAATCTAGAACTGAGTTCTTAGATACTGTCGATAAATTAAACACCGCTTATCTCGAAGAAGACGAGGACGCAATACCCAATTACTCAGTATTACGCTCTTTTGACGAATTATACTCCATTATAAAACAAACAGAGAGTGATCTGAAACTTAATGTCGAAAAAAAAGACAGCTACAGTTACAAGCTTAAGCTTCCACCGCTACAGTTAGCTAGTTTTGATGGCACACCAAGTTCGTGGCCTGTGTTCTTTGAAAATTTCCGCAGTCTTATACATATAAACCCTCAACTTTCAAATGCTGAGAAAGTACAGTATTTAGTAGGTTCTCTATCTGGTAAAGCTCTAAATGTCTGTGCTGGAGTGTCAGCAACTTCAGAAAATTATGAAATTATTTGGAACGCTCTTTTAGATAAGTATCAAGATACAAGAGTACAAGCTTCAATATATCTTGAACAAATGCTTCAACATAAGCCAAATCAATCAATTGAAACATTCATTAATAACTTTTGTTCTGCTGAGGCAGCACTCCGTCAGTTACAAATTATAGATTTGTCTGATTTTATATTAACTCATATAGCTTTGAGCAAATTAGATAAAAACACGCTCAGCTTGTTTGAACAAACACACAAGCAAACAGATATACCCACTTTTAAAGAACTTAAAAGTTTTTTAAAGGATCAAAATAAAATACAGACACTGCGAGCTCCTGTACACCAACATAATTTTCAAAATCAAACACATAAATTCACACCTAAAGGTAAATCAACGCAATCATTCGTCACTCAATTAAACAAAAATAACAGCACTCAATATAAAAGGCCTGACACATATCCACAATCACACCATCAGATATGTAAAATACGTAATGCTAGTTACATTCATCCCTTATATAAGTGTGAATATTTTTTAAATAAAGACCCATATACACGCAATAATATAGTAAACGAAAATTCATTCTGTAAAAATTGTTTAGGATTTCATAATATGTACATGTGTAAATCACTAAATAGATGTAATATTTGCCGCGGAAATCATCACAGCTTACTCCATATCAATTCAAATCATAATAACATGAATGTAATTTCTACTTTACGCAACGCTTCTGTCCACCCCTCGAGCAATATATCACAGCGTGATAATATCGTGCCCGAGCGCGTCGACCGAAGTCGTGTGCTACTGCCGGCATACGAACCACGCCGCGCACCCGCACCGCGTCGCGCAGCCGAGCCCGCTCCGTCTCACTTGCATTCACCTCAACTTGTCAATCAGAGGCAGCGCTCGCCGCTTGCGTCACATATCGATCATAAGTTAAATACGCGCGAAGATTCACATGTTGAAAACAACAATTCTGCACTTTCCGCGATTTCTTTCACGCGTATTTCAGAGAACACTACAGTATTGTTACCAACAGCTTCCGTGCATGTTTATGATAGCAATAATGAACCAACTAGCGTTCGTTTATTTTTAGATACGGGTTCTATGAGTAATTTTATTACAAAATCCTGTTGCGAATTATTGAATTTAAAAATTACGCCTGTAACTTCAACAGTTAAAGGTATCGGTCAAGTAGAAAGCAAATCTTTCGGACAAACACAATTTAAAATATATTCTCGCTTCGACTCACGCTGTTCTTATAATGTTATTGCTCGTGTTATTGATACAATAACCGACTTTTTACCCAACACTGAAATTAATCTCACGGAATTATCTCATTTATTAAATGTCCCAATGGCAGATGACCATTTTCACGCACCCGCTCAAATCGATTGTCTGATAGGCAACGAATTATTCCCGCTTCTACTCGGATCAGGCCGAGTAACCGCTCCCAATTCCTCGGTTGTTGGTATACAAACCACACTAGGATATGTCGCCATGGGTAAAGCCCAGTGTACTTCAAACTCCCCTCTCGCATTCGCACCAAACGAAAACTCACGCTCGGATTTTAAAAACTCATTTCATGCTCTCAACTCAGACAAAGTATTTTTCTGTAATGATTCGCTCTCACTTGAAGAATTAACTAAAAGATTTTGGGAAATAGAAAAAATCCCAAACAGAATTCACGTAAGTCCGGATGACGAAGCTTGTGAACATTTGTTTACATCAACATACGTACGTGATGACTGCGGTAGATATACAGTAGAGCTCCCATTTAGGCTAGACTCATCCGAATTAGGAAACTCATATAGTATCGCCAAACGTCGCTTTCTGAAATTAGAAAAGAAACTCGATTCTTCAAATTTACGCACTGATTATAACTCTACTATTCAATCTTATATAGACCAGGGTTATTTATCTAAAGTTGATAATGCTTCACTCGATGTTCACTCTTATTACATGCCGCATAGGGCTGTCTATCGCCCTGAGAAAGAAAGTTCTAAAACTCGGGTTGTTCTCGATGCAGGATGCAAAACAACATCAAGTAAGTCACTCAACGACTTGCTTTATGTCGGTCCCAATTTACAAAGTAATATCTATGACTTACTTTTAAATTTACGCATGTTTTCAATAGCGTTATCTGCAGACATTGAAAAAATGTATTTTCAAGTCAAGCTTTCATCCAAACATCAACAATATCAGCGCATTCTTTTCAGATTTAATCCAAACTCCTCTATTGACGTGTATCAGTTCAATAGAGTGTGTTTTGGAGTATCTAGCTCACCGTATCTCGCTATGCGTGTCGTTCGCCAACTCGCCGCTGACAGTCGAGATGTTTATCCACTCGCTGCTTATGAGGCAGATAACCATATGTATATGGACGATTATGTAGGATCCATAGATGGTTTAGCTAACGCAGAAAACACCTATAAGGAAATGGTCGAGATGTCTAAATCAGGAGGGTTTAATTTAGTCAAATGGATCTCAAATAATAAAGAATTTATGTCACGCATTCCTTCTTCTCATAAAAATCCAAACTCTTTAAATTTCGATTTAGACTCTGACGCAGCTACAAAAATTGTAGGCATGCTCTGGCAACCTACCGATGATAATTTTCACTTCCAAGTTAATATTGACACGCCAGAAAAATGTACTAAACGCACAATTCTCTCTGCAACTGCACGCTTGTTCGATCCGTTAGGCCTCATTAGTCCAGTCGTCGCTTTTATGAAGTTGTTAGTGCAAGAATGCTGGAAGCTACAACTTGACTGGGATGATAAGGTTCCTAATTTCATTCATGTAAAATGGAGTCAATTTTACAATGAACTCGCGTATTTACAAAATATAAAAATCCCACGTCATTTAGGTATTACTAATACTCTACACATAACGCTAATAGGCTTTTCAGATGCAAGTGAGAAGTGCTATGGCGCGTGCATTTATGTACGTGTTGCCAGTGACGAAAACTCTCACGCTATGTCAGTAAAACTTCTCACTTCTAAGTCTAAAGTCTCATCTCCAAATAAAACTCTCGCTCGTTTAGAACTCTGCGCAGCTTTATTGCTCGCAAAATTACTCGCTTCAGTTCGTTCAATATTCAGTAAGCGCTGCAATATACGCAATATTCACGCCCTCTCTGACTCTACAGTAACGCTTACCTGGATTCACTCTCCATCTTATAAGTTTCACACATTCGTAGCTAATCGCATCGCTCAAATAAATGAATACTTACCTGCTACTTATTGGTTTCACGTCCGTGGCGTAGAAAATCCCGCTGACATAGTCTCGCGCCCTGTAACACCCAAAGGATTAGTTGATAATAGTTTTTGGTTTCGTGGTCCGAAGTGGTTATCCGCTCCAGTCGCCGACTGGCCTGTAAAAGAATTCATTATTAATCACAACGAAGAATATCAAGAATCTAAAACTACAACTCTTTCTGTACAAACTAAATCTAGACAAGATGGTACTCACCTGATTGAAGAACTTGCAGGACGTATTTCGTCGTGGTCTAAAATTTTACGCATTCTAGTGTATATTTTACGCTTTTCTAAAATATTAATATCACGCGGTCTCATTACAGTCGATGATTTAGAACGAGCTGAATATTATGTAATACGTTACGTACAGTCTAAATACTTTACGCAGGATATCAATGATATTCAAAATTCCAAAGTTTGTAGAAATAAAAATATATTAAAACTTAATCCATTTATAAGCCACGGCTTGTTACGTGTAGGAGGTAGACTCACACACTCACAATTAAATTTTGATAAAAAACACCCAATTTTACTGCCTAATGATCGCATTACTCTGCTTCTCATTGAACATTATCATAAATCAAATCTTCATACAGGACCAGCTTTACTCTTAGCTCTTCTCAGACAGAAATTTTGGATACTCTCCGCTCGCAATTTAGTTCGAAAAATAGTACACAACTGTAACATTTGTTTTAAACTCAAACCACGCTTTACAAACCCGCAAATGGGTGATCTGCCCGCTATCAAAGTCTCTCAAGTAAAATCTTTCGTTCACACCGCGGTAGATTACGCTGGACCTTTTTTCATAACTCACATTTGCCGCCGTGGTGTTAAAAGCCACAAAGCGTATATCTGCTTATTTGTCTGTTGCACAACCAAAGCTTTGCATTTAGAGTTAGTTTCGGACCTAAGTTCTGAATTATTTCTCGCCGCTTTTAAACGCTTTATCTGCAGAAGAGGTCCCGTGGCTATTATGTATAGCGACGGAGGCACCAATTTTGTGGGCGCTAAACACAAACTCGAAGAAATTTACTCATTAATACAGTCCACTTCTCATTTAACTTATATAACTGATAAACTATCTGAGCAACGCGTTCAATTCAAACACAGTCCACCTTATGGACCACATTTTAATGGCTTAGCTGAAATTAACATTCGTTGTGTCAAAACTCATATTTATAAAGTCATAGGCAAACAGATTCTCACATATGAAGAATTTTCTACAGTTTTAGTACAGATAGAAGGTTTACTTAATAGCCGCCCTCTTTGTGTACTCAGCTCCGATCCTTCGGACATATCCGCGTTAACTCCAAATCATTTTCTTAATGTCACACCGCTAAAATATCTTCCTTCAGAAGATTTTACAGATCAGCCTGATCACCGCTTATCCCGCTATCAGTTATTGAATAAAATAACTCACTGTTTCTGGCGTCGCTGGAGTCAGGAATATCTCTCTAGTCTACAGCAGCGCCAGAAATGGAATTCCCCAACTAAACCCGTAGAACTAGGATCTATTGTTCTTATTAAAGACAATAACGCTCATCCAATGTCTTGGCCTTTGGGAATAATCGAGGAAATTTACCCAGGAAAGGACAAGATAATCAGGACGGTAAAGGTGAAAACCTCTTCTGGCTCTTATATACGACCAGTTGTTCGAATTTGTCCTCTCCCGCTTCAGTAAAACTACGCAATCTTCTAATTAAACTTAAGTTAAATTATCTCTCTCTCTCTCTCTACGCATATTACTCTTAATTATCGCTATTACTCTCATTCACTCAATTTCTCTTCTGGATAGAGGAAACCTCTAGGCCGGGAGAGTTGTATACGCCGTATACTATTTATATTTATATATATGACACACACACACACTCATTCCTACTCATTCTCGCATCCCTTCCTAGTTCCTAAAAAAGTCGCTTTGTCAACGCCTCGCCGACGGGTCGTGTTGCATTCGCGAAAAGACACGAACAGTACTCGCATCAAACTCACAGTGAAAACGCTCCGCTATAAAGTGTTGTAGAAATTATAACGCACCCGCTTTTCTATTACAAAGAGAAGTGCTTATTGTGTGTAAGACTCGAAGTTTATGTTCAAACTCAAGTGCCAGTGGATATAGAGAAACCAAACGAACCTGCGACCTAACATAACGGGAGACGTGGAATGGCAAGGTACTTCTTTTCCTTTTCCACTTAGAACCGGCGCCTTCAAGTCTATAGCTTCTTCTAAATTCATCTACACCGTAATAATCGAAAGGATTTTAAAAGTCTCGTATCTACTTTTCTTGTAATGATAATCCTTTGTATATTTAACTGTTCATTTATGTAGATGTCAAATTCATATTCACTACTATAATCAATTGTTAACGTACTAAGACAAAATTATTATATTTAAAACCAGTAACATATTAAAATAAGATTATAATAATATACGTAACCTAAGCTAGCTAGCTCGCCGGTGACTTTACGTATGCGTCGGTTAAAATAACGCATAGCGTCGTTCGGCCCTAGAGTGTCGTTTTTGAATTATTTTTCCACACCCTATGCGTTCGAGCGCTCTGTGAGATTTCATAGTCTATTTTGTGAATACGGGTGTTTGTTTCTTGCACGCTCTATAAAAACAATGGTAACCATAAATATATTATAGTGTATTGTAATACCGCGCATTGTACAGATATACGTGGCCGAGACGAACAGAGTGACGTCACTCAGGAACAGTGTTCATTGTAGTTGACTTAATAACTGCAGGTTTTACTATCCAACAACTCGAACTAGAATGCTACTATTCCACGGCTGAAGCCAGAATGCCCTTGCTCCTTTTTTCTTCGAACTGACTATACTATTTGCCATAAAGGTCCTGAAGCCTCAAACGGCTTTTGCAGCTTCACCCGGGCGAGCGCTTAAGGCACTCAGCCGCGAAAGCAAGGCAAGTTCCGAGGGTGCCAAAGTGGTTGAGTCGCGATCTAACTAATTCCCTATACGTAATTTGATCTCAACTAACTATACATGTCTACTGTCTCTATCCTTTGGGAGGAGGGGAAGAAACAAGTGCATATGTATTTAGTAAAATGTCAAATTTGTCTAGACTATCTAGCCAAAAAAAAATCCCTTATAGAATCTATGTACCTGAGTGGAATGCCCTTGCTCCTTGTGCGCTACGCCTCTTATACTCTTGCGCTTGGTTCAATTAGTAGGGTAGTTATGAATATCCACTTATGAATATACCCCATTTCTCACTTCACTTTCAACGTTATGTTATTTAATATGACCTGTTAGTGCAGGCCTTTGTAACAGCATTAGAAGATTCAACCTTCTCGATCGAATTCGATCGTTCGTGGTACGGCAACTGCGCGGAGCGGTGTGACGGCGGTGCTCTTATAAATCACAGGGAGCCGAATGATGGGGAACATTCCAGTTCCAGTGTTGTATTAAGACTTTATTTACCGCCCGGGGCGTTTGGTCATTACGAGTGGTCATTGTGTAAAGCGTATAGAAATAAATTGTATGTTTAATTTTTTTTTTCTTAATTTTTTTGAGGCTTTTATGCAATTCGCATATGTCGGCCTCATCGTAGCGTAACCCTAATATCTGAACATCGTAATATAAATTATGTTTATTGTACATTTAATAATAATGAGCAATTGATTTGAACAGACTAGCCGCCTCCTCAGTGGACGTATCACCCAATATTTTATTATACATGCCAACGTCTAGTCTGTTCAAACAAAGTTTGTTTAATATTTCTGTATAATTTATCGACCAAGTCGTGAGCATAATTCTGCAATACAATTCTACAATAAATTGGCGCATGTTTTACCTGATGTAAGATAATAATTAGACACGTATCGGTAAACGAGGAGTCGGATGACCTCCAACTTGTTGGGTTAACGATATAGTTAACCGCGGTTGAGACCAGGATGAGTTGAACTCAGGATCAGGATGATTTTAGATAAAGAGAGTTAGCAGTTAACAAATACGAACAGAAAATGATGATGATGATGAATATAACAATATCTAAGTGCTAGATAATTATATAAAGCCAGCTTTTTTAAAAAAAAATATTTGAAATCATTTATTCAATTATTATTCTTTCAATCCTTCATGGATTCAACGTCTCTTGCGTAAGGCGTACGTGGTGAACATGCGCCATCGTTTCATACCCGTGACTAAGCCTCGTCTCATCCTCAGGCTATCGCTCATCAGTAGTCGATCTGGACTGGTTCTAGGTGAAGTCAAGTCTGGACATCTGAAAAGAGTTAATAAAATATTGAACCTCATTCTCACTACTTACTGCCTATAACAACATTATGTGAAGTTAAATCCAAGTAACGTAATCAGCTCAGAGAAATCTCTTAAAAGTACTGCTAAATTGGCTTTGCAAAAACCTTAAGCCACTAAATAATTCTGTAAGCACTAGAAAAGTCTAATATCGTGTCTTTGTAATAGGTGACGCCATATTTGTTTTTTTTTAGTCATTTAAAAATTTAATTGATACTGATTAATCTGTAGTTTTTGTCTGTCTATTTGTATGTCCAGATTTAACTGAAAAACGACATCATCGAATTTTATGAAATTGTGAAAGGAAGTTTACGTCAAGACGATTCAAACGACACATTATTTGTCAAATTATGATAGATAGTTAAGAAAATATACAGGAAGGCATGAACATACATACATAGCCTCCTGAATTCATAGCCCTTCGCCGTAGTAGAATATCAATATATTAATTATCAACCCATTTTGAAGCAATGATGGAAGCGTGTATGAAAATTGCGTCGATTGACGTGAGTTCCAATCCCTGCAATGAGTCTGAGCTTTCGGTAAAGGAAATATCGTGATGATACCATAATAAGGTGGAAGGGCTTTTTTAATGTCCGCCTGGCTAGCTTCCACCATCCTCAAGTAGAAAATCTGTCGCCAAGCGCTAATAGGTGTGCTGCGGAAGCTGCGCATGAGAGCCAGTCTTCCATTAGATTAGCGTGTTTAATCTTAGGTCATATCATGATCTTAAAAAAAGAAAGTAAGAAGTTTCATCATGCTCATAATAAATCAGGTGAAATTGTGTCCACAACGCTAAACCTATAATGTTAAAAAAATAGATGAAATTTTCAACACAGGAAGTATATGTCATTTCTGAAATGAGACAGACTATAGGAATTGCTAATGTCAAAATGTTTAGAATCAGTGGTTCCATACAAACATAATCTTTATGATAGGTGTGCAAAAACATTATGGGTAACAAAATTTCGTAATTGAGTAAACACAATCGACTTGTGTAATATGTATAATACCCTTCGATTACCATAACAAAACAATTCAACAGTATCCAAAGTAAAGATAATAAACACACAGAAGCTAACATTCCCAAATACCACTTTACATATAAAATCTGTAATCTGAAAAGGCGATTTCTGGATCACGTCTTTACCTAAAGGACCTTTTATGGAAATGTACTCGAGTCTAAATCCTTTACTAAGCAAACAAAAGGTGTGAAAGGGTTGCTGGATGGGCACACTTAGCGTATGCGAGGTAAAAACATGTTTACGTGTCGTAACCTTCATACGAGCAGAAAAACTATTATATTAGTCTAATATGAAAAAGAATAAAACGATTAAATTTGGTGACTTCGAAAAATATAATGTACTTGGTAAACATAGACATAGAATTTGAAGCAATGGCTCAGTGGTAGTGTGTACGACTTCATGTCGATTGACGTGAGTTCGAATCCCTGCAATGAGCCTGAGCTTTCTGTGAAGGAAAACATCGTGAGGAAACCATAGCATGGTGGTAGGGCATTTTCTAATGCCCGCCTGGCTAGCTACCACCCTCAAGTTGAAAATCTGTCGCCAAGCACCAATAGGTGTTTTCCAGCAGCTGCACTTGAGAGCCAGTCTTACACTAGGTTTAGCGTGCTATCATCTTGGGCTACATCATCACTTAACATCAGATGAGATTGTGGCCACCACGCCAAACCTATAATAAAAAACTATGTAACTTCTGCCAACATGAAACTATAATTATACAATACTAATTGTGGCCTACGATTTCATTCGTGTTAAAATTATTTTCGACCAACAGAACTCTCCACTGCGCAACCGCCAACGCTCACTTCACGTATTTGCCTTCAGCTTGGTAGATTAGTAGACGTTCATGACTACTGATCCGTTGCTTAAGGTAGTAGCATGAAGTTATATAGCTTATAACCTTCATCAATAAATAAGCTGTAAAACGAGAAACGATTTTTTCAAATCTGACAAGTAGTTCTTGAGGTTAGTGCGTTCAAACAAACATTATATTGAACTTCATAATATAATATTAGTATTGATGTGTTTTAGTCCTGTGACAAATAACAACACTACTATAAATAATCTAATTTTGTATTTCTTATCAGTAATTCATGTGTCATTCATTGATGTGGGTATAACGTAACACTCACTTGTAAATTTCGTTAGTGATCAAATTATCATTCTTGCATCTCGTATTCCACAATGGCCAGTATTTGAAGCCCTCTCGATGAAAAATCTGAACGGCACACGCGGTATCGTCTCGGATATCATCGTCTAGAAGAGCTATGGATGAAGTTAAGATGTTGTGAAATATAAAGCTACTTTAAAATATTATAAATTAAATAAGGCAATAAAAGAGATTTTCGCATTATTTATTTCAACAAATGCAGCCAGCGATTTAAGTATTCTTTTTATGATTCAATTATAATTTTCTTTTTCTTTATGACGTTATTATAATAGGTCTTTACCTATGAAATTGTCGTTCTGCAGTACTGGCCATTTCAAATCAAAATAATTTTTGTTTGGCTAAGAATTCTAATTTCAAATTAATTTTATTTTAAAAACATGGAATTCTTTATCCAAAAGTAGTCATTTGTTTATTGATTAGTGTTACATTTTCATCGCATTTCAATCTTTTTTGTCGTTAAAAATTCGAGTAATTATGGAATATGAGTACCGTCGTGGCAGTAACGCGGCACAAGCGGCACGCAACATCAACGACGTTTACGGAACTAACACTACAAACCAACGCACCACTTGTTATTGGTTTGCTCGCTTCCGTTCTGGGAATATCGACCTGAAAACTGAACCTCGCGGTCGTCCGAAGACTTTGGTCGATAATGACGAATTAAAGGCGATTGTGGAAGCTGATGATACACAATCTACGGCTGAATTAGCAGCAGCTTTCGACGTTAGCGTCAAAACAATATTGGTCCATTTGCGTCAAATTGGCAAGGTAAAAAAGCTTGACAAATGGGTGCGCCACGAACTCAATGATCGCCAGCGCGAAGTACGCGTCGAGACGTGCTTACGTGCTTTGCACTGCTCAACAGACACACAAATGAAGGAATTTTGAACCGCATTGTTACCTGCGATGAAAAATGGATTCTGTTTGATAAACGCAAGCGCTCAGCAAGTTGGTTGCATCCTGGTTCAGCACCTAAACAATGCCCTAAACGAAAACTTACCCCTAGAAAACTGTTTGGTGGTCTAGCGCCGGTGTGATTCATCACAGCTTCTTAACAAACGGGGTGAGCATTACTGCAGATGTGTACTGTGAAGAACTGAACACAATGATGGAGAAGCTGGCACATCTCCAACCAGCATTGGTCAATCGCTCGTCTCTGCTGCTCGTGCACGACAAGGCGCGACCTCATACTGCACAACAGACGGTCTCCAAGTTGCAAGAACTGGGGTTGGAAGTTCTCCGTCATCCGCCCTACTCACCAGACCTTGCGCCTACAGACTACTACTTTTTCCAGAATTTGGATAACTCCTTGGCGGGAAAAAAATTCAATACCCGAGAGGCAGTACAAAATACCTTTGAAGAATTTGTTGCCTTCCGTCCAGCTGATTTCTTTAAGAAGGACATCAATAAACTGCCACTACGCTGGCAAAGATGCATTGATTGCATGGGTGATTACTTCGATTAATACAAATAAAAAATACATGAAAAAACATCGTTTAAATTTTTTCATACAAAACGGCAATTTCATAGGTAAAGACCTAATATTATTTTCAATTTATTGTATATTTAAAGAAAAGAAAGAAAGAAAGTACATTTATTTGTTACACACACATAAAGTAAAATAAATTTAATATATCACAAAATATTAAATAAAATAAAAAACATGAAAATAAAATCTAAAGATTTCATGTTGTTATATACCCTGTTGGGTAAGCATATATGCTGGAGGGAGAGAGTCCTCGAGCGCTGGTTTTCACTCGAGGCCCAGAGAGTTATGTTAGCACAACGATTAAAAAATAAAAAATTACAATATTGTTATTTAATTACTACATAGCCCGTAGCACTTAAAGATTAAAATAAAAAAGGCTTTCAAACGGACTCTTTGGAGGTAATTTGTAATTGTTCTGCTTTTTTTCCTGAAGCTATGTTATTTCTGGTATTTTTTCTCAAAATAATTTATCCATATAATATAACAACAGTGGAGTAGAACAGAGTGTAGACTTTAAAAAGGTAATTAATAATTTTAGTTAAATCCTCATGATTTCATGTGATCGGATATTCTTTATAAAATGAAGCGATTGGTAAACCTGATAATGACGGTTATCTTCAATAAAGAAGATTAGTTGCAAAAATTAAGACCAATTGAAATACTTGGTTATAGCTCAATGAAAATCCAATTTAAATCTTTCATGGGACACAAATAGACACCGATGTTCTTTATACCAGCTATTTAGGGTAACAACGTCTACAGTTTCCATTAACTAACAAAACTACATGACGATACATTGAACATGAAAAATTATTAAAAATTCAGTGGCATCAGATTAAAAGTCACGCAATCAACAATACTACGCGATTTTATTTCCCATACCGAAGTACCGTATATATATATATAAAATCGTAAAAAAGTAATAAATCATAAATTCGTCCACTTCCACGTTATAGCTGTAAAAAGCGCTTGTTTTCGACAGCAAAGAAGTGATTTAGTACGTCGAGATAAGCGAAATTGCTTTACTCTGAAGATTTTATGAGTTTTATATCAAACCTTACAACATCAATGCTAAGGGGATCCTTCACTGTTTATCCGACCTATAAAATAAATTAAAAAGTATGTATACTAAAGAAAAGTTTGAAGCAATGATGGCTCAGTGGTAGTGTGTACGACTTCCCGTCGATTGACGTGAGTTCGAATCCCTGCAATGAGCCTGAGCTTTCGGTGAATGAAAACATCGTGAGGAAACCATAGCATGGTTGTAGGGCTTTTTCTAATGCCAGCCTGGCTAGCTACCACCCTCTAGTTGAAAATCTGTCGTCAAGCACCAATAGGTGTGTTCCGGCAGCTGCACTTGAGAGCCAGTCTTTCTCTAGGTTTGGCGTGTTGTTCTCTTGAGCCACATCGTGACTTAACATCAGGTGAGATTGTTGTCTCTACGCCAAACCCACAACGATAAAAAAAAAGTAATTTTCATGCTTCAAAATTGTTAATAATGTAGGGAATTTTTAGAGTCCTATCACCTTCAAGTGGAGATATGTTGTGAAGCACATCTCAGTATGTTCTGGTTGTTACGTTTGAACCCAAAACTCTTTCTATATCTAACATATTACCACATTCGACAATAGAATCACAAAAATAATATAAGAAGAAGTAAACAAATTCTTCTTACATTCGCAAGCTATGTTGCACTCTCCACCTCGCTTACCCGCTTTGCACCACCTCGCGGGTATCTGAAACACAAATATTTACCTTTTTATAAAGATTAACCAATGAAACACAAAACGTTAGGTTTTTTTTATGGGACTAAGGTACGGAAAAAATGTGCGAGTCACTGCGAAACTGAAGTTTACTCTTTAAGAACGATTGAATAATTCATTTTTTTTTTATACTTATAGGTTTGGTTTAGTGGCCACACTCTCACCTGATGTTAAGTGACGATGTGTCCCAAGATGATAACACGCTAAACCTACTGGAAGCCTGGCTCTCAAGTGCAGCTGCCGGAACACACCTACTGGTGCTTGGTAACAGATTTTCAACTTTAAGGCGGTAGCTAGCCAGGCGGGCATTAGAAAAAGCCCTATCACCATACTATGGTTTCCTCACGATGTTTTCCTTCACCGAAAACTCAGGCTCATTGCAGGGAATCGAAGACACGTCAATCGACGCGAAGTCGTACACGCACCACTGAGTCTTCATTGCTTCAAAAAAATATCTAATAACATGAATAACAAAAAAAAAACAGACATTACTATCACGTGTTGCTCTCTATAAAATTTACGTACCGCGAGGTTTATATGAAAATCGTTTCTTAAAAAGTTAACTCCAACAATTAACATAGTTTCCGTTATCCTCATCCTCTACCTGGTGCTAAGTACTGTACAGTCTAATAAGAAGGACAACTTCTGAGTAACAATAATTTCCATCAGGATGACGTGCTAAATGATTTATTACGTCTCATTTGAAAGATCCTAAATCATAGGAAGAATTATATGTATTGAAGTGGCCAAAAGTTGTTATAGGTAATTCCTAGGAAGAGCACTAGTTCCCAAGTTGTAAGCACTGATTAGTGCTTGGCGACGGATGGTGAGTATTGAGCATTGAAAATTATCCTATATGATAGCATCATGATATTTTCTTTCACCTAAAGCTCATGATTATTCAAGCAATCGAACCATTATTGATGTATTGTACATTAATTGAATTGTTAAAATTTGTACAAAAACATCATATCGTCTGTTTTTAAAATAAATCAGAATAAAGTTAAATAATTACGTACCTACCTGAAACAATCCATAAGATTTCTTGCCACTTGGTGACACAACTAATGTATTGGTTTCCCTGTTGCTCACCTTTTCTATCAAACATACCCCTGCAAATAAAAACTATATAATTACCTATTCGAGTTAAAAATATTAGCACTCATCTCCTTATAGAACGTGATTATGGCGAGAAAACAGTGTAATAATTATATCTGTAATTGATCGTACACTGCAATATGTTATAAATTGGACCCACAGCAATATTTTTAGGGTCCCAAAGTCAAAAGGAACCCTTATAGTTTCAGTATGTCTGTCTGTCTGTCCGCGGCTTAGTTCAGAAATTTATAGAACTAGATAGCCGTTATTTAGTATGGTTATACATATTAATCATGACGAAAGTCTTAGAAAAAAAATTGTTTAGGGTACCTTCCCTACACGTAAAGTGGGAATGTTTTTTTTCTCGTCTATAATATCGTGTGGGATGTTGTTGTATAGGTCGTTAAAAAATATTGTGGGTCTGTTAAAACTATTTTTGGCTTCAAAGATCCGTTTACGAAATATTAAGCTTTAAATTGCTAATTTTTGTTACAAGTCAAGTGTTATGTGATATTTGATATCTTACGGTTTATTCAGCGTAAGCACGAAAAACGTATTTTTTTCAAATTGACACACCATTATCGTCACTGCTTATTGCGTATGGTACTTTATCTAACATAATAAGTATGCCGTATAACCTGGCCAGATAATAGGTACAGCTATGGATTTAAAAAAACCATGTAAATCGGATATATGGTTTTCGCGTATAAAAAGACCATAAATGGATAAACAACAGAGAGACGTTGAGTTTTATAATATGTAGTTTGTACCATAAGGTGATTTTCTTAACACCAGCCAAAGTAATTGAATATGTAAATTACATAGCAAGCATTTTATTGAATTTTCCAATATGACTGAACACAGAAAACTATTTTCATATTCAACGTGCAGCAATTCATTCGATTCTCTATTAATCATAATTATGCAGAATGAAGATATACCATTTTGTTTTAATTATTCGAAGAATTTTATAAGTTATCTAAATTAAATGCGCTCGAGTCGAAAGGATAAACGTATACAGTATACGTGAATGATAGTGATGTCTGGAAGTCCATTTCTGTACATCCACTAAAATGATACTTAACAAAAAAAGTTACATAATAAAAAAAAAAAATAGATAGAAAAATATTGATTTGCCATAGAGTTTCTTGCCGGTCCTCTATCGATGACTGAGTTTTTGCGAACCGGTATAGCACGGTAAAGTGTTTTTTAACGTGCATAAGTACATTCTAAGTGCTTAAATTGAATAAAGTATATATTTATTTTAGACTATAAAACTATCTATAAATTACTTATCTCTGCCTAAACATAGCGTTTCAATGATGCCAAATTGCAAAAGAAAAAGTAGCTTGGATTATTTTCTAAACAGTACCTACCAATGAAAATTCTATCAAACTCGGTTAATCCTTTACTGAGATTAGCCAAGTCACACAGAGATAAAAATGTTAAACGCGGTGTACGGTGACTAGCGTTGCGCACGCAACTCCGCACGCCTTTTTATTATTATTTATTAATGTAGAAAAATAATTAGGTTAGTGTACTAAAAATAAAAATATTTTTTTTTTTTTGTTGTCCACGCGAGCAGAGCCGTGGCCATAGCTAGTATAATCTATAATTTAACTAATGACGTAATCCTCCCGTGATCAAGATTTCATAAGAATCGGCCAAGCCGTTTTTGAGTGACATCCGAGCATAAAAACAGGCAAAAATATTTTAATTGTATATTCGTGATCACTGCCCTTCATAAGGTACATGTACAGACAGTAGTACAGATTTATTAATATAGCTAAATTTATATAGTTAGGCTATAATATAAATATAGCTATTGTATTAATATAGCTATATTTTATATTTTACATACGTTCACATCAAATCCAGGGTGCCATTCAGACCGTATGGGCCATTCGGTATCTCGTCTTCTGAAATGTTCAGCGGATCGCATATTTCACAATACAAGTTCCGTCTTCTGCCGCTATTATCGCGCTATTATCGCTCCTGCACACGCATATGAGATATGTGCCTTACACATTTTCAAATATTTTTCAAATGCATGTCACATTACATAATTATACGCGTCTTTGAAGAAAAAACGATACCTAATTTTACGCCTAAAAGGAAAACAATAAGAAATTATAGATCTTATCGCATCGCATCGCCTAATACATCTTAACCATCGCCTCATCGCAGCGGCATCGCCTAACGTACCATCAAAACCGGGACCGGCCATTCAGGAGATCGAGTTGACCGAATTGGTGAGTACGTATTTAGTACCTTTAGTACTTTAGTACCTAAGATTTCGTGTGAACGTATCTTGCGACCCATGCTATTTTTTTCCTTTTTTTAATGTTTCGCAATTAATTAATTAGTAATGAGTACATAAGAGGAAGTCTGAAAGTGGCACCTGTAACTGAAAAATTGTGTGGAAATCGGTTGTCATGGTATGGGCACGTGATGCGAAGGAATGAGGAAAATGTCGTGAGGAGGGCTGAGTGAATGTAGATGGCTATAAGAGTAGGGGAAGACCAAAGAAACGATGGATGGACTGTGTGAATGATGATAATGGTTAGAAAGGGAGTGACTACCGAGATGACGACTAATAGAGAAGTATGGAAGAAAAAGACATGTTGCGCCGACCCCAAATAAATTGGGATAAGGGCAGGAGAATGATGATGATGATGATGATGAATTAGTTTCGCATCCGCATTATCACTGTGCCTTGTGGTAAGCACAATAACACCCAAAAAACAACAGTGACCACTGAAAGAACGGCAATATTTCGCCAGTCGTAGCAGTCATGAACAGCTAAATGAACACTAGCTGATCCTGAAATGCGACAAGCCTAATGGGACTCCCATTAGTGACGAATTTATCAACATGTGTATGAGTTGTGATATAGGCGGGTACAGAGTCCAATCACCCCTACCTATACCGGCTGATTCTGGAACGCGACATGGTGGTCGCGATGTAGTCGTGTCCTACCACCACGTGTTTGAGTTTTGGTAACGTGCAAATAACAAAACAAGAATTTATTTCGATACCACAGGCAGACACTTCACTTTATTTTTAAAGTTTGTACTTTCTTTACTTAAAGACAAAAATAAATTGTGAATCAGTTTTAGTTAAAATAAGACGAAGCACGACTTTTTCATTATCTAAGAACAGTAATTCCCTTAAATCAACGTCATCCCGTAAAGTGTTACAGACAATTTACTCTGGGATTCCGGTCACGTATAAAAACTTAGGCACTGGGGCGTTCCAATCAGATTTTTATCCCACGATATTTCTGTATGAGGAAACTCTATTGTTATTTTAGAGATACCCGAGCGTCACTGCAAAACGGTTTCATTAACTGTAAAATTGACAATAAAAAAACAGAATTAATTTAGTTTATTTCAATATCATATATTTGTATATGTTCAATATTATATATATATACATACTATATATTAATAAACTGTAATATCTATAAATACAGTTAAAATTGAATCTGTAATACATGTTACTAGCATAAGTACATAAAATAGCAATGAAATATTAACGGAACGTTTCACTTATACCATACATATATTACAGACAGCGCGTTGAACAATACCTCAGGCCATGGCATGCTAATACCAACCCCATAGGTTTAATAGGATGCCTTTTACTAAACTTATAGTAAATTTATTTGTGAAAATAAAATAAATGAATAATAATAAACGCATTTTTTTTTTCAGAAAAATGAAAAGATGTTATTTTGTAAGCGCATTATTTGAGAACGGCTGGACCGGTTTGGCCTTTTTTTTAATTAGTAATAGTAGGACTATTTTTAAGACTAGGACTAGGTTTTAAGAAAAAGAAAAACTTGAAAAGTTACCCGGAAATTTTGAAAATGTTGAAAAAATTCTTGTTTTTTTGTTTTTTGGGTTTTATTATATACTGAAGACCATAACTTACCATTCGAACAATGGATATTCGTAATTCTTATTTTGTTTTGTTCGTTATGTTCCCGGAAAAGTTTTCAGGAAAAATTTTGGCATAGTTCACGCTGTGTGTGAGTTATTGACTATTTGAAAGAACAGAACAACGTCTACTTGGCCAGCTAGTTATGTAGTTGATATCTATTATAGAAACCTGTTCGCTAACTATGGGCCTATTAAGAAAGTTCAGAATCACTCAAAGGGCAATGGAAGGGACTATGCTCAGAGTTTCTTATCGTAATCTCATCAGTAATCAAATCAGAAATTATGAGATTCGCACAAGAACTAAAGACACTACACTACACTAAGAATAACTAGACTTAAGTGATAATGGGTGTAGCACATTGCTCGTAGAACGGAAGTCCAAAGGGCCAATGAGTTTTCAAGTGGCGGCCACGTACCGAAAGACGCAGCGTGGCCAGAGTTTTTTTTACCGTTTAATCATTGTTTACATTTCATATTTATATTCCAGACATCACTATCATTCACGCAATTATCCCAATCAATAAAATTTTGTTTATATATCGTATTAACTTAATGGTCGATTGAATGAAATGATATTTTGAAGTAGTTGAATAATTATTTTTATGTACATTTTTATTCAAACAAATCACTACTGAAGAAAACTGTAAAGAAAGTAACAAAACAATATTATACAGAACACTAAAAAAGTTGTTTATTTCGTAGGTGCCGGCTTATCATATAATCACTTCTACGAACATAGACTTACGTCTTGTTTAAATAAAACACGTTGGTGATTACTGAATACCTAATAAAAACAATTTTGCGATTAAATTCGTTTGTTAATATTGAATAACATTGCTAAGTACAATGTCTGAACATCCACCGTTTATACCTACATATTTGATAATATATGGATTATCATTCCGAAAAGTGTTCCACGAGTGAGCAAAGGTTAATGTTCAAGGGCTTACCACCACACCAAACCATAATCTAATGTATATTTAAATTTTAAAAATATATTGCTTTTCTATACATATAATAAAATTTAAATGTCTGTTTGTAATGTGAACCGCGGGCTACTTTTAAAGTATAAGTACAAGTAATTTAGAATATACATATTTCCTCTTTCAATATTAATGCTGTTATTGCATTTAAAACTTCTATAGGCACGTTGAGCAATATTTGGATGGGTAAAATGTTAACAGTATATTTGTAGCTTTAAAGATTAAAGAGCACTATAGCAACGCTGATCGTCACCGCAACGGAGCAGCGCGGCCCCCCTAAATGCACTTTACCGCAGCGGCGGTAAGTGAAGAAGTGATATTGGAGGCTTTATTGTACAAAGCAGCAGAAAATCAAAAGAAAGAACCAGTTCGATTACTTTTTTTTAAAAAAACGTCTGAAGAGATGTTCTTTGTATTGTTGCAAATTTTAAAGCTTTCGGGACAGCCACTTGTAAGAGATATTAATTTCTTCCCATCCATCATACTTTTGTTTCTCTAGCTTGCGGTTTGAACGTGAACTGTCTCTCGACGCGTATCCGCGCTGCTTATGTCATACTAGCCGCATGTGAGGTTTGACCGTAAGTATGATGTATTAAATTAATTGTTTAAATACATATTAGCTTTTACTGGTAAGTTCAAAGTTAGTTCTCTTACAAACGAACAATGTACGATGAAAATTGAAGGACTTAAAATCTTTCTTAGCCGATCGTAACAGAGTTGATTATGGTATAAAAAGCGTGACATACTGACAGTATATCGTGTGCGTAGACTACTCAACTGTACTATGAATGTTCCTATAAAATTGTTACTCAGAATGCTGACAGTGGTGAAAATCAGATTCATTTGAAGATTTTCTACAATTAATTTCAATTAAAAAAAAACATTTATTTCATCGTTTTTAGTTCTAACTTCTGTCGGCATTCATCAATGACCGCCTACTTTTTTTTTGTAAATCAGTGTAATCAATATACATTTCATTTATTTAATCATTTGCCCATGAGCATTAATCAATATTATACAACTTTCAAAGTCTTGTATAATCAGTTTATGTGATTTTTATACATCAGCCAGCCATACCGGCTGGTGGCACTGATGCGAATTGAATTAGGTACCTCCGTTGTCTTGTCACTTTAACTTACCGTTACCCACGTAAAAAATAAAAATATGGCAGAAATGAAACATCGAAATTTTTAGTTATTACCGAAATATTAAATTGCTGGAAAATAAGTTCAAGGACCATGTCAATCAAGTTTCACTACCAAAAGGTTATTATAAGATGGAAAATTATATAAATGATAGTGATGTCTGGAAATGACTTTCTCTCTGTAGATCCGCTTAGTTAATATCATTATAAACTGTTAATATTATATGTACAGATAAAGAAGAGAATTGAAAATGATAAACTCAATCGAATTTCTTGCCGGCTCTTCTCAAAAACTGGGATATTTTCCGAATCGGTAGTAATATTTTAACGTTCATAATTGCCTTAGGGCCTAAATTGTATATAGATTTTTTAGATTTATTGAACGAATTAATTTAAAAGTATGATTTTTTTTTAATTAATATAGCTACTTTGTAAATGATAATCATTAATTTAGTGCCTACAAATCAAATTACGCTAGCTAATTGATTTTACAACAGGATAAGACGCAAAAGTCGTAATATCCAATCCTCCTCAGAATTAACAAAAAAAAAAGTTATTAAAGAATGAGAATGAACTGGCGTTAAAATAAAACATCAAACAATTTAGTACGAAAAATGACGAATAGGTGGCATTTAGAACAAATCTGACTGTTACGTCGCTACATTTGACGGCAAGTACAATCAATTTTACTCCCAACCAAACCCTCATTAGATGTTTCACATCAACAAGATAGTGAAAAATTGCTGGTAAAATAATACGTTATCATAAAAATAAATGAAGCGATCCCATATTTATATCAATATTGCATAATATATCAAAGTAAATGTACGTTGTTCACGTTTATCTTAGAATAAACACATAATCTCATTCGAATAAATGTTAGGAAATAAATTTATTGTTATTCATTTCTCCATACAGAAAACATAAGTTAATTCCTATTATAAACAAATAACTTGTAAGATCTATCTTTTATCTTTTTCTTTTTTATTTAATGGCACAATTCTGCTAACGTCACGGAGCACTGTAATAAAAAATATAGCGGTTCCATGTTAGAACTGTCCAGGGTGCTTCTATTGCAATGTAAAATACATATTCCTAATTATTATTTATATTCCACTCCACCTATACACTATAACCAAACTACATACATTCAGTATAATGACTCCAAAATTACATATTATATAACAAAATAACATAAATGTATGAATTAAAATTAAAAAACCTCGTCCTATTATATATGCATAAATGTATTTCTGTTTTGTTATTTATTATTAGTTTTATATCTTTTCTGTATGTATTGTAAGCATTATTTTTTTCTATTAACTAGGTGTTTATTTTTTGTTTGATGTCCGTGACATTGGTTTTGTAGGCCCAGTCAAAATATCAGCGCTGCACTGATTCAGTGTAGCAAATATGCTGAGACCTGACCTGTTTATTCCCACACAACACGATACTTATTGTTTTGTTATAGTAGTGCTTGTTTTATATTTGGATCTCTTTATACATAATTTCATATACTTATGTTTGTGTTGTGTGATGGATAAATAAATAAATTCTTTATTTCTTTCTTTAAAGTTCTATATTACATATCCAATATCCCGACAAAAATCTCAGACCTTCACGTCATTTTTTGTACCCTAATACGTATTTCACGAAACCAAAGAGATAGCGGAATCGCCAAATAGCAGCTTCAAAATCACAAATTCGTATTATATTTGGTACATTATGGCCGGTAATACGAATTTGTTATTTCGTAGGCGATATTTAGCTATTTCTTGCATTGCTTTGTTGTTACGAAATACGTAATTAGGGGGCGAAGCTTTGCAAACCTTATTCACTTTCTTCATATTTGTCACCCCCTTCATGAATCCGTGCTGGTCTTTTTATTATAGCAGTTTGTGAAAAACTACTCTCCCTACATAAAAAAATACCGTCTATAAAAATTTGTATTCCTAAGTCTCCTGCTTTTTATCACGTTTATTAATATAGTTATTATTTATTTCACAAATTCTTGAAGTATTTTCATTTAAGTATGAAAATTAATTAATAATATTATAAATAAATTAATTAATATTGTGTAATGTGTGCATGATAATATGTATATAGAAAAGAAACAGATATTTTAATGGCGCGCATAAATTGGTGACTCGAAAACGTCCTAATTGTGACGTTTTGCTATTATAGCTATCTCTTTCACTTACGCTCTTTTCGTATACTTCGCACTGCTCATTAGTGCAAATTGATCAACAAGACCGCGCGACCAGATTTTCAACGTCAAATACAATAAAGTTAACAATTATTCTGACGCAGTCTAATATGTATATGTTTACATTGAATGTAAGAGATCTACCTAGTACCTCGTATATGTAAGAGAGTTCGTGTGAGAGAGAATGAGTTACATGACTTGCAGTTTCTAAGGTATTGTTTTTTGATTTAACATTACATTAACAGTTGATCTTCTTAACCTATACTTCGTCACTGTATCAATTTAAATACGTATGAAGTAAGTATGTTTTATTCATTAAAATAAAATAATGTTGAAGCAATGATGTCTCAGAGGTAGCGTATACGGGCATCGCGTAGATCGATGTGCGTTCGAATCCCTGCAATGAGCCTGAGCTGTTAGTGAAGGAAAACATTGTGATGGAACCATAACATGGTGGTAAGGCTTTTTCTAAAGCCCACCTGGCTAGCTACCACCTTCAAGCTGAAAATCTGTCGCTAAGCACTAATAAGTGTGTTCCGACAGCTGCAATTGATAGCCAGTCTTCCACTAAGTTTAGCGTGCTACCATCTTGGGCCACAACGTCAAACCTATAACGATAAAAAAACTTAAATCTTATCAATTTATATACATAATACTTACATTGTCCTAAAAATATGTCATGTGGAATGCCGACTTTTAACAATTCACGTACTAATTTACACCGTGTGTCAAACCTTCTCGCTTCTACTAAACACAAATAATGAATTAATATAAAAATAACGACACGTGCGTTCCACATGGCTGGTCGTATTGTTATGAGGAGTACGCATGCGTGACTTATCTGGTCAGTTCAGTTCATTAGGTTCATTTTTCTTTGACAAATGTGTATTGCTGCTCTCAGTTATAAATGTCAATGTCAGTTGAACGAGATACGAAAATCCGTAGCAAATATTAATAGTGAGTTACTTAGGTTTTTTTGTTATTATTGTTGGATCTAGATCTAATATAAAACCGAGGAGATTTTGAGAACAACATACATTTTAGATGTATGTAATGCAAATTTTTCCTTACCGTGCCCCATTTTGCCTTCTAAAATATATCTATACATATTATAAAACTCAATGTCTCTCTCTCTCTCTGTCCGTTTATATTCTTTTCACGTGAAAATTACTTATGCGATTTATATGTTTTTTTTTTAATTCATAACTATTTTATATGGCCAGGTTATAGGATATAAAGAATATTAATATTACAGAAGGTTATATTGGTTATAAGATAAAGCAACATACGAAATAAGAAGCGACAATAACAAATCGGAAAAAGACGCATTTCGGGCACTTAAATGTGTTACGCTGAGTAAACCATACGATATATATCAAATTAGTGTTCTACATAATTGTGTATTTTAAAAAGACCTACAAATAGTTAGCGATAATATATATAATAGGTCTTTACCTATGAAATTGCCGTTCTGCAGTACTGGCCATTTCAAATCAAAATAATTTTTGTTTGGCTAAGAATTCTAATTTCAAATTTATTTTTATTTTAAAAACATGGAATTCTTTTTCCAAAAGTAGTCATGTGTTTATTGATTAGTGTTACATTTTCATCGCATTTCAATATTTTTTGTCATCATGGATACGTTAAAAATTCGAGTAATTATGGAATATGAGTACCGTCGTGGCAGTAACGCAGCCCAAGCGGCACGCAACATCAACGACGTTTACGGAGCTAACACTGTAGTGTTAGCTCCGTAGTGTTGGTTTGTAAACCAACGCACCACCTGTTATTGGTTTGCTCGCTTCCGTTCTGGGAATTTCGACCTGAAAAATGAACCTCGCGGTCGTCTGAAGACTTTGGTCGACAATGACGAATTAAAGGCGATTGTGGAAGCTGATGATACACAATCTACGGCTGAATTAGCAGTAGCTTTCGACGTTAGCGTCAAAACAATATTGGTCCATTTGCGTAAAACTGGCAAGGTAAAAAAGCTTGACAATTGGGTGCCCCACGAACTCAATGATCGCCAGAGCGAAGTACGTGTCGAGACGTGCCTTGCACTGCTCAACAGACACACAAATGAAGGAATTTTGAACCGCATTGTTACCTGCGATGAAAAATGGATTCTGTTTGATAACCGCAAGCGCTCAGCAAGTTGGTTGGGTTCCTGGTTCAGCACCTAAACAATGCCCTAAACGAAAACTTACCCCTAGAAAAGTGACGGTCACTGTTTGGTGGTCTAGCGCCGGTGTGATTCATCACGGCTTCTTAACAAACGGGCTGAGCATTACTGCAGATGTGTACTGTGAAGAACTGAACACAATGATGGCACATCTCCAACCAGCATTGGTCAATCGCTCGTCTCCGCTGCTCATGCACGACAACGCGCGACCTCATACTACACAACAGACGGTCTCCAAGTTCCAAGAACTGGAAGTTCTCCGTCATCCGCCCTACTCACCAGACCTTGCTCCTACAGACTACTACTTTTTCCAGAAATATATATATATATATATCTTGCAATGATTACCCATAACAAGCACTATTGTCTTCCGTATTTGTAACGGGGGATGCACGATTCGCGCATGCGCTCGGTCCACGGCATTCTATAGTCCACGCGAGTGGAGCCGCGGGCACAGCTAGTTTGAAATATTTCTTCGACGAAGTTTTTACATTATAAATCACTACTAATAAATTTTAATTTTATACGTATATCATTAACTTAATTTCCACACCGTAAAGTGACACAGTTTCCTATACAATATATTCATCAGCACCGTGCTCAAAGATGTTTTACGTAAATAAACTTTATTTATATATTTTAACTTTATAGTTCATATACCAATAATGTAATTTCCACAACGTAAAGTGACACAGTTTCCTATACAATATATTCATCACACCGTGCTCAAAAATGTTTTACGTAAATAAACTTTATTTATACATTTTAACTTTATAATTCATATATCAATAACGTAATTTCCACAACGTAAAGTGACACAGTTTCCTACACAATATATTCATCAGCACCGTGCTCAAAGACGTTTTACGTAAATAAACTTTATTTATATATTTTAACTTTATAGTTCATATACCAATAATGTAATTTCCACAACGTAAAGTGACACAGTTTCCTATACAATATATTCATCAGCACCGTGCTCAAAAATGTTTTACGTAAATAAACTTTATTTATACATTTTAACTTTATAATTCATATATCAATAACGTAATTTCCACAACGTAAAGTGACACAGTTTCCTACACAATATATTCATCAGCACCGTGCTCAAAGACGTTTTACGTAAATAAACTTTATTTATATATTTTAACTTTATAGTTCATATACCAATAACGTAATTTCCACAACGTAAAGTGACACAGTTTCCTATACAATATATTCACGAAAACCGTGCTCAAAGATGTTTTACGTAAATAAACTTTATTTATACATTTTAACTTTATAGTTCATATACCAATAACGTAATTTCCACAACGTAAAGTGACACAGTTTCCTATACAATATATTCATCAGCACCGTGCTCAAAGATGTTTTACGTAAATAAACTTTATTTATATATTTTAACTTTATAGTTCATATACCAATAACGTAATTTCCACAACGTAAAGTGACACAGTTTCCTAAACAATATATTCATCAGCACCTTGCTCAAAGATGTTTTACGTAAATAAACTTTATTTATACATTTTAACTTTATATTTCATATACCAATAACGTAATTTCCACAACGTAAAGTGAAAGTTTCCTATACAATACATTCATCAGCACCGTGCTCAAAGATGTTTTACGTAAATAAACTTTATTTATACATTTTAACTTTATAGTTCATATACCAATAACGTAATTTCCACAACGTAAAGTGACACAGTTTCCTAAACAATATATTCATCAGCACCTTGCTCAAAGATGTTTTACGTAAATAAACTTTATTTATACATTTTAACTTTATATTTCATATACCAATAACGTAATTTCCACAACGTAAAGTGAAAGTTTCCTATACAATACATTCATCAGCACCGTGCTCAAAGATGTTTTACGTAAATAAACTTTATTTATACATTTTAACTTTATAGTTCATATACCAATAACGTAATTTACACAACGTAAAGTGACACAGTTTCCTATACAATATATTCATCAGCACCTTGCTCAAAGATGTTTTACGTAAATAAACTTTATTTATACATTTTAACTTTATATTTCATATACCAATAACGTAATTTCTACAACGTAAAGTGACACAGTTTCCTATACAATATATTCATCAGCACCGTGCTCAAAGATGTTTTACGTAAATAAACTTTATTTATACATTTTAACTTTATATTTCATATACCAATAACGTAATTTCCACAACGTAAAGTGACAGTTTCCTATACAATACATTCATCAGCACCGTGCTCAAAGATGTTTTACGTAAATAAACTTTATTTATACATTTTAACTTTATAGTTCATATACCAATAACGTAATTTACACAACGTAAAGTGACACAGTTTCCTATACAATATATTCATCAGCACCTTGCTCAAAGATGTTTTACGTAAATAAACTTTATTTATACATTTTAACTTTATATTTCATATACCAATAACGTAATTTCTACAACGTAAAGTGACACAGTTTCCTATACAATATATTCATCAGCACCGTGCTCAAAGATGTTTTACGTAAATAAACTTTATTTATACATTTTAACTTTATATTTCATATACCAATAACGTAATTTCCACAACGTAAAGTGACAGTTTCCTATACAATACATTCATCAGCACCGTGCTCAAAGATGTTTTACGTAAATAAACTTTATTTATACATTTTAACTTTATAGTTCATATACCATTAACGTAATTTCCACAACGTAAAGTGACACAGTTTACCGTGCTCAAACATATTTTACGCCAATGAACTTTATTTATAGATTTTAATTTTATAGATCTTAAACCATTAACGTGATTTCCACGACATAAAGTAACAAAGTTTTCCATACAATATTTACCACCGTAGCCATAGATTTTTTATTTCAATAAACATTAAACTTCTACGTTTTAGATCAAAACGTAATTTCAGTAATATAACGTATCGCATAACGCTACGTAAAAATGTTTCAATTCAAATAACTTTTAAAAATTTCGACCGTTCAGGTCACTTCAGAAGCAATAATATATCGCAAGGTTATTTGATTCAAAGAAAAACGTTTTTTTTGACAACCAAGATACCAAACCTGCTACATCTCAGGCCAACAGTACAGTTACCACGGTACGGTATGATACGGTACTACGTTATTATCACAATAATTACTGCTATCATATCATAAAATAATGGTAATTAACTCTTTCCTAAGATAAAAAGAAATGACTTACAACATCCAAGGAATGTCTTGTCTATATGTTTTGACTTCAACAACTCAACGGCTAATTTACATCTAGTAAACCTTTTAAAATCACAATCGTAAACACTAATTAACAACATAAACAATAACAAATTTAATTTCATATTTAATCCAAACGTATTTATAAACTAACAAATTATGTGCTATGTTTAGATGAAGTAAATCAAATAATAAAGATATAGATTCCGTTCGTATCAGTAGCTAAAGCCACAGACCTCTTATTACTAGACGTGAATAATCGTAAATCTTGTACTTTTCTAAGTATATTTTTATCTACGCTTCTATACAAATTAGAAAGAGGTAAAGTTTAACTAAAAATCCAATTCTGAAAATTATTGTAATACGTCTGTCTGTCTGTCCGTTTGTGTTCTGTTAACGCGAAAACCACTTATTCTATTTATATGTTTTTTATTTTATTTCATAGCTATGTTATCTGGCCAGGTTTAGGTATATTTCGTAAGATAAAGTAACATATGAAATAATCAGTGAAAATAATGGTGAATCAATTCAAAAACAAGACGCATTTGGGGCGCTTAAATAGCTTGAGCAGAGTTAAACATACGAGATAATTATATCAAATTAATTTTCTACATAATTATAGATCCTAAAATCCCCTACAAAAAAGTCAGCAATATCCATCTTCTAAGGATCACCCATAGTAGGCATTTTTGTTTTCAATCTTTTGATCAGGGGCAGTACGATTCGCGCGTGCCCTCTACTGACGGCATTCTGTAGTTCACTCGAGCGGAGCCGCGGGTATAGCTAGTTTAATATAAGTTGGAGAATCGTGTTAATGTAGTTATTTAATCCGTAGTAATAAATTAGTATTCGTACTATTGACTGTGTATGACAACAACAGGTGCGGCTCTGTAGCCACACGTATTTTATAAGCGGACAGTGACCGGCTTGAAGATATTCTCGCTTCAGCTGTGGAATAGTGAAGACTGCAGTTAATAAGTCGACTACAATAAACAGTGTTTCTAAATAACGCTTCTTCTATACCAAATTTCATTAGAATCAGTCCAGCTGTTTGAGCGTGATCGTTGTACAAACGTTCAAACAAGCGTACTTTCGCATTTATAATATAATAATTTCAGCTTGTAACTTCGTCTGCGTGGACTTCAAAATTGGTTCCAGCGAGAAAAGTCATTTACCGGTATAAAATGTTATCAGCTTATAAATTATCTGTATGCCTAATTACAATTACATCCTAATCCGTGCAGCCGTTTTGTGTGATTAAGTTATAAACAGTTTTCTAGTCCTAAGTGGTCTGTAGCTAACCCGGTGATAGTTGTGATCTATGTTATTTATTTTTCTTGAAGAAAATACAATGCTATATAATATTACCGTATGGATAAATCTGAAAACTTAGTAGATACAGGGAAAACTATCTTAGGAAATATTAGCTCTTTTTTTGTGAAAACAATTTTGGCATAATCAAACTTTTGGCCACCGACTAACCGATAAATTCATATTTACGTCCGAAAACACTGCACAATGTAAAATCCACCTAACTAACACAATTTTACTAGAATTATAACACTATAAAGTAACTAGGTTATATATTGATTAAATAATAATTATATTACTCTATGAGCTTAGCGGGAGAGACGCGCGCCTTGTGCGAATATTGGATCATTATTTATCCTATTAACATTGACTAAAATTTATGCATTCACCGTTAATGTTTAGCGTCAAATTGAAAAATATTTTTCTAATGTAACTAAAGACTGTGTACATTAAAACAAAAAAAAATCATATAAAATAAATAAAATTTAAGTGTCTGTTTGTAATGCCCAATTATAAGTTTTTAGTAAATGCATTTGTAAGTACTTACGGTACTTATAAAAAATATATTTTTTAAAAATTTTGTCTGTTTTTTTTAAGTCCCTAAACCGACATCCCTGTCATAAATCAGGGTCGTTTTGTGTTAAAATAATATGGTGCTACCCATTCCTGCCGTGAGGAATTTTTCCTCAATGTCCCCAGGGTATACATATAGTATTTACAATATTTAAAATCTACTTAAACTTCCCATCTCTTTCATTTTAAAGTTCTTACACTAATACAGCTATTACTAATTTTTTTTCTTTTTTTTTTTTTTTTTTTCGAACTGACTATACTGTTAGCCATAAGGGCCCAGGAGCCTCGAACGGCTTTTACAGCTTCACCGGACTTGGGGAAACTATTACTAAAAAAATCACAGTGCTTTTATACAGGTTTAACGATCAGTCATGCTGCAGCTCCGAGATCTGTCGCAACGACACGTCAGGAATAATTTTTTTTTTGATAAATATTTCAACTAGTTTATAAGCTAATATAAATTGTGTATAATTAATTGTAAAATAAAGTTGTACAATAAAATAAAAACGGTTATAAAAAATTGTAAATTTGCATTTTAAGGTTTTGAATTTGTGAATAATTTTAATTTAAAGTAGTTGTATAATATTCTTGTCTTTGTGTAATTGCCTCATTTGTTCCTTAACACAGTTCTTTTTGCAACGTCTTCTATACAATCAAGGAAGGCGTTGCGATGCTTCACATCTAGCCTATCTAGCATCAGATTGGGCAAGGTATCGAGTCCAATTTTGACTCCAGTACTGCACTCGAAGATAGGTGTCTATGATAAGATGGAAGAATGTCTCAGCGATATCTGTGTCGCAAGCACACGCAGGGCTATCTTTAATTTTGAATCGGTGCAAGTACGCTGTGAAGCCCACGTGACCGGTTAAAACTTGCACGTGACGAGGCGACAGTCGGGTTTTCCTCATTATTGCGTGACCTTGATCGAACCTTGGGGGAAACCCGCTTCACCTCATCTATGCCGGAGGCTTCATAGCGTACCTGCCAAAGCATAATAGTTACCCGCGTATGCCATTCTTTGCGTTAGATAACGGATACCGATCGTAATCGGCTGCGAGCTGATGCTTTCAGCTACGTAGAAAACCCTAATTCTCTGTCTGGTTACATTACTTCTGATTATATCATTCAAAGAAACTCCGAACATAGCTCTTTCCATTATAAGCTAATTTATTAGATGATTATTCATAAAATAGAATTATACTGTTCGTTCACTCTACAAAAGTGTATCAGACTTTGAACCTTGTTCTCTAATGAGTTTTGTAAGGTTTATGTTTATATTCAGGCTGATATTAACAACTTTGTAGAAACCCTAATGTACCAAAATTTACTTGCTTTAATAATAACAAGAATAATTCTAAGTTAACCATTGAAAGGGTTGATCCTTGAATACTCACTTCACATAATACAGACAAGTTAAACATTTTCTTAAAGATAACATTTCTACTTTATCTTACCATTTAGACCGATAATATTTTAAAATTTTCCGTACTTCGAGTATGATAAGGCAGTTTAGATATCTGAACTAAAAGTATGTGCACGGATAAATAAAAGAGCGGGACCGACAGAAAACTACAAATTTTGTACGTAATGTAGGTACTTATAAAAAGGAAATGTTGTTGGGTGTGCGTTTGAAATATAACATTATTAGCACCTTGATTTTTATGAAAAATTTTAGATAATAAATTAAATTTATAAAACTACCAAACAAGCATACAGTCCGCCTGATGGTAAGCGTCTACCGTAGCCTATGGACGCTTGTAATACCATAGGTATCACTAGCACGTTGCCGACCTTGAACTCCCCTACCCCAAGGAACTCTCGAAACCCTACTCACCACAGGAACACAATACTAGGTTATTTGGCTGCGATCTTCTATAGGGTATTGTACCATTCGGGCTGCCCCAAAGAAGAGAGAAATATTCAATGAAATTTCTCTGTGCCCTACCACTCTCTAAGTTGGTAGACTATTTACTCGTGAACTTGTAAAGACCGCTTAGCTTTCATAGTTTTCCATTTAATATTTTTTTATCGTTATAGGTTTAGTGTTGTGCCACAATCTCACCTGATCTTAAGTGACGTTGTGGCTACACACTAAGCCAAGTGGAAGACTGGCTCTCGAGTGAATATGCCGGAACACACCTATTGATGCTTAGCGACAGATTTTCAACCTGAGGGTGGTAGCTAGCCAGGCGGGCATTAGAAAAAGCCTTTTCACCATGTTATCTCACGATGTTTTCCTTATCCGAAAAGCTCAGGCTCATTGTAGGGATTCTACCCTTGGAAACTTTTCGTATGTCTGTCCATCTGTCTGGCAGATAGCTGATGTGTTAAGGCATACATTAGTCTACTTTAATTTTAGAAAAATAATTAGGATTCCGTACAAAAAATGAAAAACCTTTTTTTAAATCCACGCGAGCGGAGCCGTGAGTACAGCTAGTTCTAAAAAAAGTAGCCTAAGTTACTCCTTATAGTATCAGCTAACTGCCAGTGAAAGTCCCGTCAAAATCGGTCTAACCGTTTATGAGATTAGTTGGAACGGACAGCCAGGCATTTTTTTTTTTTTTTGTATTGGTGCCGTATATACTTTCATATGCATTTAGTAAAAAGGTGTTACTTTGACATTACAAACAGACACTTCAATTTTATTTATTGGATAGATATGTTATTTTAATAATAATTGATATATGTATATTAGTATGTAGTACTTAGTATTTAATTATTAAAAAACTAACAGAAAGAAAATTGACAACAGATTTCACTAAACATAATATCTTTTCGAAATGAGATCTGAGTTACTTTCAAGAGCGTGTAAAGGAGTTTACTTGAATTTTTTTTAAATACAATGCTTCTCTTGTAATCAGAATAAATAAATAATCTTTTAATAAACTTTGTTTTTATCACTAATACAGTGGAATGTAAATAGAAAAAGGGAGATGCCCTTTTATAACTACATCTGCATGTCAAAGAAGATTAAATGGTAAGAGCACTACATGTTTCTGTAAGACGCGCACAATCGCTGAGAGAATTTAAAAACATCGGTCAATGAATTTTAATTGTTGTTGTTATTTGTGTATAATGGTCAACATTTCGATCAATTTGTATTTATTTCAGTTATGGTATATATGGATTGTGTTAAACTTTGAATGTTTTATTTTTATTGTTTATTTACTTTGTTCTTATTACACCTATACTACCTCTAATTTTCTCTGTAATAAATCATACTGTTATACACTTATACACAAAAAGTTGTGTAGTGAGATGGCGCTTAATATCAGCGTTTGTTGTGGTCGTCTTATTAACTGAGGTCTTCACTATCCCACGGCTCAAGCGAGAAGGTCTTCAAGCCGATCGTTGTCTGCTTATAAAAAGCTGGATCATTAGTAAAGTCGATAGTACGAACGCTAAGTCATTACTATAAATTCCATAGTCACATCGACACGTTTCTTCGATTTATATTAAATAGTATCTTATCTATGCATTCACACATATTATAAAACTCAATGTCTCTCTTTCTATCTGTCCATTAATGTTCCTTTCACGCGAAAACCACTTATCTGATTTACATGGTTCTTTTTTTAATTCGTATATTATCTGACCACGTTATAGGATACATTTTATAAATGTATATATATACATTATGCATATATATATATATATATATGCAGTGACGATAATAGTGAAACAATTCGGAAAAAAGGAGCTTTTGGGGTTCTTAAATGGCTTTCGCTGAGTAAACCATAAGAGATATACCAAATCAATGTTCTACATAATTATAGATCTTCAAAAGACCTACAAATCTTCTAAAGATCACCCACGATAAGCATTTTTGAGGCAGCACGATTCGCACGTTCGCTTGACCGACAGCATTCTGTATTCCACGGAGTCGCGGGCACTGCTAGTTTGATATAAGCCGACCCTTGAAACAATATCAATTCAAAGATTGCCTGGACTTGCCTGGAGACTGCTATAAAGCCGCCCGTTTTAATAATCACATAATATGAAATTATCGATAATACCTACAATTAACGGCGTTCAATAAAGTTTAAATAAATAAATAAACCAGCCGTATAAGGTTTCTTTGCTGTCGTTATCAGTGACCACCATTTAAATAACTTCGAAGAGAGAGTTAGTACTAAACAGATAAGTTTTAAACGTTTCCCTGGCAGTACTTCGAAACAGAAATCCGACGCGACTTGAACAGGGGGTCCGTTAGGGTTGATTTATTCATTTTGCAATCTACCTAGTACTTCTTAGTGGTTATAAAACTCATTGACTATTTATTTATCTCTATAGAGTGTAAATGTAAAATGTTAACGAGAGATACCCTAACTATAAGTGACATAAAGAAAATAATATATATTACTCGTAATACCAAAAGTAGTGCATAGCATTGTGAACAAAATGACATAAATATATATGACGGACAATCGTGTCAGTACTAATGCTAGGTCATTATTGTTGACTAATACAACTGACTAGGCGTAATAGCAACTGATGCTCTTATAGCTAACAGTGTAGTCTGTTCGAAAAAAAAAGTCTTTCTCCAGGCGTCAAATCATGTATATTATTGTATTATCTCAAAAATCTCTGTATATTATTTCTCAAACGCCATATCATCCTTAATTCTTCATCAAAACTAATGATTTAAACATCATTTTAAAGTTTATAATCCTTTCTATTTACGAAAAATATTTTTGTATAAAAAATATTCAATGAAATTATTCATCTTTTGATGTCCTTCAAAATGAAATTATATTTAACTAGCATGTAGTAGGCGCTACCTATTGTCTTAACAATATATTTAACTAATATGACAGCTGATAGTTTACATTTTAAATGTGCGGAATAGTTACACGGGTCAACTAGTATTTTCTAGTGCTTAATTACAAAGATTAATCTACTTACTCGTATCTAAATGGTTTAGTTACCTATTAAAAAAATTTTTAGTCTCTTCAGTATTCGTCAAACAATTTTAATACACTTTTTATTAGGGTTCCGTAGTGACCCTTATAGTTTCGCTATGTCTTTCTGTCTGTCCGCTAAATTTCAGAGATTCTTAGTGTAAGAAAGCTGTAATTTGGTATTGGTATACACAATATAGTAATCACGTCGACAAAGTGGTAAAAACTAAAAAACATTTTTAGTGAGGTCTCCCCTACACGTAAAGTGAAGATGATTTTTTTTTCTCATCTATCTCGTGTGTCGTTGGATAGATCTTCCAAAAACATTGTGGATGTGTAAAAACCATTGTTCTAGTCAGGGATCCGTTTGTGAAATATTAATAAAGTTCTGATAATTGTTAGAGTCAAGTGTCTCCCCTGTATGCTAAAAAGATGATTTTGAAGTAATGATGGCTCAGTGGTAGCGTGTACAAACATTGCGTCGATCGACGTGAATTCGAATCCCTACAATGAGCCTGAGCTCTTCTGAGAAGGAAAACATCATAAGGAAACATAGTGACAGGGTTTTTTCTAATGCCCGCTTGGCTAGCTACCACTCTCAGGTTGAAAATCTGTCGCTAAGTACCAATAGGTGTGTTCCAGCATCATCACTTGAGAGCCAGTCTTCCACTAACCTTAGCGAGTTATCATCTTAAACCACATCGTCACTTAAGATCCGGTGATCACATAACGAGTAATAGTCGATCAACTTAAAGAGTGGTAAGGCACAGATAAATTTATTTGAAGATTTCTCTCTACTTGGGGCAGCCCGAATGGTAGAATACCTCAACTCTAAAGAAGATTGCAGACAAATAATCTTGTGTTGTCTAGTATGTTGTCAGAGCTCCTTTGGTTAGGCGGGTTCAAGCTCACAACACGCTAATGATACGTTTTTTATTACAAGCGTCCATAAACTACGGTAGCCAGTACCATCAGGCGGACCGTATGCTCATTTGCCACCTTTGTAGTATAAAAAAAAACTATCAAATATACTTGGAGAAGTAAATAAAAAGGAAAAATTCTTACAATTACCTAAGGCTCCATATTTTGACGGGCTACTACGGAATCCTACACTGCACGGCGACACGACCTTGGTCGGTTAATTTAAATTTATTCAATCCTAAGACGCTCGCAGCGTGATATTATTTCCAAATGAAAATATCTTTTCAACGTTATAATTAATTTTGATAAAATATTTTGACAACGTAAGCAATTAGAAACATTATTAAAATCAAAACGTTTTCATACGTCGTCGAAAAGTTTCAGTCGCAAATTAATTTTCAAAATAAACATTACATTCGCAAACACCAAATGGAATTGAATTCTCTCGTTTATTATAGAATAATGCCGGAGCGTGTAAACAAGCTCTTTGTGAGGTCCAGACGTTTTGAAACCCTCCTTGCGCTTGTTCGAATTTCTCAATTAATTTATAGTAAATTATAGAGGCACCTTAAAGTCACCATGGTCTCAGTGAACCTAGAATCTAAGGACGGTCAAGTTACACCCACGAATGGCAACAATTTGTTATATATCTACTTTTTGAATTGACGTTAATTTATGACCTATAATCGACAAAACATACCCAAACCGGGTTTATGCATTATCTCCATCATTGAAATATTTCAGCCTAAATTTATAGGACCATTTAAACTAGATTTCTCGGAAATTGTGAATTCTCTACAATTCCTATTGGACGGATTTCAAATTGAGACAAAATTAAAGCTTAGTGTTCATTGTTTAATATAAAATCAAGATCCATTTTCGTCAATAAAATTGATTATCTATGTTTGTGACGCTTGCAATCCACCTAATGCTCATTGTACTACAAATCAAGATCAATATGTAGTGGGGCGCGAGCGTTTAGTAGACTGTATTTTTTCTTGCGGCACGTTATCTGATTTGTGATATAAAAATATGGCGTGCGGGTGGTGTTTCGATATCTCTCATAATAGAGTAAAACCACTTACCGGCTAATTCCGGCTTCTTTTTCCGCTTGAAGAGCTCCTGCGCAGGATTAATCACACGATGGTGCACTTGGTATGAGGCACCTATACTTCATACTTTCTTTATCTCCGTAGCAGAGATGCTTGCGGCGCGGACGATGCGATAACACACGTAATGACTTTCACCCGCGAGAGGTAGTGGGAGTCCAAGGCAATTAGAGTTGCCTCAAGGACCCGGAAAAGAGTATGCCATTATTCTAGGGAGGGCTGTACCCGATTATGAGAGTATCGAATACACGTTTTGGCGCAAACAATATGTTTTAAAATTTAAACTTTTCCTTAAAGCTTCAGAGTAATGTAAAACCACTTCAATAAAACTTACTATTATCAATTAATAAAATGTTATGAGTGAGCAATAGAATAGCTAGAAGCAAATTATTAAGTCAATACCCTGCCTAAACCCAATACAAAATAAATAGTGCGACAGACGCAGTTTGTAATTACACGAAGACATTGAGCCGGGTCAACAAGGCAGAAACGAGCGTTTGGATTCTGTTATATTAGATTTTAGACCTCGAGGAATTTATATCAGTTTAAATTTAAATGATTTTTAATCTGATGAAACCATTTTTTTGTGATAGATACCTCAATAAAGGACTTCGACAGTAAGGCTAATAAAAACCTTTTAGAATCCATTTGCACAATTTTAAGTTACGCTTAACCTTTTAACTCTATTAAGAAAAATTTTGAAGTATAAATGTAAGACGAATGTAGCAGAATTGCGAACTCTGTAAATCGTACTGAGATACATCAGCAGATTGAATTACGAATGAGAAAATTTTTAGAATTGCTAGTCCTAAACAGTCATCAACGTTTGAACACAATCTTACCTAAGTGACGACTTGGTTTAATGTCACACCTAATCTTAAATAGGGCATAAACTCTCAAGTGCAGCTGACAGAACTGCTGATTATTATATTAAAAAAAATGAAGTAGCAAACAAGACTACAGTCGAATCTGATGTGGATGTGTGTGTGAACTGAACACTGCAGCCTATGGCTATTTATAATCAACCTTAAGATGATCACAGTCCTAAGGCCAATCATAATATGTCTAAGGATACACCAGAGAATTCGTGAGTTGGAGCGCGTCGTGTCTCAGTGCGTGTTGCAATAATTTGTGGTAGGAATAAATGCGGCGGCAGAGCTACCGAAGTTGAACCTTGCAAAAGTACACCACTCTTTCACAGAATAGTACTTGACTGACAACTTTTGCACTTAAGGATTAGAAAATGTCTTACCGTATTTACGACTCTTACCACTAAAAATTACATTATACTATGGCACTGAGCAAAAAAAAAACTTTCTTATGTAACTCTCTTGTTTTTATACATTGATCTTAGCTTTAAGAAATATATGTTAGTAAGGACTATTTTTTTTTTCATTATAGAGTAATTTTAAAAACAGCAAAAGAACGTGAAGAAGTAAGGGTGCATTAAAATGTCAATTTGCCCAAAATGGTCTTTACGCCTTTTGTGTTGGAAAGAGATAGTTCCACTGTATATGTTTTAGGTTTCACCTGAATCTTTCGCATACTTTGTGTGATTTAGAATTTAAAATCTAATAATTAAGATCGAAACGGCGAGATCGATTGCCACTTTCTAAACACACAATCGGTTCTAATGTAATCATTAGAAACACTGATTAATTTGTGAACAGAGCTACATCCATTTATAACGATTACAAGCCAGCACCCCGCACCCGGCGGTGACAGAATTAACGGCCGATGCCAAGGTATTTTCAATTTTGTCTTAAATTTGAATATTCAATGAGATTGAGATCCTTGATGGCTCGGGATCTATCAATTTACATAAAACTTGGAAAAGGTGGGATTTTTTTTTAAAGAAAGATCGGTGTACCTATCTCAGCTGAAAGATTCAGAATTACATAAATTTGTTTACATCAACAACTTTATTTATATTTATAGGATGTATAAATAATTTTTCAAGTTTATTTATACTTAATAATCTATACAAATAGATTGAGATAGAACGAAGTGTCTGTTTGTAATGTTAAAATAACATCATTTTAATAAATGAATGTGAAAGTATATAGATACGGTAAGTAACAATAACAAAAAACATTTATTTTTTATTTTTGTCCGTCTGTCTGTTCCGGCTAATCTCGGAAACGGATCGATTTCGAATGGGCTTTCACTGCCACCTAGTTGATTTTATAAGGAGTACTTAGGCTACTTTTATGTTAGATAAATAATGAAAGTTTCAAACAAATAAAGTAATAAGCATTTTTAACCGGCGGACGACGGTCACCACAATACTCACGGCATTCTGTAGTCCACGCGAGCGAGGACGCGGGCATAACTATTATAAAGGAAAATAACAATAACATCGAAAAGTAATATTCTTCCATTAAATTGTTAAGAAGCCGTGTCTATTTTTTATTATTAAAAACCAGTTTGATCCCTGTGAATATTTCTAACTAACAGTTATGGCTCCTTGAATATATTTTTATTAACATCAAAAGATGACATTCTTAATAAAAATAAATATTATTTTTGAAGGAAAACATTAATTTTAAACAATTTATTTCGTCAATAACGGGCAACATAAGGTTCAAAAATAAAATTTGAATTATTAATATTGATGAACAACTAACGGAGATAACGCATTGCCAGGAAAAAAACACGTTTGAGAAATATGGTTTGCTATTAAAAAATTTGAAGGCTGTAAAAAGTCTCGATATTGGATAGACCATATGGTAAATGAATTTTTAAACTATATTTTTAAATGTACAAATGATATTAATATTTTTTTAAATGGAATCTCAAACAAAGGAAAGAAGCGGACAGTTACTTTTATAAACCATAACTGTTTTAACAAATATTTATGAAGTAAAATATAACACAAAATCATATAAAAATTATCAACTAAAATGTGTTTTCTAGAATATTTAAAGTAATCTAAAATTTGAATAATAAGTTTTTGTTTAAAGTACCTTACAAAAAAGTGTTGATAAGTTTGCATTTTTATTGCGCGCTGTCGTCGCGGTATGAGCACCGTTCTAAGAGACCTACAAAGATATAAAATTAACAAGAAGTGTTTCAATACTTATTATAGAAACATATCTCGACTGAATAAATATTCTAAAAACTTAAAGTATACCTATTTTTGTGAATTATTTGGGAACTGTCTGACTGAACTGTCTAAAATTGTCTGACAACGTTACATAATTATATAAGCAGCAGGCTTAGTATTAGATAAACATCTTAACATTTTTACACGATGATTCTGATGAGATGAATACTGTTAAATAAAATGATTCAACAATGCTTTACATTTTAACTCCTTTTTAATATACTGGCTGATAACGGAAGCCATTAGTATTTAATACGTCTTGTATGAATCCAACACAAATAATGGAAATTATCTATATAAAGGTTTTTCAATCAATTTCTGAGTGTGGCTTAAAGTAGAATTGAATAAGTACTTTTAGTTTTTGACTTCTGAGATAACTTCATTTTGTAACCCTAAGGCGAAGAGCAGTAACCATGAACTTCAAGCATTCTGACAAGCTGTACTTGCCCTATGAATGAGAAAGACAGGCTACAGTTAGCGGCGCTGCGGCGCGGTTGGTTGAATTAATTTAACACGATTGAAACCGTGGAGCAACCCTAGTTCTATGTGATCTTTCTACTTCCTTTCAGTGAAAGAGTTTTATATGTACATTATATTGTATATTTCGTCGCTACTGCCCGTGAATAATTACAAAAGTGGCAAAAGGAATCTTATTAGTAAAATTTCAACATTTAAATAGCGACTTGGGAAAAAGAAGAATCCCAGTATCAATACGCTGAATAACATTACCTTTGTAGGAAGTCATAACTGTGTCTAATAACCTTAAATACGGAAGCACGTTATTTAAAGTAAACATTACAGATGGCGCTGTCTAGTCACATGAAACATTTTATAAATACTTAATTTAAATAATAATAAAGACAGGATATTTTATTTATGCAATTAGTTTCAAACAATGAAATGTGACTAATATCAATAAATATTGAACTATACTATACTAGAATAAATTATTGAACAATTACAGTAATGGACAATTTCATAAAGCTGTTTATAAAAAAGTTAAACTAATTAAACTTACACTTACAAAATTATAATATGTCCATGAATATTTTACGATAACGTATTATGTAATTCATATAACATATGGTCTATATATTATTTCTGAAGTGCCGCTACATTTTATCGCTAGATGGCGATATGAGTACGCCAAAAGTGCCCGTATATACGATATACAATGGCACTTCCAGCACAACTATACTCGTATGAATTCGTCAACTGGAAATAATTAAAGTGGATACAAAAACAATTTGTGACCCGTAACGGAAACTCCGCGAAATTCTACCACAACGCGCTTGTATTGTCCTAAAACCATGAAGCCTTGGTATAGGAGTTGGGACGTTTCCTACCGCTCCCTCTCTAACATTTTTAATAAATTTATGAGAAGAACTTACTCTTTTTTTAATCACAATATAAAATGCAATAATACGACATGCATCGTGCTAAATACTATTTTTATTAACGTAGTAGCAATATGAGTTACTACATCAGTAAATTAGTTAATAGTGTAATTTTTAAATCGCGAGATGACAGGAGCAAGAATCAAAAACTATTTAAGAAATAATACTTATGTAACAAATGTAAGAAGATATACTGCTTTGTCGTAACAAAACAAGAATCATTCCAAACACGTTATCCGCTTCCCAACAACATGATGAAGTTTGTCATCAATGATAATAATTTAAAATCATTTTATTGACTATTATTTTTTTAAATAAATGAATCTTCATTGCAATAATTTTGAATGAAATAATACGTGTCTCTCTACTTTGTTCGCAATTTCGAATAGAATAAAAAATAATTCTGAAACGAATATAAGTTGTCGCCGATAAAACTAAAAACCCAGGATCGTTTAAGATCCTTAGAAGACAAATTATTAATGTTACAGCTGAATAGTAAATACCTATCAGAATTAAAAGGCTTTTTAAAAGCTACAAATAAGACTAAATTACTATATTCTTTAAACCTTTGCTTAATATAGCAAAATAGTAATTAATGATAAATACTATGTGTTTTATATTAAAATAGTTTTAATTTTTTTTTCAATTAAATTGAAATAAGCAATTTGTAGTAATGATCGCTCAGTGGTAGTGTGTACGGCTTCGCGTCGATTGACGTGAGCTCAAATCCCTGCAATGAGCCTGAGCTTTCGGTGAAGGAAAACATCGCATGGTGGTAGGGCTTTTTCTAATGCTCGCCTGGCTAGCTATCAAGTTGAAAATCTTGTTCCGGCAGCTGCAATTGAGAGCCAGTATTCCACTAGATTTAACGTGTTAACATCTTGGACTACATCGTCACTTAACATCAGGTAAGTAGGAGGAGGATAAGTAACATTTTAAAACTTGAGACAGCCAAGCTAACCCCACCTGTATGTGGTTCCTTTGTTGAGTAACGTACTAGTAATGGTAATGGCAATAGATACGTGGTACAGCTCGACTGGGTAGCCACTACAGTACATATGGTGAAAATCCATTCTCATTGACTGACTAACGCGCATCGCGTTTCGAGATTCGCCAGTGCATATCCAATTTATCACGTAACCTACTGTATTTTCGACAAATATACTTTATATATCTGCATAAAAATTAAGTATGCGAAAAAAAAAATATTTCCAATCTTTTTATTAATTTACTGTGATGCGTTAAACAAAAACACTAACATAGATCCTTAGAAAATCTATTAATGATGATAAAGAATTTTCAGAGAAAAATACTGTTGACAATTAATGGCAATATATACTTTAAAATGCATCTGATAGCTTCAGATATTCAGAGATTTCAGCTGCACTGAGGGAGTTTTTCGATAAGGAATCTGAAATGGCGAGAAGAGAAAAACAGTTCGTCCATATCCTTAATAACAAAAATAAGCTAATGATTTATTTAAATGTAAATTTCAACTATAAAATTGGCTTTGGAATTCTCAAAAATAATATTTTTAGTCTATGTTAAAAGAACCCAAAAGTGTTTTTAGGGGAATGGAAACATAAATTTGAAAAATACTTTTTTTTTCATCCAAATACTTTTTCCTTATTCTAATAATTTGATACCTTATTTTCTCAACCGTATCGCTAATGCCTTTGGTTTATACTGTGCTTATCATCGGACATAGTGCTGCTAATTTGACTTGCTACTATAAAAAAACGAAACCATGTTTATTAAATGGTCCACGGACACGTCACATCGTGACTTGAGTTTTATATGAAAGAAAAATATACAACATGTTGACTGATGAAAATTTGTTGCCAAAAACCTATCAGTGTTTCTTTAGGTGCATTTGAAAACCAGCTCACGTACTACGTTTAACTTTCACTTGACCTTCGACCTTACTCACTTATGCTATTATGTTACAAGATACAAAAAAAAGGCTTGATAGACGTGGAACAATTTCATTACAATATATTACCACTTAGAGGTTCGAACAACTATGGACATAGAGGAAACGGGGAAAAACGAACGGAAATTGCTCGGACCCTTTTCAGTTCGCAGCCAATACTACCCGTCCTGATAACATAGTTACGAAGTAAATTAACTAAAGATAATTTATATACAGAATAGCCTTCAGAGATATCAATAAAACCACAGATGCTTTCACTAGTAAATAGGTCAATAAAACTATGACACAAAATACCTTATTGTGGCTTATGTATAAGAGATAGGCATATGATATAGCAAACTTTTATTTAGATGTAGTAAGTAGCAATATTTTTATAGAACATTGTATTTACGTAATACTAACATTTACACCACCACACGCGGATAAAGCAGTTAGGGTGAACTGTGTCTTCCAACTTCCATGACATAAAACAAAATTTAAGGCTAGCTGAGAGATGTAGCTTAATGCTATATAGCCTATACTAATTCACATAAATCTAGCTATCATATACAAAAATAATTTTTCGAATCCGACCAGTAGTTTCAGAGATAAGCGCGTTTAAACAAACAATCAAATAAAAAAAAATCTTCAGCTTTGTTACATTAGTATAGATTAAACGAAAAAAAAGTATTATTTTATTTATTACATTGTAGATATTGTCATAATATAGAGAACTTTCTTGTAGTATTTCTTGTAGAGTTCGTTTCAGTGACTTTTTATTTTTAATGCTAGCGTGTGTTATTTAAGTACACATTTCTAATACTACTTTTCCAATAGGTACAAGTTTAGTAGTTAGTATACATGTAAATGTTGCCGGATAATTTTAAGAGCCGTTAGTTCATAAACAATCTAGTGAGATTATAAACTGTCGATAGATTGTGAACGGACATTAAAGTTTGTAATCTAACGCTTACATTTTCGTAGGCTTATAAAATAACCAGATCATGACGCACGAGCTGAGCGAGCGAAGCAAACTCCCGCGGTAGTAGCTAGTTAGGTACAGAAACAAACTAGCTATTGAAAATTCACATTTTTCAAGTCTTAGTAACATGAATTTATTTTAATAGATATAAACTCAAAATAATTCGTGTCCATTCACAAAGTTTACAATCTCACTACAATAATTATAAACTAATAGTTCGTATAATTATCGGTGACATATACATTAGATAAAATGAAGGAACATATAACTATGATAAATCCCGTCAGAAATATTCTATATTGAAATAGTTGTCGAATTTAGTTACGGAAAATGTTAAAGTTATCAGTGAAAATTTCCTTGAGGTCGTACGATGTGAATTCGAATGAAATACCTCGAATTTCACAGGAGTTTCAAGTTACTTTGTTTTGAAGCGATAATAGATCGTGTCCATCGACGTGGATTCGAATCGTACAATAATTCTGAGCTTTTCGGCAAAAACATTACGATTAAACCAAAGCATGGTGGTTGGGCATTTTTTTATTCTCATCCCGCTAAACACCTATAAGTGTGTTCCGTTAGCTGAGCTAGAGAACCAGACCCGGTAGACTTTCCCATCTCTTTTTTTATACAACTAAGGTGTCAAAGAAGCATACGGCGCGCCTGATGGTAAGCGGCTACCGTAGCCTTTAAACACTTGTGAAACCATAAGATACAACCAGCGCCTTGTCGAACATGAAAGCCCTTCACCAAGGAGCTCTAGAAACCCGCAGGAACACAACACAAGATTATTGGGCTGCGAACTTCAGTAGAAAAGAGGTATACCACCAGTCGGGTTACCCCAGGTTAAGAAACTCTCAAAAAAAATTTCTGTATCTTACCTCTCTTTGAACCCTACTTTCCCCAAGGAACTCTGGAAACTCTATTTACCGCAGAAACACAACATTAGGTTATTTGGCTGCGGTCTTCTGTAGGGTGAAGGTATTCCACCAGTCGGACTGCTCCAAGTAGAGAGAAACCTACAAAGAAATTTATCTGTGCACTATCTCTCCCTTCAACCTCTACCATCTTCGACTACATCGTCACTTAAGGTGAGATTATTTAAGGTTCTAAAAGTTCTATAAAGTAAAAAAGTACTTATTTGTATGAAATAATATGTAGGACTAACGGAATTAAAACGCAGAAGCTAGAAGTATGAGATTTGATTAGTGGATTCGTTTTGTTATACACAAAAATTTTAACTAAGTATTTTTAAATCTAATTTTAAGGGTGTGAAACATATTGTGATGACGTTACCGTCAGTTTTGAATTCGTAGATAAGGAAGTTGATATTGTTTTACTTTCACACGCTAAACACAAACAAGAGACTAACTTACAAGTACGTTTGCCAGAAAACACTGAGTTATAAAATATGAACTTGAAGTTGAAATCACTTGAGGCTTCAAGTCAAAGAAATCAGTTTTAAGTTATCATCACGAATCTTAGAAAAACCTCTACTCTCATATAAATAAAGGTATGAACAGATACAAATAAATTAGAAAACTATTTAATCAATGTCAGAATATCAACGCATAAAATATAATTTTAAGGGGTAAGTTCGTTGAGAAACATTTTGAATTTTAACAGCAGTTATCTACGAGCTTGTATTGAAATATTATGTTTGCTTAAGGAGAGGAAATGTATTTAATTTTCTTTTTGTTTCTACAAATTTTATCCCTCATATAATCATAGATACCATATAGTTGTACATATGTACCAAAAACTGTACCACCTGTCAGTAAAAATGTAATAATTTACCTACGTCGAATATTCCGTAGGCCAAATTAAGCCATATACTCCTTACGAACGTACATAATGTACATTGTACACTCATTTTTTTATTATAAATAAATACTGTAATACTAACGACTCTAAATGAATTGTGAAAGATCTTCACTTCAATAAATCTAGTTAGGACTCGCCTGAACACGATCTGTTGCAGAAGTTAGTTACCGTCTCAAGCAATACTTTTTATAGATAAATTTTATAAAACTGAACGCTTTTTAAAAGTAGATTTTCTTTAACATCTTTAACTAAACGAATATTATGCTGCTCTTTTTAGGGTTCTGAAGTCAACAAGGAACCCTTATAGATTTACCATGTCCGACTATCTGACCGCGGCTTAGCTCAAAGATTGAAATTTTTTATCGTTCCTATCTTCCCTACACGTAATGTGAGGATGTTTTTTTTTCTCGTCTATCCCATAGTTTAGCATGTCGATGGATAAGTCATGCAAATATATTGCGGGTGTGTGAAAACCATTTTTCGATTCAGAGTTCCGTTTGGGAAATATTAAGCTTTAAAATGCTAATTTTTGTTACTCAAGCTAAATGTTTGTCTTTTGGGTATATGAAAAAATTCACGGCAGTAGTATATATAAATAAGTTAAAAGGAAAACTATCACAGCTAAGTAGGCTTTACAAGTTAACGAGTAATAGTCGACCAACTTCAAAAAATTATTTGGAGAAGTAATTTCGTACAAATTCCATTGAAAATTACTTAAAACCTCCTTCTATGTCTGCAAATTATGACTACGGAATCCTACACTGCGCGTGTCTGACACGTACTTGACAATTTCTTATTATAAAATGAAACCTTTTTAGTATTCTATGTAAGTTGTTAATTTTATTTTTTATATCGATGCAAACGTTTCTAATACTTAACCCTTTGGCTCTCAACGTCATGCAAAATGTGCATTCATGCCACCCATGGGAGTCAGTTATTAAGCACGTATGCTAGAATGACTACAAAATTTCTAATTTTATCTTTAGTAACAATAAAAGCTTTGCTAAACGAATAATAACTTCATCTTAAATAATGATAGTAAGACAGGCGAGCACCGTAAAATATCTTGATCTTCTACAGAAGATTGTTAGTGTTGTGTTCCTTAGGAAAGGGGTTCAAGGTTGGCAACGCTAATGATATCTACGGTATTACAAGCGTCCATAGGCTACGGTAGACGCTTACAATCAGGCGGGCCATATGTTTGTTTGCCACTTACGTAGTATGAAAAAAAAAAGTGTTGATTAAAATTTAATATCAGCCTGTAAATGTCTCACTGTCAAGCAAAGGCCTCTTCCTGACGAAGGGCACGGGCTTAATGACCACGTCAGCCCACGACGTATTGGCGATTTCAAACGCAGTGAAATATCACAGATCTATATTTTTATAGCGTAAGTTTCCTCACAATGTTTTCCTTGACCGTTACCCTATAATGTTATTAATTTGAATAAATTACTGCACAGTAATTCCGAAAAAATATTGGTTACATGCCGAGACTCGAACCTGCGGTCATCGAATCGATATCATGCATCTAATCCCCACGACCACTATGTGTTTTATGTGATGATTTACATTAAGTAGTCACCAGTTAAGCTACTAGCGTCCGTTGACCCAGCAAATACGTAATTACTATTAATAGGGATATAAAATAAACGTTTGCAGTCCAAAGCTTTACGCTCCAACAGAATCCAATTATCTTAATTTGTGCCTCGCGTTTATTTTGCTTTTATGACTTCTGTTTTCTCATCTAGAAGTTTGGGACGATAACAAACGTGTAAGCATTCAAGTATAACTGTAACAATATGAGGTAAATATTTGGTTTTTGGATTAATTACTGAAATCTTAAATATATTTCCCTTGTTTTTTTTTATAGGATTTTAAGTTATGGCCACAATCTCATCTGGTTTTAATGGTAGCGTGTACGATTTCGCGTCGATTGACATGAGTTCAAGTCCATGCAATGAGCCTGAGCTTTCGGTGAAGGAAAACATCGTGAGGAAACCATAGCATGGTGGTAGGGTAGCCCATCTGGCTAGCTACCACCCTCAAGTTGGAAATCTGTCGCCAAGCACCAATAGGTGTGTTCCGGTAGCTGCACTTGAGAACTAGTCTTCCACTAGGTTAAGCGTGATATCATCTTGTGACATATCGTCACTTAATATCAGGTGAGATTGTGGCTACTACGCCAAGACCTATAACGATAAAAAAAGCACTTTTCTCTCTTTCTCATAGTTACGGATTTGGCCATAAGATCCCTTCTCAAAAATCTAACCTGTACACTGTTTCACACCGTCTTGTAGATGTTTTACCGTAGAATATTGTAGCACATTATTTTCAACTATTTTAAATCAGCACAGGCTGACAAAGTAGCTAAGCGGTATTTTAATTATTGAAATTATTTTTATCAGGGAATCTGGATTGACACATATACTAAATATACACTATAAATTGGACACGCGTGAAACCATGGGACATAGCTAGTATAATATTTACTCAACTATTTTAATAAAAGTGTAGTTCTGTGTCCACATGTATATTTTTTCCAATTTCCTGATAGATGTCTTTATTAAGGACATTATATGACACAGTACAACTTTTTTTTGTCTGGCTATCTATTTGTGTTGCTAGTAAAATCGCACTCTCCGATTTTAACGAAATATTGTATATGGCAAGCTTATGTCATTCCTTAATTTAGACTAGACAATCAAGAAGAAGACAAGAATTGACAAAAATACTATTAGTAATCGTAAAAAAAGTATTCAAAAAATAATTTTCTTATTACTTCTTAACCAGACGTGAAGCGTGTGTTATTCCATAATTGATTTTGGCAATAAGAATTGTCATTACTATTTTTAGAAATAGTAAAAAAAACTTTACCAATTTTGATGAAATTTTGTACACGGGAAGTATCTATTATTCCTCAATTGATGTAAACCATAATTGGTGTCATTGATATGGGTAAAATAAAATTACAATACGGAACTAATTACTGTGTATTAACCGCGGAGCAACACTACTTTATTATAAATATACTTCAAGGAGCGTGAAATTATTCTAAAGACACATTTGAACAAACGATTTTTTGGCCGTAAGTACTTCACATAATAAGTGATCACACGGACAGAGTAACGTTCCTATGTGAATTCAGTAATGCCCTCATCTCTCAGCTAGCTCCCTGCGCTTTGAAGGAGCTCCGCTGCCGCAATGCCGCCGCGCTGGCCTCGTACCACAAGTGATCATATGACGTCGCGTGCTTATGTTACGTGACATAATTTATGATAGTGGCGCAAGCTCAACTAAGAGAGTCAGTTGATAAACTTCTAATGTGTAGTATTGCAATATAGGTTATATATTAGAACCGTTTTTACTACCGTCACTTGACTCCCAAAGCAAACCCGAAAGCCCATCATAATGTCTTGACAAATAACATTACGTTATGACCAAGCATTATAAAGTACATAAACACTTTTTATGTCAACAAGCTTATGTTGTGTCATTTTTTTCTCATTATGCCTATGATAATATAATTTAAATTTTTATAATGCTTTATAAAAGACTAACTTCCTGTCCACGGCTTCGCTCGTGGTGCCTTTAACATTTTTCCTGTTTATTTTTTATTTTAATTGAATGTATTATATGTTGTTATGCCTGTTGTTCATATATGTCAACAAATTGTGCAAATAGATTATCTAATTTATTCGATCAAAGCTGCCGATAGACAAAATAATACTGTTTGGTACTAAATCAGGCTCCTGCTGAAATTTATTTTGGAACAGGCCATACAGAATGAATCAATCCCGAAAAATAGTATTATGCATATGAACTTTTTACCCCTTTCTTACCATAGGGTTAGAGTTAGCGTTATAGGGTTGAAGTTTGGAAAACGACGATATTGGTACGTGCTTCATTAATTGTGTCAAAGACCAAATTTCAAATAAATCCGTGCCGAAAAACTTATTATCCCATATAAACTTTGGCGCGGACTTTCACACTTGAATTACAAGAAATGTCATCTTAAACCTTAACTTCTAAATTACACTAAACTTATTCCTTTTCTTTTAATTAATTTATTTAAGCATCACTTGATTTGAAAATAAAAATATTGTATATTAATAAATCTTCTGTAACACTGAATCGTTGCAAATTTGACGTGAATAGAAAGTACAAAGCAATAAGTAGGTTTCCGCTTTTTGCGGGAGTGAAAAGAGCGCAATATGGCAGTCGAGTGGTCCTCGAGCGTGCTCCGCTTTTTATGCCTCGGCTCCAACGAGCTCTAAACAACTGAGGCCTCTTGGCTAACTTCGAGCCACGGTACAACCTTGTTTTATACCTGCTGCATATTTATTCTATAAATGTAGACATTTTCAACCCAGAATTAACTCTTGAAAATCAGTCGATATTTTTATGTAGGTACCATAGTACCCACTTTTAACAAGTGTCCAAATTATTTGTAGTTTCAAGAAAGTTTTGAAGGTTACACTTTTTTAATAATACTAATGAATGTTTATTTCTTTATATAGATCGATAAAATCTTCTCAATGGTATGCTTAAATGCTAGTAAACATATTCTAAATGAAGTAGTTAAATTCTTAATAGCCTTCACAAACATTATGCACACCCAGCACACACCATTACCGTCCGTACACTTTTAGAAGACTGGTAGAGAATGCTTCTAGCATTTACTCTTTCTTTTGTAATAATAAAAAATAATACAAGCTTGTAAGTATCGTGAGTAAGTGTTATGAGGCCACTTCACGACGGAAGACACGGGCATCACCACGTCGGGCAACGACGTATTGGTGATTTCAAACGTCAAAAAATCAACATTTCTATATTTTTCCCACGAACAGTGCACATTTCTCAAACGTTCGGGTTTCTTCACCGTCAGCATTCAATGTCAGAATTCTGAAAAATTCGGCATACATGCCGGGATTCGAACCTGTGGACATCGAATTGATATTTCTCCCGGTGTAAACCCATCGGCCACCACGATCTTTTTGTCGACTTTTTTTCCTGTATTTGGCATCCTTATACAAAGAATACAAGAATTACATTGAAGCGATAAAGAATTAAAAACATTTTAAACAAAACCATGCTAAGCAAATTCTAGTCGTCTTAAGAAGATGATGAAGAAGAAGATTTAAATGATCAAATGATTTAAAAAATTCAAATGATTTAAATGATCAGATTTAAAAAGAAATACTAACGTTTAAATGCTAAATAAATGCTCGCTTTCTTCAATGGTAACTAAGTTTGAAAATTAAACTTCGACTGAGATTAAATAAACTGGAAGTTACTTCACTTAGTTGAGTTGACCTTTAGATTGAATTTCAAAGATTTAACAACTTTAAAACTTTGCAATACTTATCTTATTTTATTAGAATGCATTTCTTTACTTTTCTTAATATGTTTACAATTATAAACAATTATTTTGATTTAAAAACGAAGTAAATTTACAAAGCTTTATTTTTTAGTGTTTAAAAATAATATTTTTAGTAAGCGGCTACCGCAGCCTATGGACGCTTGTAAAACCATGGATATCACTAGCGCGTTGCCGAACTTGAACCTTCCCAAGGAGCTCTGGAAACTCTACTCACCGCAGAAACAAAACAAAATTCCGCCAGTCGGACTGCTCCAAATAGAGAGAAATCTCCAAAGAAATTGCTCTCCACCTCTCTTAAAACCCCATCCATATCTTCACTACTCCCAACCTCTCATCTTTTGTTAAGTGACGACATTGCCGAAGCTGGTAACATATTAAGTCTAGAAGAACTGATTCTCAAGTGGTTTCTTGAAGAAGACTAGAAAGACGAGAAAGAGTTTCTAGAAGACTGCTTGAATCTTGGTGACAGACTTTTAACTTAATAATACTAACCAAGCAAGTATTAGAAAAAGACCTACCACTATTCTATGTTATAAAGACGTCTTCTTTCTTGAGCATAGGCTCATTTTAGAATTCCAATCCTACATAAAATGACACGGAGTTTCAAACCACTGCATAGACTTTTAGTAAATACATCAATTGGTAAATGGTGCCCGCTCTCTGACGGAACAGTCCCATGCAACGGAACTTTGTCCCGAACACGAATCGGTGCAATGGAAAGATGACCCATCTCCTCTTGGTTCAGCGTGGTAGACGAAGGATGCGAATGAATGCACCCAATCACCCTCCCGTCCGGCGTTTGGTTTTTTAAAGAGGTTTACAGGCGTTAGAAATTTTTAGGTGCTCATCGAACCATCTATCACTCAAGCTGAAGATCTGTCTTCCAGCATATCATCAACTATACTTGAACGTCAGTCTCTTTTTAGGCTTAGCATTTTAACATTTTCGCCCTCATTGTCGTCTTTTTCTCTTTAGACTTCTTATCCATCTTATCATCCAACTTAAGTAAGGTCGGCAAAACATATTTTGCTCATCCAATCTACTCCATCAACTGTCATCTCAGTACACTTTTATACGCATATAATTCATCACACAACCCATTCATACATTCTTCGACCTTTCTACTTCTACGCCTATGTCCGTCCACCTTTAAACTAATCATTCTTTTAATTATATGACTTTCATCCTTCCTCATGACATGCCCATAACACGCATACTTCCGCATTCCGCAATCCCGCATTGTCAAGCAAGACTGTTTTTAAACGTTAGCCTATATTAACTGTATAAAAAATTGGTATCTTCCTAGTGACGTCACTCGCAATACCTGCCATTCTTGAAAGTGTTTTTAATGGCTACACAGAAAAGCGGCTTAGGCACTTAGGCATCTGCCTCGTACCGAAAAATAAGTAATTACTAGAAATAATATCACTGTTAGTTCGCCAACCGTCACGAAAATGTCGAGTGTATTGTAAACAAAACTCGTTGGGATTATTGCAGTTGATTAAACACAACATAACAAATTAAAACAGAGCGTTCACTGAAGTTTACTCTTTTTAAGATTTTTTAAATCCTCCGTCTTTACGCCTTTTATTATTACTTTTTTTTATAGTAGCTCGGCACATTGGCGATACTGTTCCTGATGGTAAGCACAGTACAATCCAAATACAACGACGACCACCGAGAGATCAAAATCCATCGATGGTCGCCGCTGTCATGCCGGCAAATTTATATATATTATTTGATCGTCTTGATTTTATAACGATAAGAGTGTTTCCATTGCCTTAATAGGCAATGTATTCAATTATGAAGTCAATTACGTATTATTTTATAGTAATATATAAAAATCAGTTAGAAAACCCTTAATTTAATAACCATAACTATATTCTGGCGGGCCCGAATTTATTGCGTAGACTAAATTTTTATACAATCTGTAAATTTCAATTTATGAGTTTGTTGGCTTACAAGACTTATTATTTCTTTTAAGTAAATACTAATGACTTCCGTTATCAGTCAGTGTATACGGTCTGAATTATAATATTGTAAAGCGGTAGTTACTTCGGTACGAAATCTGTGCATAGTTTTGATAAAAAAGAATTGTGATATAAAGTATTGTTCAATAATGTTAAAGGACAGTATCGTACAAGAAATAAAATGTTAAGATGTTACGCTGTTTCTCTGATGCCTTTAAACATAATAATGAATAGATATTATATATAATACTTGTGGTATTATATAGAACAAAAATAGTCTGGTGAACAAGTTCAAAATTGTGTTAATTCGAGAAAAGCTCCCTTTAAAGAAATTTTTTATAAACAAATAGACAATTTTAATATTAAAAAAATAACAACAATTTAGGAGTTTTATCTCGAATTAACACCATTTTGTCCAGACTAAAAGAATGAGTATTCTGTATAAAGATATGTGCTGCATATATTTTGCAATGAGAGTGGTTTTAACATAGTCATCTACTACAAGAGTTGCGAGACTCGAACCACTGGTTTCAGGCACTTGACTGTATTTTCCGGATATAATGTACGTAGGAATAATGGACAGTTATTGTTTACATTCGGTATTATACTGAAAATTAAAAGTAAAATTAATAAAACTTCTATAATTTGCAGCAAATTAAAAAAAAACATTTCCTTTGTTCCCTGTTATAACAGAATCACACGCACTAGGCTCCGGAGTCACGGCTTTTTGGTAACCTCCATCGAACAAAGAAGTTCTTTATGTCATACCTTTGCATATGTCATATCACAGCGACGACTGGCGATAGATTGTAGATCTCTCAGTGGTCATGGATTGCACTGTGCTTACTATTAGGTGTAGTGACGTCACTTGCCGCGTTATCATAAATTAAATGTATAGTTTACTTTTTCAAGGCAACTAAAAATATTCTTAAGAATACTCGTCAGTGCTTCATAAACACATAACGTACTTAAAAACATTTGTCAATAAATAAAAAGGTCCTTTACTGCGGCAACAAAGCCCTTACAGATGGTTATGGCGTCTCAAATAAATAAAGATATAAATTGTCTCCACACGAGAGTACTACAGCTGCGTTCGGTGGTGCGTGGAGGAAAAACTTTGACAACACACCATTGCATTTTGTCGGAACATTAGAGACAGATAGAGAGTTGTTAAACACAAAAAATATTACATTGTTTTCCTTTAACAAAAGTATTGTGCTCATTGCATGTTTCAATCTCATCTTCTTCACCGCGACATTCGAGCCAATTAACCACTATGTTTACACTTCAAATTAATTAATAAATTAATCAAATTAATTGAATTGTATTTATTTGATAATTTATGTTGATAAACTGTAATTGTATCTGTACATTTTATTTGTAAATTTTTGAAGTCGTTTTGTATCGATAGTATGAAACATCTAATACGGTGTAGTGACGTGTCGCTATTTGCAAGTGACTGTTTATTAAGACATATTTAATTCCTTTTATAAACTATCCTTTATACCTATTATCTGTACGAAATAATTTCGTAGTTTCAAAACTACTTTTTTAATCGTTATAGGTTTTGGCGTAGTGGCTACGATATCACCTGATGTTAAGTGAAGATGTGGCCCAAGATGATAACACGCTAAACGTAGTGGAGGACTGGCTCTCAAATGCAGCTGTCGGAACACACCTATTTGGGCTTGGCGAAAGATTTTCAATTTGAGGGTGGTAGCTAGCCAGGCGGGCATTAGAAAAAGCCCTACCACCATGCTACGGTTTCCTCACGATGTTTTCCTTCATCGAAAGCTCAGGCTCATTGCAGGGATTCAAACTCACGACAATCGACGCGAAGTCGTACACGCTACCACATTGCTGCTAGGCATCCCGCGATGTCTTTTTGTCTGTCTAGATTAATTTAACAAATGGATGGGAGATTTTTATAATATTTTGTACACGAGATGTTTGTGTCATTCTTAAATTCATATCCTACAAGAATTGTCAATAATAGTTCCAAAAATCATAAAATAAGTGGAAATAAAATTACGACAAAATAAACTACTGCGTAATAAACGCTTAAGCACTGTTCCATGCGTAATTAAATATTGTCGCTGTATTCAATAAATGTAAAAATTATAGATTTCAGTTTTATTTGGCACTTTTATAGAAAGCATGACTTCAACCAACTCAATCTGTTAGTTTTACCATATATATATATATACATACATACATACATATAACAAGATGTTTTGAATTTACTTATGAACAAGCCCAACTATCTATACTCTATACATATAATAATTTTTTTTTCGAACTGACTATACTGTTAGCCTTAGGGGCCCTGGAGCCTTTACGGCTTTTACAGCTTTACCGGGCTTGGCATATAATAAAATTGAAGTATCTGTTTGTAGTGTCAAAATAACACATTTTTACTAAATGCATATGAAATTATACATGCTACCTAAAACATTTTTTTTATATGTCTGTCTGCTTGTTCGGGGTAATCTCTAAAACGGTTGAACCGATTTTGAAAGGACTTGCACTGGCAGATAGCTGATATTATTTAAGTAAAAGAATTAGTTCCTAAGAAAAAATAAAAAAGCGTTATTAGTAGTCCACGCGAGCGGAGCCGCGGGCACAGCTAGTATCAAATAAAATCCGATTTTAAACTTGATAGGACGTACATACTCCATGTGCTATCAAATATAATATGAAATAAACTTGTATAGGTACAAAGGGCGACAAATATTTAGTAATAACGCTACATCGTCGCTGTGTGGATAATCTTATACACCCTCTTGATATATTAGCTCCATCTTATAAGGAAATACTACGTAATACACTTGCTAGCAAATAAACTTCGCAAATATTACCATAGATGTGAGGCGCCACTGGATTTTACTAAACAAGGGTGATTTAGGCCTCTTGTTCTCATAGGTTTTTTTGCTGTGAGAAATTACGGTTGGTTCTCCATGTACTGACACGATCGTCAGTGTTGAACGGATCACAAGGGAGCTTGTTGATGCTATCAACTTCATAGACACGGCAGCACTACAGCACTTTTTTTTTTTTTTTTTTTTTTTTTTTTTTTTTTTTTTTCGAACTGACTATGCTGTTGGCCCGGGGGCCTTAACAGTTTCACCGGACTTGTTGGCGAGCGCTTAAGGCACTCAGCCGAGAAATTTTGGGCAACATGCGCAAGGGTGCCAAAGTGGCCGAACCTCGGCTTGAGCTGTTGCCGTATTTGCAACATACGCGACCTAGCTAAATTCCTACGCGAATTCGAGCTAACTAACTATACATGTATGCATGTCTCTTGCCTCCTGGGAGGGAGGAAGAGACACGCGTACATGTATTTAGTGATCTGAAAAATTTTCTAAGGCTAACTAACCACAAAAAAGAAAAAAAAAAGGTCCCTTACAAGACCTATGTACCTGAGTGTAGTGCATGTGTGTTCATACAGTGTAGTGAATGTATGTCGGTAGCTAGTGATTGCAGTGTCACTGTATCGCGCGAGCAGCTGGCTTGAGGGCTCCCTAGCGGGGGAACGGACCTAGGCTCAAGTCGCTGCAGGAGAAGGCGGTCGAGATATGTGTGCGGGAGCGAAGTTTGCCGCCCGCCCCCTGCGGAGCGAGCGGTGATTACGCGGGCGTGGGCGCAAACACGCTTGGTTATTAGATACGGGCGGGAAAATCGCGTTCGCTTCCGTGATTTTATCATCGGGGTCAGATAAAATGTCGCGCGGGCGTCTATATTTGTTAGACATTCGGATGTCTGGATTCGGGTTCTGAGATGCGGCTGCCACTACTAGCTGGTTCGAATGGTTCGACGCTTTTTCAAAATAATTATTTGATAGGGACTTTATAAATGATTCGATCGAAGGTATTTCCATATCTTTATGGAGATCTACGTTCCGAGCGAACCAAGGGGCACCGACCGCCCTTCTCAAAAAGCGGTTCTGAACTATTTGTAACTTATTGAGAGTGAATTTACTTATGTGAGCAAAGACTGGGGAACTATAAGTTAGGATCGGTCTGATACAAGTCTTGTAGAGCGTGAGCTTATGTCTGAGGGACATTTTGCTCTTCGAGCACACGAGAGGGTGCAGGCGGCTTGAGACCATACCGGCTTTCCTTCGCACTCTATCGATATGTGCCTTGAAATTTAGGCGTTTATCCAGTGTGACACCCAGATATTTGATCTGGTTGGCCCACGGGATAGCCACATTAAATAGTTTGATAGCGGGAATTTTAACTAATCTTTGAGTGGGATGAAAGAGGATAGCGCTACTCTTATCGGGGTTAATTCCTATGCGCCATCTACGGAACCATTCGCCTAGCTTATCTACGGCTTTTTGGACTCGTAGCCTGAGGGTTTGTCTGTTCCACGAGGAACTAAACAGGACTGTGTCATCAGCGTAGGAACCTACCTCTACCTCGGGGAGGCGAGGGAGGTCACTGATATATAAGTTGAATAGAGAGGGCGCCAGAATGGAACCCTGGGGAACACCTGAGCGTATGGGATGAGGCTCAGAGAGAGCACCCTCTACTCGGTAGCAGAAGGTCCGGTCAGAGAGGTACGCGTGTATGATTTTAACTAATCTATCCGGGATTTGAAGTTCCAAAAGCTTGTGGACTAAACCGGCGTGCCAGACCTTATCGAAGGCCTTGGCGACGTCGAAGAAGACCGCAAGTGTAGGGCGAGGTTTTGGGTCGCGGTTGAAGTTTTGAAGAATGTGCTCCGTGAGGCGGTGCACTTGGTGGGTACAAGAGTGTTTGGCACGAAAACCAAACTGCTCAGGTGGTAAAAGATTTTTATCTGTGACTATTGACTGGAGCCGGTTCAGAAGGAGCCGCTCATAGACTTTTCCTAACGTGTTAAGGAGACTGATAGGGCGATAGCTGTCGGGAAGCGACGCTTTTTTGCCAGGCTTGTGAATACCTATTACTATGGCCTTTTTCCAGACGGCTGGAAAATGGCAGTGCGCTATGGCTACATTGAAGATGCAGACCAAAAGAGCTATGAGGTGATCAGGAAGAAGTTTGAGTACTTCGTTCCTGATACCGTCGGGACCAGGTGATTTTCTAGGCTTAAGGCCTTTAATGGTTGACATAACTTCCTCAGGCGTGACCGAGTCCAAATCATCTGTCGGGGGGACCGCGAGGGAATTTGTTACCGCCGATTCTATCGAGCTTACGAACTCGGAATCGATGTTAACGCAGTTCGGAGAGCATTGATTTTCAAGGCTCTCGGCAAGGCATTCTGCTTTTTCAGCGCTATCGAAAGCGGGAGGTTTGCCGGGGCCTTGATCTAAGGGGGGCATGGGGACTGTATCGTCACATTTAAATGTGCGTGCTAATTTCCAGAAAGCCAGATGGGATGGTTGGATACCCTCGAGTAGGGCTCCCCATCTGGCATTACGGATTTCGGAAATGCGGCTTTTTACCGTTTTCCGAAGTGAGTTTAACCGCCTACGATTGTCCGCAGTCGGGTATGAATCGTGTGCTCGAGTTGCGGCGTTCTTTTCCGTGATCAGCGCTCTCACGTTGGCAGGAAGTATAAAGCGGCGTTCGTTCGCCGCTTGCACCTCTTTCGAGGCCTTACTGACGGCGTTTTGGAGATGGCTGACCAGGGAATCGATCGCCATATCGGCATCGGCTGTCGATTTCAACTCGTCTGGGACCCTATCCAAACTGGAGGATGAGGGATTGTGCAAGAGGTATCTGTTTAGCTCCGCATAGTCCACCACCTTGACGGAGGAGGGATGCTGGTCAGAAGGCTGACCTAGGTGGAGAACTACGGGTCGGTGGTCGGAGTCTAACTCATGTACGACTTGTACGAGTCTTATATTGAGAGAGACATTTTTTAAAAGTGCTATATCTAAAACAGATGGACGACAATCGTCCTGAAAGTGAGTGGGCTCTGAAGGAGCGATGACATCAAAGTCGAGAATGGCAGATAGATCCTCCAGAATCCTCCCGTTCGGGGAGGTAGTCGGGTTGTTCCAGATGACATTCCCGCAATTGAGGTCACCCGCTATAATAACTGAATTACCTAGTGCAAAAAGAGCCTCCAGATCTGACCTGAGAAGCCTTTTGTTCGGGGTGTGATAGGCAGAGACGATTATGATTGACGAGTGGCCAGTCATACCGAGTCTGCAAACAGATACCTCTATACTGGAGAGTTCGGGAGGTTCTATTGATATGCAGTATAGAGAGCGTTTATAGTATATGAGGGTGCCTCCGCCGTTAGCGTGGACCCGGTCGTTCCTAATAATGTTGTAGTTCGCGATTCGGGGATTGCGAGCGCTGGGTTTTAGGAATGTTTCTTGGACTAGAAACACGTCTATTTGGTGCTCTCGGAGGAAGGCGGCAACTAGATCACGCTGAGGTCTAATTGATCGCGCATTAAAAAAGGAAAGGCACAAACTCTTAGGTTTGATCCGATCCATTTTAATTTTGACTATGTGAGGCGCGGACAAGCCGTTGAATAGTGGCGGCTATGCCCGGGAATTGGGTTATTGCGTTGAGCAATCCTAAGTCCTTATTGGAGTTAATCACCGCGTTGAATGCGATGATTTCTTGCACTTCATGCACAAGAAGAAGCTGGGTGAACCACTCCTTTCCAGCCAACGAGAAACCGAGGGCTGAGGTGGCGGGGGCTGCCGGGGCCGGGACGGCCTTGACAGGCTTGGGTTTGATTAATGAGGCCGGAGGGGCCAGTACGGGTGGGAGGGGTGCGAAAGGCGCGGGAGCTGGTGCCACTGGGGCTCGTGAGGTGCCTGGAAGGCTGGGGAAAGCCTCTAGAGACATTAGAGGCTGGATATGAGGCCGAGCGACAGGTACCTTGGGAAAGGTGGCCTGTCTGACTGGCTGGGGGCGTTTCGTGCGTGGGGCGCGGGGACAACCGCGATAATTTGCGGTATGTCCCGTTTGCTGGCAGAGAACGCAGCTGGGTGGGGTGGGAGTGCCAGGAGTGCGAGGGCACTCCTTCGTGGCGTGGTCGTCTAGGCACTTGACGCACCTAGCGCGGAAACAGCAGTTACGGGAAGAGTGTCCGTAGAGCTGGCAGTTGTGACACTGCGACGGGATTCTATTTTTGTGTGGCGGCTCAACGGTTATTCCGGTGAGACCGCACACCTCGGAGAGGTTAAAAATCGACTTGCCCTCCTGGGACTTGTCTAGAAAGACAAGCACCATATTGTATGGTGCCCTGGTGGTGTGTTTGTACATCCTGTGTACCTCACGAATTGGGAAGTTCTGCTCCTTAAGGGAGACTGAGATTTGGTCGGGAGTGATCTCGACCGGGATCTGACGGATAACCACTCGCAGGAGGCGCTCCTCCTCGAGGGCATAGGTGAAGTAACCTAGTCTGTTCGACCGCAGGAGGGAAGTGAGCCTCCTGTGGTCATCGGAGGTGGACACCTGGACCTGGATCCCTGAAGGGGTGTTCCGGGCCCCGGTGTAGTGGAGCTTGAGCTCCTTGCACTTGTCCGAGATTTTCGTCCAAGACGCTTTGTCTTGGATAGTGATTGGAGGCGGGCGGCGGGGTTTTTTCCCTTCAGTGGGTGCGGGGGCCGCAGTGGGCGCGGAGGAGGGGTCGGAGCGAGTGTTCTCGCTCGTTCGGCGTGCTTTTCCTGCGGCCTGGGGTGTAGGCGAAGAGGGCGGAGAGCCCCTCCCCTTCCTTTTGGTGGACTTGACGGTTATGAAACCGTCGTTTAGTATGGTCTCGTTGGGGACCGTGGTGTCCATCGCGGGGACATTTACGATTTTCCGCGCGAAAGGCGGCATTAACGATTGGATCTCCGGATCCGGAGATAAAGGCGAGAAAGAATTCGCCGTATTAATGAAAGTTCGCACTACGGGCGAACGTGACCGGGGACGCGGGAGAGAAGAGCTCTTAGAGCTCGAACGCGCCCGTGAGATAGACGAGCGAGAGCGCGGGGCACGCGTGTCAGGATGCAGGGGGCGCGGGGAGCGCGGCGAGCGCGGGGAGCGCGGCGAGCGCGGGCGCGGCGCGGCGGGTACTCTGTTTGACGCGGCGGTGAGGGGTACGAAGTGTGCGGCGGGGCGGCATTTCTCCGCGGGGGTCTGTGCCGGCGCGGGACGGACGCGTGGGTACTTCCTATTAAAGGAAACCAAGGCGTCGGGTATGTTCTCCTTGAGAAAGGTACGGAGCCTCCTTAGCTCTAGGGCTTCTGCAGAATCGGCCATTCCGGTGGCGTGTGGAGGACTGGGGAAAAAATTTGAAATTCGAATTCCGAATTCGAAACAAAATATAAACCTCCCCGCCGGAGGGGCAGGGGGGCGCGCCAAATAAAATTTAACGGACTATCCCGAGTCCGGCAAAGTGACCTGCGAGTCGAGGTGCAATGACACGCAGGAATGAGAACCTACCGGGCCTACGTGGAGGTCCCTATCAAGCCCGAGGCAGAGAACGCAGCCGGTATAAATACCTAGCTACGCCCAAACAGACACTCGGGGATGGATGTGTAGCAGGATCGGAAGGGTGGGAAGGAGACACTCAGGGCTTGACTATGACTCTATCAAGGGCCAAGGTTCCTGAGCCCGACCAAGTACTATCGTTTGCCTCTGAAGGAGGCAACCGAGGGGCGCTTGGGTCACGCACCCACTTGCCTTCTGTTGACACCGAGAGGTTTCCGGCAAGCGACCACTAAAGTGTGGATTTCGTCGAATAGAAACAATTGCACTTAAAAGTGCAGTTTGTTATTGTGTAGCGTACTGAAAGTACGCGACACAATGGGTGCGAGCGAGACGGCGATATGCAGGTGCGGCGCAGGTGCGATGCAGGTGTGCAGCAAAGCCGGTCGGTCGTAAAACTTCACAAAGGCGGCAGAGAGCGGTCGTAAACACGTCCGTTCCCGACGGTGGTCGTGATCGGAATCAACTCATCGGAAGGTAGAGATAAGGAGGACTATATCACGCATATAGCACTACAGCACGGTGCGGCGCGGCGTTTATACGCCGTGTCGGCCCCTCGGCTGGCCGTGGGCTACGCACGGCGTCAGTGTTGTCAATACTGCCTTTTTAGCGCTTTCGTCGTTAGATCTAGTGCTTTTTTCATAAGCCTAGTGCACGAAAATAATTTTTGCTCCTTGCGGATAATTTAGCATTTTTTTAATGTTTTTATAAGACCACACTACTTTTTTCTTCCGTACAAGCAAGATAAGACGAAAGGACTAGTATCCAAGTTAAAAATGTCTATAAGCATGGGCATCTTTTTGCACATTGTATGTATCTGGGGAATTCCCTAGAATACAATTCGTATTATTTACATAATATACATCGCTTATTTTCAGCTTTGAATTGTACTATTTTTCCTTCGTAATTAATGAATTTTGCGTGTTTGAGTATTATATTTTTGAAATGATACACAGTTACAATGCATAATGATGATGTATGATGAGACCGTTTTGTGAAACGTTTCAGCAATACACTTTTTAAAAATGTGTTGTGGACTTTCCAACAAGGTCACGACCTGATCACAAGGCATAAACTAGCTGGGCCTGGTACGAAGCTAAAGGTCCAGATCTGAACCACTTTGACTACAAATTATGATCAGTTTTAGAGGACATGACCTGCTTTAAACGACACGCCAACGTTGAGCCTCTTAAGAAATCTCTATAGCAAGCAGTGGCTAAAATTTCCATGAAAACAGTGCGTAAATTCATAGAGTCATGGCCAGACACATTAAAGGCCTGTATATAAGGTAAAGCTAGCCTACTCTAACTGAGAATTACTTTATAATTATTGCCGAGACTTCAGTAAGTATGTAGGTATATATAACTTTTTTAAGATTATATTGATTCATAAAAAATGCTCTTCATTTGTAACCAGAACTTATGGCGATACTAAGTACATAATATTGGTAGGAGACAACAATTTTTTTAACTTATCAGATAAAGATGTAGCTTGAACTGTTTACAATGAAAATTGGAAGCCAAAAACTAAGGAAAGTAATAATTATCATGAACTCTGCTTATTTATCGATCTAATTCCAGGCAGAGAACTAGCAAAAAGATTAGCAAACAGCTAGGTTGTTGAGAGCTAATTCTAGCGCTTTATCGACATGTGAATTTAATATAATCTAGCGCTTTTTGCAGCACTGCCGCAGTGTTAGCGCCCAGTAGGTTTTTTTATCTGGCAGCATTGAGGCTTGTATCGCAATCTATGGGAGTCTGACGACGGTACCAGCCGTTTTGCGACGACAATTTAGCTTTGCACAGATAAAACACAACTGAGCCGTACCTGACCGTTATCTCTTCGGTGGTTTGCCGTGTCATATAAAATGTCATAGGATTATCTTACGGCGCGGCGCATGAAACACGCCGTATGGTTAAAAAACCATGCTGTGAAAAAAGAGGTCTCAGTATATTTCGCGTTAGATTTATTTCGTATTTACATTATTCAGATGTATTAAGAAATATTAAAACAGCCTAGTAAAATGTTAACAAAATAAAAAAATAGCTTTATATGGGTATGTATAACTATTGTTTCATAGAACAAAATGCTTAATACTCTTTATCATTTAATTTCACTTAGGTATAAGCAAATAATAATAAATGATATTTTTTCTAATACACATACACTTTACAGGCACATAATCCGCAGCTTCTTTGAATACTGATTTTATAAATTCGTTAATACATAGAAATGAAATTCATAACTTGTAACTTAAGAGAGGTGGGCACTAAGACCCTAAAGAAGATCGTAGCCGAATCATGTGTTGCGTTCCTACGGTGAGTAGGGTTTCCACAGTTCCTTGCGGATGAGGGTTCAAGGTCGGCAACGCGCTAGTGTATATGTAGTACCTATGGTACTACTAAACGTCCATAGACTACGGTAGCCGCTTCATCAGGCTCGCCGTATGCTGACACCTTTTTAGTATTAAAATACCGTGTGTTGTCTGGGACACCTGATAGGAACGAAGTTCCTTATTATAAAATATTAATTTCAAGTTCTATTCGAGGTATAAAGAAAATAATTATTCGTCTTATACATTTTTTTTATGATTTTTTTTTCAATAAAAATTAAAAAACAACTTTACAAAATTTTATTTACAGTGATTTATAATAATATATAAAATAATAGCAGACTGCAATATTAATAATAGTCATCACGTAGACTATACATAAAAATCTTACGCTTTTTTTAACGTTACGGATGTGTTTTACCAGCCAGGGTACCCCTCCGCAACGCCCCATAAGGAACTTCGTTCCTAAAAAAACTTATGAAATTATTTAAACTACATTAAAAGTAAATCAATAAATGACGTCAACTTTTTTATCCAATAACTTGTGTCGTCTCGTCTAATAATTAAATCGAGATATTAGTTATTCGCAGACCGCTAATAACTATCAAAAGTTCCAAATTCATAATTAAAACATACCACGAGTAGGAATTGGGTTCGATCTCGAAAACTTTAAACGAGGTTAGACGGTAACTTTCAAGAGTATACAGCGATCCGTTTTGTACGATCCGTAACATAAGCAGTCATCGCTTATCGAAAATTATTACCAATAACAAATATAAAAGCGAAACAACAGAGAATTATAGCTTGCTCCGAACAAATACAGCAATAGTTTCTCCCATGACGAAATAAAGGAAAATTCGTCTATTTCATTCGGATTATTTTCTTAGTCGATGCCTCCATTTGTGTTAATGGAATGGAGTCGTAAATATTCTTTCTCTTCCTTGAATAAATCCAGATCAAATAATATTTATTCATTAGGCACACACCGAAGTATTTTTTGTTTGAATGATTTATCTTACTCTATAACTTGCTATTTAGTTAACCGTACCTCTTTAGTACCTACGGCTTATTTAAAAGTAAGTAGTCCAACAGAGGATGTTCTGATATTAACTCGACCAAAGCACCACCTATCCCGAATTTCATAGTCTCATGACGAACAAAAAAAAAAGGTGTGTGTGCGATTCACACACGATAGAAGTGAAACTTCATTTTAAAAGATATTTTATATTTTATTTAAACAGTGTGCAATATACATACAAACCGACATTTCCTCTCTCGCTCTGGCTCACACAATGAGGAGAGACCTATAATATATTGCTCTTCGTTCTGGCTCACACAAAGAGGAGATACCGAAAATGTGCCTTAAACGTTTACGTTTAACGTGTTGGAAGTCGCATAAGAAGTTTTACTTCAAAAACGCACATTCACCATTCGAAACACGGTTTTGAATTAAAATACAATAAAAAGTGTTAACGATTTTCCGGATAGCTAATTCAATTTTTCTTTCCTTAAAAACCATATTAGGACAATATTACATATTTACTAACATTAAATAATTACCTAAATCAGTTCAGCTGTTTTCAAGTGATGCGGTTAACAACAAACGGCATTACATTTTTATTTATAGGTATATATAGATTCGTTGCACTTTAGAAACACTCGAAGAACCTTCCTCAAGTAAAACAAATTCAAATATCAAATAAAATGATTAGAATTTTTAATCTACTCTATATTTAATTAATGTTTGTTTGTTAATTTTCTATACGTTCCTAATCCATTTATCAGATTGCGATTAAACTTTCGTGACTTGCTATGCGCACGCACACCGACAAAGGTTTTTTATGAAATCAACTAGATTAAGTAACAACAAGTAGTCACAGTAACTAGAATAGATGGCGCGCGAGTCGTTTCAGTTCAAAGACAACGGGAATAAGCTTTCAGGAAAAAATATATTGGAAAAAGTGAATAACAAGTGATTCGTATTGCAAAGTAGACCGATAAAGTGTTTGTAATATTTTAACTTTATTTTTTATAGGCTTATAGATATTATAAAATATGATACAGTAAGAGTCAAACCTGGAAAAATATTTTTCCCTAGATATCGCTAACATTTTTAAGAATCTTCCACTAACGCAGAACCAAGACCAATTATACTTATCATTCAGTGATACATACACACTCATCACACAATATAAGCGAAATACCACTCATCACGGGATCTCCGAAACTATAGATTCGATTGACTTGAAATTTTGCATAGTTACTCCTTTCGCGATTTATACACTCACTAAGAACGAATTTTGGAAAATTCCACCTCTAAGGGTGTAAAATAGGGGTTGAAAATGTATATGGGGTGTGAGAAAAAACAAACTGTTTACTTACACTCTTTAATAAAAATAATGAAACACTTGCATCAGCATTTATCAAAATTTATCGGTAATGGGGGTATAAATAGGGGTGGAAAGACTGTTTGGTGAAAAGAATTTGTGTATAAACCTCAAAAACAGCTTGACCGATTCTTATTAAATTTTGTACACGAGAAGCTTAAGTCACTGTTCAATTGACAGGTTATAAGAATATTCAATAATACCTTTAGAAATCGTAAAACATTTCAAAAAAAATACCTTTTTTATTAATTGGTATCCGATTTTGATTACAGATTGTACACGGGAAGTATAAGACATTTCATGATTGATGGGTTTTAAGAATTTTCAATAATACTTTTAGATATTGTAAAAAAAAAATTAGAAAATTATAAATTCGTATTAATTCTCAACCGATTTCGATGAAATTTCGTGCACGGGAAGCATACGTCATTTCATAATACTCGTATTGTCAATAATAATTTTTAAAATTTAATAAAAAAAAAAACAATTTCAAATGTTTTTTTTTATTCTCAGCCGATTTGTATGAATTTTTTTAGACGGGATTTGTAAACATTGCATAATTTTTGACTATGAGAACCGTCATGATAATAATGTTAGAAATCATAAAAAAATATTTAATTAATTTACAACAGATTCTGAAGAAAATTGTACACGGGAAGTACATGACATTACTCAATTGATAAACTATATAAATTGTCAATAACATGTGTAAAATAACGTTACAGTATGATAAAATTATTGCGTAACAAACGCGTACGGCTAGTATAATATAAAGGCAATAAAAATACATATATTTTATAGTAATGCAGCGCTTAAAATAAAATAAAAAAATAAATTGATACCTAAACACACACACCATACGCACGCACGCACGCATGCACGCACTCACGCATTCACACAACAGCATTTTTTTATGAAAATAATCCTATCCTACTACTATTTATAAATGTGAAAGTATGTATGTTTGGCTATTTAGATGTTTGAATGTTTGTTACTCAATCATGCAAATTGGCTGAATGGATTGGGATGATATTTGTCACACGGATAGTTTATAATCTCGATTCTTCGTTCTTGATACCTTTTATCCCGGTAAATGACTTGGCTTAGGAACTTTTTATGTTGTTTATAATTTATGTTGTTTTCCGATATCAACGCAAACGAAGTCACGGGCACAGCTAGTGTAATTAATAGTTTCACTAGTGTTATAATTTTATTGTCTTTTTTGTCGATTGAAATCGTCTTCCGCAAAACCAATATGTTAAATAATGAATGTATGTAACCTTGAATTAATAGCTGTAGATGTATTTAAATAAATAAAATTGTAGATAATAAACACGTTATTGTCTATCATTTGATTCTTAACATTATACCATTACTAGCTGTGCCCGCGACTCCGCTCGCGTGGACTGCAGAATGCTATCGGTAAAGCGCACGCGCGAATATTGCTACCTCAAAAATGCTTATTGTGAATGATCCTTAGAAGATAGAAATTTGCTATCGCTGACTTTATAAATGTTTTTAAGATCTACAATTATGGAGAACATTAATTTGATATATCTCGTTTGGTGTACTCAGCGTTAGCCAAATAATCAAACTAAAAGCGTCTTTTTTCTGAATTGATTTACCATTATCACTACTTATTTTGCATGTCACTTTATGTAACAAAATATATCCTATAACCTAGCCAGATAACATATCTATGAATTAAAGAAAACCCCATATAAATCGTCTTAGTGGATTTCGCGTGAAAAGAACGTAAACGACAGAAAGACGTTAAGTTTTATAATATGTATAGAAGAAGACGATATATTACATCCGTATTTCCGTATTTGAAGCAATGATGGCTCAAATGTAGCGTGTACGACTTTGCGTCGAGTGACGTGAGTTCGAATCCCTGCAATGAGCTTGTGCTTTCGGTGAAGGAAACCATCGTGAGGAAACCATAGCATGGTGGTAGGGCTTTTTCTAATGCCCGCCTGGCTAGCTACAACCCTCAAGTTGAAAAACTGTCGCCAAGCAACAATAGGTGTGTTCCGGCAGCTGCACTTGGGAGCCGGACTTCCACTAGGTATTGCGTGTTATCATCTTGGTCCATATCGTCACTTAATATCAGGTGAGATGTGTCAAATACTCCAAACCTATAACGATAAAAAAAACCATGTACACTCTACCAGTATTACATTATAAAGTGGATTCAATAAACTTTACTCTAAAATAAATTTATATACAATAATTTTCTTTGTCCTTATTTCTCTGCGCGTTGCCGACAAGGACATCATTATCCGATGCACTGAAGCTTATAATAAAATTGGCTATCTATCCTTTCGCTTCTCCACTTACAATTTCTTGCCTTATATTAAAAATTTATATTTTATAAAGGAATAAATTCAAGGTAATATAATGTTAATATGGAATTAATTTCACAAACAGAATCGATGACGAGTCAGCGGTAAGTAACGGACTTCACTAGGAAGGATGTCGGTCGGTTCGAATTTTATTTTGAGCTAGAATAAAACAATATTTTACTACGGTAAATCAGGCGACTATGAAATTATTTTTATTGTAATCAATATTCTTAAGTATTGATCACATTCGCTTGATTAGTGCGATTATAGTGTCTGACTGAATCACGACCACCATGCAAATGGTGAGAAACCCGTCAGAGTGACTCTCTTATGGTTTGTCACGTTTCGGGATCAGCCGTCAGCAGGAGTTTATAACGAGCTACTTGCAGGCTTGCAGGCCGGCATGACAGCGACGATCGTCGATGAATTGCTGTTCTGTAGATGGTCATCGTTGCACTGCTATAAAAAAAATTGATTTCCATCATAGGTACTAGCCTCACATTATTATTAATGCCGAAAGACGTCCACTGCTGGACTGTTGTCCACATCCAGCGGCTTCCCTCAACCTTTACTAGGTCGTCGATCAACTTTGTGGCGGGTCTGCGCACGCTGCGTCTTCCGATACGTGGACGCCACTCGAGAACTCTTTGGCCCCATCGGCCATCCGTTCCATGAGCTACGTGCCCCGCCCACTTCCTCTAAAGTCTAGATATTCTTAGGGCTATGTCGGTGACTTTGGTTCTTCTGCGGTTCTATTAACATTGGAACAACCTGTCGACATGCTTACCATCTCATATCAAAGCCTTATTAAATGCTAAACTTATTTTCTAATACTCAGATGATTATATACCATACTCATAAGCACGCAGCAGTATCAATAGCGTATTTGCGACCTTGTACTCCCCTTCCACAAGAAGCTGTGGAAACCCTACTCGCTGCAGGAACAACTACACATAGTTATTTGGCTGCGATCTCCTGTAGGGTGGAGGTATTTCTTGAGTCAGGCAAACCCAAGTAGGAAAAACTTCCAAAGAGATTTCCCTTCTAGAATCACCATGTTATTAACTTCGGCCGTATCGATATTGTGGTCATTGTCAAACATTATTAAAAATATGAAGATAAAAAAATTAAAAACAGCATATACTCGTAAATATTTTTGATGACGTTGCTTGTATCTGATTTAAACCAATGTACTGTTAATTGAGTCGAGCGGATTATTATTCAAATTCGAATGTAAAACAGGTGGATATCATTTCGTTTAATTAAATGGCTTCATATGGGAATGCCATATTAATAACTGATCCAATCTGAATTCATTAATTATAGGAAATCTTAGTTCTCTCTGTTACATGTAATTTTTTTGAATTGTTGTGCTAGCTGTTTTATATACCACTGATCTCGAGTTTGGCATTTAAACATTATCTTTTGTCTGTCCGTTTGCATATATGGATTGATTACTTAATTAATACTTTTAAAAATAAATAAAAAAAAAACATTTCAAAAAATTAAAATTTTATCTAATTTATGGCGATTTTTATGAAAATTTGTATATACAAAGTATATTCTGAAATTGATAGCCTATAAAAACATAACGAAATTACTTTCAAAAATCATAAAATATGTATGCAATTGTAATTGTATAAATAATTACAGCGAAATAAACGCGTGCGAAGCCGCGGGCACAGTTAGTAAATAGTAACAATACCATGTACCACTGTTGGGCAAAGAATTCTTCCCGAGAGAAGGCATCGGCTTCATCACCACGTCTTCCTATGGCTTAAAGATAGTTTCAAATGTCGATAAATCTAAACATAATTATTCGAAATCGAATTGAAGAACGTACATTCCGACAGTTATAATTAAAGTAACTGCTATGGAACTTGGTATCCGTTAGACTTCAGCTGTTTTATCGGTGACGACTTCCTCGAACATCGTAACTACCGAACTTGGCTCCTTTTTACATTTGTTTTTGTTGTTATTTCATTACTCTTTAAAAAACGCACATCTCCATCTATTGGTGAGCAGGTGGAAATACCATTGTAGTTATGCTCCTTACGACTATTATTTCATTTAAAACAATCATTGTAGTTTTTTGAAGTTTTTCCCATTGCTTAGTGATGCTTGATGCCAAACCTAAAGTTTCTGAGTCACCTATAAATGGTCTAGATTTTTGATGAGTGAGTGAGTCTATGATAAAAAAGCTACCATTGAAATCCTAATAACTCATATATATTTTATTTTTTTTGTTCGTGAAATTTCTAAAGGTTGTGTCGCCATTTTCTTTTCTGAACTTTGCTGACATACTACCGTATGTCTTCATAGTCACAAAATAACTACCTATTAAATATATATTGTAGTCCTATATTTTCTCAAACAGTCGTAATACTACGAAAAAGGTGTCGAGTGTTCCTCGAAATGTATTTTTTTCGGCTTAATAAAAACTCTAAGGTGAATTCTAACGAAATCTTTAAGGACATCAGATCGTTACTCCATTGATAGGGCTGCCATCTATCCAGGTTTCCTCGGATTTGTCCTAGTTTAAATAGCGTCTGGGCATGTCCAGGATAGGTTTTAAAAATGTGCCCAGTGGAACTCGGTCTTTATTAGCAAAAAAAAATATTTAAAATTCATTCTAACTATATAATTTAGATGACATATAATTTGTTGAGTTTATATTATATGTAGTATTACTTAAACTATATAGTCAATTAATTTGATGCCAAACATATGAGTTCTTCATTACTTTTCTTGCTAGAATACCTTAGTCAATCTAGCGTATTAATTAATAGTTAGGTAATTCATTTGCTTATGCGTCAAGGTTGTCAAACATTACAAAATAAATCGAAAACAAGCTGTTTAAATGTATAAATAAAATCGAACAAGTACCTAGCGAGTAGAACTCGCGCCCTTACGTTTCCGTGCTAATTACATTGCATAGTTAAGTATAACTTTATACCTCAAGCTGTTTTTGAGATAAAAATAATACGTAATATAATTTTGTTTCATTATAATTTCACACGGGATTACAAATTCATTATATTCGAATTTATTCCTTATATTTTGTTAAAATACCTCCCTTCGTACCAAACTTCAAGACTATGGGTCTCCGGAAATAGTACTCGTTTTCTCGGTTTTGATAATTGGTCATTAAGTGGGACCGTTAGACTTTTCTTATGAAGGATTGTATCTCTTTATTGCTTTTACCTAGAAAGTGGATTTTTATACGGCAATATGAAATCATAGATTTTAGTAATCAGCATTAATTTCGAGAAAAAAAAAACTGAATATAATTTTTCTGCATTGCAATTTCTCACGGGTTTAGAAATTCCTTATTTTCGAATTTATTCCTTAACTTTTGTAAAACGACCTTGCTTCGTGTCAAACTTTCAAAATTTCAAGACAAACCGACAGACAGACGGACAACAAAATGATCCTATAAGGATTCCGCTTTTTTTCCATTATGAAGTAGAGAACCCTGAAAAGGTTACCAAAGTTCTCAGTGCCTATGTTTTTATTTTTCGAAAAGCCTAATAAGTACTGTAGAAAATTGGAATAATAAAAGTTTGATTAAATATATAAAATCCAAATTTTATTTAATATTTTAAAATAGTAGACAATCAACTATGAAACAAAATAATATTTTAATTTAAACAAAAACCAAGAATTATATTATATTACGTTACACATAAACATGAAGAGAGAAAAACGAATTTCCAGTTGTACTATTGCATTTTCATCTGCTTCAAAAATGCTTCATTAAATTCGTTCTCAAATTATTTGTTCTCTTCTGATACAAATAAAATTATAAATCCTTCAGTTATTATTTATTCTTCTAAAACTGACATTAACAAAGTGAAAAAGGACATTCCGGTTTTCAAGAACTGAAATTATAAAAAATAATAATTACAGAGTTATCTACTTAAAATCATAGTTTTGTGAAGTTACAATTCTTTTGTCGCGTTAAGTATAGGTTAAAATTATGAGCTGCGCGCGTATCCAGTGATGGATGTACGAAATGACAAATTTAGCCATCAATGGTAATTGCGCATTTAAATTCATTTTATTTACTTTTCTATAAACTAAGCTTATGAATTATTTTTTTTTTATAAAATTAAGTAATGAAGCAATGATGGCTCAGTTGTAGCGTGTGAGGACATCGTGTCGATAGACGTGAGTTAAAATCCCTACAATGAGCCTGAGATTTCGATGAAGGAAAACATCGTGATGAAACCATAGCATGGTGGTGGGGCATTTTCTAATGCCCGCCTGGCTAGCTACCACCTTCATGTTGAAAATCTGTCGCCAAGTTTCATTAGGTGTGTTCCGGCAGCTGCACTTGAGAGCCAGTCTTCCAAACATATTAAACGCATTCGCTAGAGAACCCATGATACCGGTAGAGATACCACCGCTTTCATGGTATAAGGCAACATCGGATATTTTGAATTTAGAAAAAATAATATCTTACTCGTATTGGATTACTATCCAAATTACGTGGTAGTTTGTAAATTAAATAATATTTCTTCTCATTCAGTAATACAAGCCATGAAAGGTATGTTCTCTCCACATGGGATACCCAAGATTGTGATGAGCGACAACGGCTATCTAAGATACGCGGGTAAGACAACAACTAACTTTATTTCAAATCACCTTCATAATATTACAACAGCGTACGTGCTACCATCTTGGATCACATCGTCAATTAAGATCAGGTGAGATTGTGGCCACAAAGCTAAGCCTATAACGATGAAATAATCAGTAAAATGAATTTACTTTATTATTATTTATGATCATGTTTTTTGCATGCAGGATAAAAGTGTTGGAGATATTTTTATTTTTTACGCAAAAGAATACACACACATTTTTACTTACATATACACACACACACATTTATTATTTATTTAACATAGTGAAATACAATAAGCTTACCCAAGTGAATGTCGGTAACGACAAAGGTGTAGTACCAAATATATAAATAGGCATTCTCTGACTTAACGCCATTCTGAAAATATGAACATTGATCTTGTGATTTTTATCAAAGATATACCATTTTTCCATGACAGCTAGTTCCATAGCTTCACACTGAAAATATATAGAATACGTAATCAGAAAGTGAATATGTAGTAATCAAACGGAGAATAAAATTTATACATTCAAATATATTACAGTTTGTCACCATATGCATGTTGGTAGGGACACCATTGAGTACAGAGCCCTACCACCCCTCTTGATAACTTTTTTTTATCGTTATAAGTTTCCGTAATGGCCTCAATCTCACCTGATGTTAAGTGACGATGTGGCCCAAGATGATAACACGCTAAACCTAGTGGAAGACTGGTTCTCAAGTGCAGCTGCCGGAACACACCTAATGGTGCTTGGCGACAGATTTTCAACTTGAAGGTGGAAGCTAGCCAGGCGGGCATTAGAAAAAGCCTTATCAGCATGCTATGGTTTTCCTCACGATATTTTCCTCCACCGAAAACTCAGGCTCATTGCAGGGATTCGAACTCAAGTCAACGTGACACGTCTAAGCACACATACTAGGGCGTCGTAACAAAATACTAAGCCTATTATTGTTGCATGAACTGAAAGAGTTCGGGAAAGCCTACATTTTTATGTACTATTTCATAAACGAAGATCGGGAAAATTAGTCTACTCTTATAGATAAGTCGATAAAGCGTAACTCAATGAATTTAATATTTTACTTTGCCCTCCCAATACATACTTAACTTTGACGAACTAGATTTTGTCAAAGACCAGCACAGTTAGATTACTAGAAATAGACATAAATTAGTCGTACCGTGTTTTACGCAGTAAAACTACCATTTTTTTAGGTACTATTATTAGACTCTATTATAAGATCCTGGACAATAAGTTCAAGTGTCAAGCAAGTTTTACTGTCAAAAGGGTGGATCATTATGTGAATACTATTAATATCTCGAAATGACTCCTTTTCTGTACATCCACTAAATTATTAATATGATTATTAACTGTTAATATAATTTATACAGATGAAAAAAAGAAAGAAACAAGAAACCCGATGGTCTTTCTTGCCGGTTCTTCTCGATGATTGGGATGTTTTACGACCCGGTAGTAGTATAGTAGTGTTCGACATTTGTAAGTGCCTTCTTAGGGCCTAAATTGAAAGATTTTTTTTATTTGATTTGGAATGGTGTATATTAAAATATTATTGTACAAATTGAGAGGTTAGAGGTAGGGCACAGAGAAATACCTCCACCCTACAGATGATCGCAGCCAAATAACCTAGTGTTGTGTTCCTGCGGTGAATAGGGTTTTCAGAGCTCTTTGGGGCAGGGGGTTCACGGTCGGCAAGCGCTAATGATACCTATGCGAGTGATAATAACATTACAAGCGTCCATAGACTACGGTAGCCATTTAGCATCAATCGGGCCGTATACTTGTTTGGCACCTTTGTTGTATAAAAAAAATATATTTTGATATAGTACAAAGCCAAAAGGTTTTTTGTTTATTTGACTGCGCTAATCTCTGGATTTACCAGTCCGATTAGAAAATATATTTTTACATTATGTAGACTATTTATTGAATAATGTTATGGGCCACTTAACATCACGTTATGGCCCATAGAAACGGAGCAATTATCACAAAAATGACAGATCAGAAAGTACGCTAAACAAAAACGAAATAATACTGCAAGACGGCCGTGGGCCCGTGTGACAAAGCGCGGTGTAAGTTGAGATCAGATTGGCTGCCCGACAAGAACTCAAAGAATTAAACGCAAGTGATACCGCTAGACACAGCTAGTGTAAAATATAGACAGACAGGGAGTTTTATACCATGCATAGATTAATTGTATCTACCTAAACTAATTATACAAACGATATTTCTATTTCCTTTTAAGTATCAAAGTCAAATTCTAATTTAAGATTATTAAGTTTTTGATCCAGTATAAGTCTGACGCCTTATCAATGTATCAATTTAATGTTACAAAAATGTTATTTTTATTAAGTAAATTGTTTAACCTCATTTTGCACTTGCTGTCCGAGCAAACAAAATACAAGGACCACCAGGACGAAACAGAATTCATGTACGTAGTATTTCATTATATCCACAGATAGTTTGTCCTGTACAAAATAAATATTTATATAAGCAATTACATTGAAGGTACATTTTTGTTTAAAACTACTCTTTCTGTATGGATAATATTTAATTCAGCAATCTAGCAATTGTTTCTTAAACTTATACTATTTGCACTCTGTAATTATTTTATTTCTTAAATACCATCAAAGCGTGTAGGTACTATCAGAAAAACATAAGAAAAAAAAACAACATTTGATTAGTCCTACATCAAATTTTAAGTTGTTGTGTTAAATAGATTAATAAAATAACTCTGCAAATATTAGCGTTTTAGTGTAAGAAACTATGGGAGGTCTGGACCCCCTAAATACCCTCTAAATATCCTGGAGCTAATGTCAACTCTTTTTTAAATAAATAACGTCTTAGAATACTTACTGAAACTGCAATTTTCACGGAGCACATGCAAACAAGCATTATTGCTGTTAAAATTAGTGCCAGATAAAATGGCCGGCATATGACATTCAGTCGGTTGCTGAATCTAGAATTGATACATTATTCATCAAATACTAAATCTAATTAACTATTATTACTATGATACATCGACATTAATTAATTTGTGTATATTTAGATCTATGTTATTTATAAATAACTTATTTGGTTAACAACAAATATAGTGAGGATTCTAAAGTGCGATGTACTAGTCACCAGTGTACGCTGACGATATTTAGAGAGGCTCATTTGCTACTAAAAAACGTTTGGGAGTATATCTTTAGGGGAGAGGCGTACAAAATGACATATTAGTTATAAAATCTATCATCAAATCTTTATTTATTAATAATATTGAACACTTTAAGTAACTATATATTCTTTGGTTCATTACCTACTTAGAATTATAGAGATCAATCAATTTAATACAAAAACAATTACTAAACATTTATAAAAACTTGAACAAAAACCGTTTTGTCCGCCCTAGGCGTAAACTTGTAAGGAAGATAAATCATATTCACTATCGGAACTAAAGTCCAATGCTTTTTTAACCTTTCTTGTGTGTTTCTTTAGAACAGGCAGAGGAGTGGATTTAGCTTTTAGTTAACAACAATACTGTTGGTCTCTTACGTCGTTCTTTTACATGGAGGTTTTATCCCAACCCTGACGGTCTGTTATTCTAGAATAGTTGTGAGGTATGATGTTTGATTATCTGAAAAAAAGGTGGGTCAAATGACATAGTATGCTATTTTACCCGAACAAGATGTATGCCATTTTGTCCACATCATAACCTTCAACATTAGAAAACAATAACTAAAATTGTAACTAGAATTTTGTGATTTCAAAACATTCTTGAAGTTATTTAGTAAATTTACAATAAATTAATGCTAAATACAAACAAATGAACGTAAAAAATACTTACTTTTATGAGAAACAAAATAAACCTGAGTAAAACTTGTGACTGCAAAAATCAAACAAACACGTGTCCTCACCAGACGGCCCAACGGACACGACTGGATCCGCCACAGGTTACGATCTGTTACTAAGCGGCCCTTTACAGGCCATTGTGATATTTAGTATGTCTGTGGTTTCGGAAAAAAGCAGATGTGCCATTTTACCCGCCTATGCCATTTTGTACGCCTCTCCCCTATACTAGTTGATTTTAACACATATTAAACGTTACCTCTTTATCTTCACGTAATGGTCCACACATTGGGACAGTATATAAGTACAATACAGTTGCCATTTACTACTTTCCTTCGGGACCAATTCCAGGACAAGCTCGTTTAAATTAAGAAGTATAAAAGTCATGATCTTTAGTTGTCTTATTACTTGACCAATAAGTAGAATTATAGTGCACTGAAGGCCAGGATATGCTGAAAGCGAATAATGATACCTACTGTAACTTTTGATATCGAATGTAAATATTTGTTTATTTAATACTAGCTGTGCCCCACGTTTCCACTAGTGTTAAATTTTTAGACAAATTCGCCCTTATGTTGTTTCCACTTCTCGTATTTGCCAACAGTTTGCCAGATTGCTTGATATTCATAGTTACTGCTCCGCTCCTTAGGATTGTACCGTGAAGTAACATAGCCCATACTATTCCGTATAAATATGGCTATCATACACAAAAAGAATTTTTCTAATCCGACTAGTAGTTACAGAGTTTACGCGTTTAAACAAACATACAAAGAGTCAAACAAAAAATTTCTTCAGTTTTCTTATATTAGTATAGAATTAGTATAGATTATTATTAATAGAACATTGTTCCTCCTCAGATCAGAGTGACGTTTGACTTATTTGACTATCCGCGGTACCACACAAAAATTCACTCATATCATTAAAGTTTCTTTAAATATGTTTTATTATAGATATATTTTGTAGCCTAAGGAGTAAAATATAAGTAGTACATAAATAAAGTCCGTACAAAAGTTTGCCGGTATCGCGCACTTTCGAATTACGCTGCTAAAATCCGTTAAAATCCACTTTGGACTTTTGTGTGTTATAAATTCTACTTCTAATCTAATGAGAAAATCATAAACTAGCGGCATTTGATATAAGAACATAATTAGGTTTGTATTTTCGAAGTAAAACTTCTTTAGACGCGACTTGTGAAAAAACTCAGATATATTTTCGGACGAAAATAACTTATTTATGCAGGGAAATTATGTTAGTAGAGTTTTTGGCGGGATCTCGAGCTGTCATGTTGTGGTTTTTCTGTTAATTCATTAATTTAGGTTCTTTGACCCTATATTATGTATCTTTAGTGGCATTCTACATGATATAGTTTGGTATAGCCTAGATAGTTCTAACACGAGAACCGCCATCTTGTTAGATCCCACTTTGAAGATTAGAAAATACTACAAAGGCTTTGAAATATTGACACTGGCAAATGCTTCTGCGGCGCCAATAAGAGAAGAAGAAGAAGAACAATCACTACAAACTATTTTTGTTATATATGTTTGTACGGGCCAACCATACAAGTTTCTGCTGCGTTCGCTCGTTGCATCGCTTTCTGAGTATATTGTTTTATAAAGTCAGTGCATCAACATCGTTCAGACCGAGCAGCGGCGAACGCACTCATTAACATTATTATCACATATATTTTATCATTAAATCAAGTTATAAAGTCTTCCGGTGTTTTAAATCATAATTTAGCAATCAATAAGGTGTCCCGTACATCTTTGTGGTCCTTCGAGCAAAGAACTTTATCATTTTGGACCTCGGGTGTGTATCTTTGTGGTCCTTCGAGCAAAGAACTTTATCATTTTGGACCTCGCGTGTGTATATTTGTGGTCCTTTGAGCAAAGAACTTTATCATTTTGGACCTCGCGTGTGTATCAGTTACGTATCAAGAGTACTGTATAACGCAAGTGAGGTAAACTATCATCAAGCTGTGCTGTGAACAAGAATTACAGTGCTATAAGAACTATCCTCAAATTTCGAGTCCCGTCAACAAGCAAGGTTGCCACGGCTCGAACTAACATCATCAGCAAGTTCCGGTCTAATCAAGTAAGATCGTTTCATTATATTATCAGAATTACCTATATCAATTAAATCAAAATGATGCACGTGGAAGACACCCTCGCGAACCAGCAACAATTGCTGGGGGCTATAGATAATTTATTTACAAACTTCAAAAAAGATTCCTCTGACAGGAAAACTTCAGACTACATTAGGAGAAAGTTAGAAACACTAGACAAATATTGGCAAGAGTTTCAAGCTAATCATTCCAAACTATCAAAAATAGAGTACGCTAAAACCCATCCTTACTTTTCCACTAGTCAATACGAAATAGTACAGGAAAAATACGAAAATATTAGAGCAGCTATTCAATCTTATCAATCAAAAGAGGAAAGAATTCCAACGCCCATTCAAAAATCAGCAAACCCACTAGAAATCCAGCGTACTTCACACGAACAACCTATTTCATTTAAATCTAATCAAGGCACACTCAGCAAAACAGACATTATGCTGAAAAAGCAAAGCAGTAATTTTAAAGCATTTGAGCATACCATATCAAATTTAAACTTAGAACTCAAATCTCAAAAATGGGAACTAGATCACATTCTGCGTATTGTTCAGTCTCGTTGGTCTAACATAGATAGCCTTCATTGGGAATTGGACAGCGAGCTCGATGAGGGTAATCAAGAATATCAGCAAACCTATTTCAATTACGAACAAACCTACAATAACATAGTTGCAGTAATCAATAAAAAATTATACTCCGTTTCACATAGAGAATTATCTACCCCACAAATGGATATACCAACATTTAGTGGTAATTATCAGCAATGGTCCTCATTCAAGGATCTATTCAGCGAAGCAATCCACAACAATGCATCACTATCCGGAGCACAAAAGATGCAATTTTTAAAATCAAAACTTAAAGGTGAAGCAGAGAGATTGATTCAGCACTTACAAATAACATCAGAGAATTATACTACTGGTTGGAATATTTTAAACAATCGTTACAATAACGAAAAACTTATATTCAATTCTCACGTCGATATATTATTCAGCATTCCCGTAGCCCAACATGGCTCATTACATCATATTAAAAACCTGCATGATACTACAATAGAAAGCCTCAATGCTATCAAAAACTTAGGCGTCGACATATCATTTTGGGATCCGCTACTTGTACATTTATTATCTCAAAAGTTAGATTTTGAAACCTTCAATGAATATGCCGCTTCCATAAAAGAACCAAGAGCTCTACCTAAGTTGCAAGATTTTTTATCATTCTTAGAAAGCAAATTTACTACAATGGAATTTTCACGTCAGCAATACGACAACCATTCGTATAAATTATCAGCTAACATCAAGCAGTCATCATTAGGTCGTAAACAATATAAACAAAATTATAATAACATGAAGCAACCATTTACAATGCAAGGTCAATATGTGGCGCAATCGACAAACAAGAATTACGATCCTTTGAAATATAAGTGTCCGATATGCAATCAAGGCGAACACGGCATTTATTATTGTCAACGATTTCTAGAAATGACGCCTCAAGTGAAACGCAACACTTTAAGAAAATTAAACATATGCCAGAATTGTCTTTATAATCATAATGGAAATGGTTGCATTTCAAGTAAAAGATGTCGAAAGTGCAACGATAATCATAATACATTATTGCACGAAGCATTTGTACGAGTATCACATAACACGCCTGATGTCGATTCAGCAAGAAACTCGACCGCTAATCAACCTTCACGGCGTCTAACGAAAACGGAGTCGTCACAATTAGCGCGTGGCAACTCGCACGTATCATTTCAAAACAACATACCTGAAGTCCTACTTCCTACGGCGATCATTAAAGTACAAGCAGCAGATGGATCATTTCAGACATTGCGAGCTCTTTTAGATCAAGGTTCACAAACATCAATCATAAGCGAAAATGCCGCACAACTACTAGGCCTACCGCGTAAGCGATGCCCAGGTGTTATATGCGGAATAGGACAAAAAGATAGCAACTGCAAAGGAGAAATTACGATCAAATGTCAAGCAATTAGTAGCAATTATGAGTTTTACACAGATGTACTCATCATGAATAAATTAATCAGAAACCTGCCTAATCACACCTTCTCAAAGCCCTCTTGGTCTTATTTAGATAGTATCACGTTAGCTGATCCCAACTTCAATATAAGCCGTCCAGTTGACATATTACTGGGCAGTAGTATTTACTCTAAGGTCCTGTTGGAAGGACTCTGCCGGGCGGAGGAATATTCCGCATCCGCTCAAAACACACGTCTAGGGTGGATATTAAGCGGTGACGTAACACATTCTTACCAGTGTAACGTAGTTCTGCACAATTTAGAGGAAATACAAAAATTTTGGGAAATAGAGGATATCACAGAAGAATCGCCCTTCTCTTCAGGAGATCAACAATGTATTGACTATTACAAGTCTACCACTACGCGTTTAGAGGATGGTCGCTATCAAGTGAGACTACCCCTTAAAAACATTTTTGAAAATGTGTTAGGGTCTTCAAAACCCAAGGCCATAGCACAATTCAAATCATTGGAGCGAAAATTTACACAGAATCCCGATATTGAGAGGGAATACAAAAGATTTATGACAGAGTATCAAGAACTAGGTCATATGACACTCGCCCGCAAAAATTACAATCCTGAATGTTTTTTAACACATCATAGTGTACAAAATGTTGAATCATCAAGTTCGAAGTTTCGCGTAGTATTCAACGCATCGGCGAAAACATCATCTGGTTACAGTCTAAATGACATAATGGAAACTGGACCGAACTTACAGCAAGATTTACAGTCTCTGATCATCAAGTGGAGACTATACAAATATGCGTTCACAGCTGACATTGAAAAAATGTTTCGTCAGATATTAATTCATGAGCAAGACCAACAGCTACAAAAAATTATTTGGCGTAATTCACCACAAGATCCATTATGCGAATATCAATTAGCAACAGTCACTTATGGGACTAAAGCAGCTCCTTTCCTAGCCATGATGACATTAAGGCAGGTGGCTGAAGACGAGTGTTCCAAGTATCCAGACAGCCAAGCTGGCAAGGTCATTGAAGAGCAATTTTATATGGATGACCTTCTCAGTGGAAGCCATGACCTTCAATCAGCAAAACAATTACAATCCGATCTTATACAACTCTTAAAATCAGCAGGAATGAACCTAAGAAAATGGTCATCAAACTATTCAGAATTATTAATCAATGTCGATTCAGAAAAACAAACAAATGAAGTTTTCAATTTTAAATATCAAGAATCAACAAAAACTTTAGGTTTAAACTGGAAACCAAACACTGATCAATTTACATTTCTACCTATATTATGTACATCAGCAAAGAAACAAACTAAACGCACACTGTTAGCAGAAATATCAAAGTTATTCGACCCTTTAGGCTGGCTCACTCCTATATCAACAAAGATAAAAATCTTATTTCAAAAAGTATGGCTAGCAAATTTACAATGGGATGATCAGTTACCAACAGATTTAAACAATGAATGGAATATTATTAAAATAGATTTAGTAAACATCAAGCTATTTCAAATACCCAGGTGGTTTCATTGTAATAAACATGACACCTTAGAATTGCACGGCTTTTGTGACGCATCAATGAAAGCTTATGCATGTATCATTTATTGTAAAATCATTAGGACCGACAAATATGGACACGCCTCTATTTCAATTACAATGGTGGCTGCGAAATCAAGAATTGTACCACCAAACAAAACAATAACACTGCCTCGTTTAGAGCTTAGTGCCGCTCATTTATTAGCAAAATTAATGAAAAAGGTGAATAGTTGTCTGTCTGAGCATAATGTTGTACTATACGGATGGTCCGACTCAACCGCAGTATTGGGTTGGTTACAAGGCGATACCGACAGATGGAAGCCTTTTGTCGCTAACCGAGTAAAGGAAATTGTAAAAACTTTACCACCGAATAGTTGGAGATATGTTAAGTCGAATGAGAATCCAGCAGATTGCGCCAGTCGAGGTTTATCTGCTGAACTACTTCTTCATCAGTCTTCGTGGTGGAATGGACCAAAATGGTTACCTACTTTCAAAAAGAGCACCATTGAAAATCAGCATGTTTATATCACAAGTGAAGACATTAAAAAATCAAAGCAAATAAATGTTACGACTTATCCATATAAAGATATCCTAAGTGATTTAATTAACAAACACAGCAGTTTTACGCGCGTAACACGAGTACTCGCGTGGATACTACGAGTAAAATACCGTAGTAAACAATCTTTTTTATCAGTCGATGAATTGAGAAGAACAAAAATGTCTATTATAAAACATATACAGAGCATTGAATTTAAGAAAGAAGTAGAGCGATTACAGAACAAGAAAGATTTACACGTTAAAAGTAAAATACTTAATTTAAATCCATTTCTGGACTCGGAAGGAATGCTTCGAGTAGGCGGTCGACTTAAATTTGCACATATTGATAAAAACAAAATACATCCTCTTATAATTCCTCACGACTGCCATCTTACTGATCTACTTATTGATCACGCCCACAAAATGGTATTCCATGGCGGCCCTCGAATCACTTTAGCATGGTTACGACAGCATTATTGGATTATCGGAGGTAACCGAGCTGTCAAAAAGAGGTTAAGACAGTGTATCAGATGTCGAAAATGTTCACCAACTTATCAAAATCAAGTAATGGGAAATTTGCCAGAATCAAGAGTAAACCCCACAAGGCCCTTTTTTAAAACTGGAGTTGACTTTACGGGCTACGTAGAAGTTAAGGCGAGCAAAGGTCGTACAATAAGATCAACAAAAGGATACATATCCGTATTTGTATGCATGGCAACCAAGGCCATACATCTTGAACTAGTATCAGATTTATCATCTTCATCTTTTCTAGCAGCACTGAGAAGAATGGCTGCTAGACGAGGAACACCTCGACACTTATACAGCGATAACGGCACTAACTTTGTCGGCGCTAACAATGTGCTACAGCATGAGATCATAGAGCTTAAGAATATAATCAATGAAGAATTTTTATCGCATGTTAGCGAGATGGAAATAGAATGGCATTTTAATTCCCCTTCTTGGCCTAGTGCAGGAGGGTTGTGGGAAGCTGCCGTGAAAAGCCTCAAATATCATCTTCGTCGAGTTATTGGAGAACAAAAGTTAACATTTGAAGAATACGCCACAGTTTTAGCACAACTTGAAGCATGTCTGAACTCTAGACCCCTCTGCGCTTTAACAGAGGATCCTGAAGATATTGACTACCTAACACCTTCTCACTTCCTATCGAGTGGCCCGACGCTAACAATCATCGAAACAGAAAGAGATAAACGCACGAGATGGCAATTGACTCAAAAAATATTTCAAGACACTTGGAAACGCTGGCAAACAGAGTACCTCTGCCAGCTAACAGCAAGAAGCAAATGGTTAAAAGCACAACCAAACCTGAATATAAACGATATTGTCATCATACACGATGCAAACCTAGCAGCAGGGAAATGGCCAATGGGCCGAATTCTCGAAATCCACCCAGGGAAGGACGGTTATGTTAGAGTTGTCACTGTTAAAACAAAAAACGGTGTCATCAAGAGACCTATAACAAAATTATCAATTTTACCTGTCCACCACAATAAGTCAGATAAAGATGTTCCAGCTTCAAAATCATGTACTGAAACGTCATAAAATTATATCACGACTGAAAAAATCTATAAAGACAAGGACTTATCAGTTACATAGGAAACTTATGATACCATTTTATCGGCATACTAGATGACAACTTTGCCGAACAATATCGAAAAAGAAATGCACTCGGTCTCATCAATCAAGAATATTATTTATACTTCGCGTTAAATCAAACTTTAGTAATTTAGTCCTCACCTCTAACAAAATCATTCTTACATACATAAAATTGTTTAATCATCTTGTATATCAGCTTCATGAATAACCATCTATCAGCATCCATCAGCTTCTCTTCTCTTGCCCGGGAGCATGTACGGGCCAACCATACAAGTTTCTGCTGCGTTCGCTCGTTGCATCGCTTTCTGAGTATATTGTTTTATAAAGTCAGTGCATCAACATCGTTCAGACCGAGCAGCGGCGAACGCACTCATTAGCATTATTATCACATATATTTTATCATTAAATCAAGTTATAAAGTCTTCCGGTGTTTTAAATCATAATTTAGCAATCAATAAGGTGTCCCGTACATGTTTATATGTATATTTGTATATAAGTGTGTATGTATGTGTATATCAATTTTGTTTATATTTATTATGATATAATTAAATAATAATAATCATCATTATATTAACAATTTTTTTTAGATAAATTAAATTTATTTATTTTTATGGTGGCCACAATCTCACCTGATGTTAAGTGACGATGTGGCCCAAGATTATCAACACGCTAAACCTAGTGGAAGACTGGCTATGCACTTTCACCATTTTATAGAAAGTCCCTTGATTCCTTGCTGAATAAATTGTGGGAGCGAGGATCAATAAAATCTTTGAAGGCGGTTTGGACAGCCTCATCGGAATGTCTTTTTTTTTCTTGTATGAAATTGTCCAAATTCCGAAAAAAGTGGTAATCTATTGGAGCAAGGTTCGGGGAGTATGGTGGGTATCGGAGACATTCCAACCGAAGTTCCTCTAATTTAGCGACCGTCTGTCGTGAAGTATGGGGTCTAGCGTTGTCCTGAAGCAGCAGTGGGCTAGAGAGATTGACCAGTCTCGGTTGTTTAACGGCTAGCTTTTTTAACATGGTTTGTAATTGTTGACAATACAGATCTGCCGTTCAGATCTTAGGAAGCTGTACTGTATGTCACCAGCACTGATTCACCAAAAACTCACGAGTACCTTTTTCTGAGTTAAGTTTCGCTTGGGACAGGATTTGGCCGGTTCTCCTGGATTCATCTACTGTGATGAGCATTTCCGATTGTCGTAAAGGATCAATTTTTCGTCGCAAGTAATAATACGATTCAAAATTCTCTCATTACTGTGACGGTTGAGTAATGTAACGTAGCACTCAATACGTGTTTGTTGGTGTGCTTCAGTCAATTAATGCGGTACCCATTTCTTGAGCTTTTTCAGTTTTCCAATTTCTTTCAAATGAGTTAAAATTATTTTATCACTCACACCGAAGCTTGCCGCTAACTCTGACGTGGTTTGCGATGGATCCGCTTCCACGGTCCCCTTTAATACTTCATATACAACTAGGGTCTCAGGCCGTCCACGCGGTTTGTTTCGTAGGTAGAAATTTCCAGAACGAAAACGTTGACACCACGCTGATGCCACGATGGAATTCATGTTCGTAAATACAGCGATACTTTAAGTTTTCCATTTTGTGAAAAGAACGATGTCAAAGAAAAATCAAATGGTGCGAAAACAAATGAATCACTAATTCGAAACACAAATACACGAGCCTAAATTTGAAATAAATTTGAATTTGGAATTCCTAACGAAACGCCAGGAGATCAAGCCGATAAGTTCAACAAAACGTTGATTTCATATCTAAGGACCTAATAATAGGTCCTTTACCTATGAAATTGCCGTTCTGCAGTACTGGCCATTTCAAATCAAAATAATTTTTGTTTGGCTAAGAATTCTAATTTCAAATTAATTTTATTTTAAAAACATAGAATTCTTTTTCCACATGTAGATATTTGTTTATTGATTAATGTTACATTTTCATCGCATTTAAATCTTTTTTGTCATCATGGATACGTTAAAAATTCGAGTAATTATGGAATATGAGTACCATCGTGGCAGTAACGCGGCACAAGCGGCACGCAACATCAACGACATTTACGGAGCTAACACTACAAACCAACGCACCACCTGTTATTGGTTTGCTCGCTTCCGTTCTGGGAATTTCGACCTGAAAAATGAACCTCGCGGTCGTCCGAAGACTTTGGTCGACAATTACCAATTAAAGGTGATTGTGGAATCTGATGATACACAATCTACGGCTGAATTAGGAGCAGCTTTCGACGTTAGCGTCAAAACAATATTGGTCCATTTGCGTCAAATTGGCAAGGTAAAAAAGCTTGACAAATGGGTGCCCCACGAACTCAATGATCGCCAGCGCGAAGTACGCGTTGAGACGTGCCTTGCACTGCTCAGCAGACGCACAAATGAAGGAATTTTGAACCGCATTGTTACCTGCGATGAAAAATGGATTCTGTTTGATAACCGCAAGCGCTCAGCAAGTTGGTTGGATCCTGGTTCAGCACCTAAACAATGCCCTAATCGAAAACTTACCCCTAGAAAAGTGATGGTCACTGTTTGGTGGTCTAGCGCCAGTGTGATTCATCACAGCTTCTTAACATACGGGGTGAGCATTACTGCAGATGTGTACTGTGAAGAACTGAACACAATGATGGAGAAGCTGGCACATCTCCAACCAGCATTGGTCAATCGCTCGTCTCCGCTGCACCTGCACGACAACGCGCAACCACATACTGCACAACAGACGGTCTCCAAGTTGGAAGAACTGGGGTTGGAAGTTCTCCGTCATCCGCCCTACTCACCAGACCTTGCGCCTACAGACTACTACTTTTTCCAGAATTTGGATACAGGCAGTACAAAATGCCTTTGAAGAATTTGTTGCCTCCCGTCCAGCTGATTTCTTTAAGAAGGGCATCAATAAACTGCCACTGCGCTGGCAAAGATGCATTGATTGCATGGGTGATTACTTCGATTAATATAAATAAAAAATACATGAAAAAACATTATTTAAATTTTTTCATACAAAACGGCAACTTCATAGGTAAAGACCTAATATAATCGTTATATGTGTGCTACAAAGCCATAGTTTTACGTCAAACGTGCGTGAAGGTGACATATATATATATATACATTAATTTGTATATTTTTTAAACATACTTTATTTAATTTATATATTTTTAAGTCAATACACTACCATAGTTAATATCTTAACTTTGCCCTCCCAATACATCCTTGCTAATTTAATGTACAAGTATTTGTAAATATTTTGAAAAGCTATATTTTGTCAAGCACCGGCACAGTTTTAATATTAGCATGTTTTGAACTTAGTAAGAGCAATCAAAGTTAGGTTAGTATTAGGTTTTATAATAAGATCCCGAAGCACATTAGGACTTATTTGCCGGACAATGAGTTCAAGGATTATGTCAAGCAGGTTTTATTGTCAAAAGGGTGGATCACTATTTGAATGAAAGTGATGTCTAGAAGTGACTCTCTCTCTGTGAATTCACTAAATTACTAATATGATTATTTACTGTAATGTTTGTTCAGTTGAAAAAAAAGATTCTTGCCGGATCTTGTCGATGACTGGGATATTTTCGAACCGGTATTAGTGTTTTATCGTTCACAAGTACCTTTTTAGGTACATTGAAAAACTAAATTGAATTAACTACTTTTCTATTTTGATATAAAAATAAATAGAAACTTTGACTGTAGATTTTATTGGACGTACTATTATTTTCGATGTGTTGTTCTCCCGGCCAATGTGTTCCCTCCTTCCTACAATATGGAGTCCTTCAAACATAACGTGAAGAGATATTTAAGCAGGCCGGCATGACATCGACGATTATCGATGGATTGTAAATCCCGCGGTAGTCGCCGATGTTATTGGATTGCACTGTGCTCACCATCAGGTACAGAGTAGTAAAATTGCCATGCTTCGATAAAAAAGGTAATTATTTTCATCCCGTAATTTTATTTATACTCAATATGAGTATAACAATTCATATAGTCTATTAATTTTAATGAACTATTCGTGATCAGTGTCCTTCATATAGGATATCTATCGGGGAATTCGGAAATAATGACATGGACAGACAAAACTACAGATATATTAATATAGATAATACTTAGAAAGAACTTACCGATACAACATAAATACCCAGCATATGCATGAAAAATAAACGAAGCTATGTAGACTTTGATATTTGTTAAACTCCACGGAAACCACATATCGAATGCTAAAATTATTTTTTCATTGTTATTAATGAATCAGTTAGATTTTATTTATTAATTATTTAATATTAACACTCTAAAACAAATTGTAAGTAAATTATTATACAAACAAACGCCAATTTAGTATCAAGCTCCAAAATTTACATTAATTATTTTCTGTGTACATTTTAATTTTAAATTTCGCTTAATAAAAAAGTAACCAAGAGGTATATTTAATATTTGATCTTTTGTTATGTACCCAATTAACGAAAGTAAAACAGCTACTATTTAACTAACGTCTTCAGTTTCAATAAAATATATTTAAAAAAATAATTAAACTAATTTAAAATGGTTTTTGTCCCCCGATACTCACCCAAAAGTCGCAATGACTTATCCGAGCTTTGAATCATTTGATAAATGGGAGTGCATAGGTACAAAGTGGCACATAACCAAACACTCGCCACATACACCTTCAACAAAACCCTGGTGTATTTCAACAACTTCTTCTGCGAATCCAATACCAGATTTTTCAGCTCCATTATTAATTTCGCACTATTGTCTAAAGACAGAACGTATTCTACTAAAGGCATTTCAGTCATAGCATCTTCAAAGGCCATCTCGTTTAAGAAAATGCAAAAATCGTTTCTAAAAATAAGACACACTCCGAGAGATATGGTCATTATGATTCCAGTTGTCCAAATGCAAGCGCCCTGAATGAACAAAAGTAGTTCATTATAATTCGCAAGTACAAATCCCGTAGTGAAAATAAAGCAAAATATTCCGATAATAAAGTTGAATATTTGAAGAGCGAGCCATGGTTTTGTGTTCCAATTGGTTTTAGCGAAAATCGGTATTCCAGCTACAGACAGGACTCGATAGAAAGTATTAAAAGTTTCTTCCATGTTGAAATTGAGAAGTGATTTATTAGAAGTGTCGCTGTTGGTTTTTTACCAAGATTGAAATTGGTACAATCGAGAACAACGATAATATTTAGTCGAAGAGATTTTATTATAAATTACTATAAAACAAATATTACTTTTCTTATTTCCAAGCCGACTCTACTCAACAATATGTAATATATATATGTAATACGTATCCCTTTCTTACTAGAAATTGAGTATTTAAAAATCATATTATAAAACTCAACGTATCTCTGTTTGTATGTCCATGTTCATTTAACGCGAAAACCACTAATATGATTTATATGGATCCTTTAATTATTTTATCTGGCCATGTTATAGGATATATTTTGTTACATAAAGCACAATGCGAAATAAGCATTGACGATAACGGTCGAATGAATTCTCAATAAAAAAAAACGCTTTTGGGGTGCTTAAATGGATTACGCTGAGTAAACCATAAGAGAAGTATCAAATTAATGTACTACATAATTGTACATCTTAAAAAGACCTATAAAAAGTCACCAATAGCATATGTCTGCCTTCTAAGGATCACCCCCAAAAGCATTTTTGAGGCAGCACAATTCGCGCGTGCGCTCGACCGACAGCATTCTGTAGTCCACGCAAGCGGAACCGGGGGCACAGCTAGTAAAAAATAAAATATAAACTATGGATAATAACTACATGGCGCCCGCCCGCTTCTCTACATATAGTTTTTTCTTTTCGAACTGACTATACTGTTAGCCCTAAGATCCCTGAAGCCATTAGAGACTTGGTTTTTATACCCTATAGGAATGATAAGGAACATTGAACTTAAATATATTAGTAAATAGTACAATTACAGCCCTTTGTCACATGACATAAAACAACAATCAGATTGCATGATGTAATTTCTTGTAAATCGACAGATTTTTGTTCAAGGGTTTTTTTTTTTTTTGTTCGGCCGTTTGTGTGGTTTATTAATTTTGCTCCCTAAAACACATTATTTCGAGTGTTGCTACTTCAAGTTTCCCAAGTACCCAAATATAAACATTGCCGTATATTAGTTTTGTTTTGTTTTTCGGTGTTCTATGAAAGTACAGTTTTTGTCATTGTATGATAATGTATATTATAATATTTTGGATGAAATATACAAACCGATATTTCAAAAAAATCGAAAGGCAATTGTATTATTGAAAAAAAACTTAATAGCTATTCTTAAGATATGAAATCTTAACATTGTATTAATACTACACTTATATATAATTAATGAACTAATAATGTATTATAAACGTTATAACATATTTATAAAATAATAATTTACAACTATTATTCTTTTTTTTTTATATATAACAAAATTGATATTCCGAGCACCGCTGCGCGTGACTGTACCTGCCACACCAATCTTCATAAGGCTGTACTTAAAAAAATGACAAAATGATATATTGTGGGAACGTGTCACGTGTCACTTTTGTCATAAATACTTGAGTGAGAACTCTTTGATATTTTGATTTGACGAGAAGATTCCCTTTGATACCTCGTATATTTTGCCACAGACGTGTACGAATGTCATTTTGAATGAAACGGTTTTTTATGAATATTTCGCATGACTTTATGAACTGTACTTAATTTGCAGTGAAGCATTTATTGCGTTCCTTTTTCCACAGATTACTTAATATTTTAACAGTTACTTATATTAAATTTGTGCCTAAGTTAGAGAGATGGTTATAACACATTGTCCTGTACAACAGTCTGATTATATTTAACTAGCTGTTCCCGCGGTTTCACCCGCTAATTTAAAAGAAATCGCTGGTTGATTATTTATAATACTTCAGTATTGACAATATTTTTATCGGGCGGGTATGCGTTACAACTCACACGGCTCGTTCGCGACACTACACCTATAGTCATAGACCCGAGCCGAGTCTTAACTTATTTTAATTTTACATTATCTCCCAAACTATTCGTCCAAATAATATGCTATAAGAGGCACAGTTTATCTACATAAAATTTTCTTGATGATGAAGTAACATTCGTTCGTAAGGATTAATATGCCATGTAGATCTTAAAAAGAACTACAAAAAATCAGCGGGGGCGATAGGCTTAAAAATCAACCATGATCATTATCATCATCAGCCTTTAGCAGTCCACTGGTTGACATAAATCTCTCCTAAAGTTCGCCACCGGATCCGACCTCCAGCTCTCAGCATCCAGTCACTTCCAGCAGCCTTTCGCAAGTCGTCGCTCCATTTGATTTAAGGGCGTCCTGCATTACGCTTTCCAAGACGTGGTCTCCACTCAAGAACTCTTCTTCTCCTTCGGTTTTCGGTTTTTCTACATACGTGTGTCCTACCTGTTTTGACCTACGGTGCTGAGACTCTTACTGTGGAGCTGGTTCCCAAATTAAAAGTCACTGAGCAACCTATGGAAAGAACTCTTAGGGAGGTTAGGAGTTTCTCTGAAGGATAGAATTCGTAAAAATTAACCGACTATACCTAAATATCAAAAACTGTCGAAAAATTTTTCTTTCCTTGAATCTAAGACCGAAATAGTATTTTCATATAACCTGCATTGAAAGTGCGAGTTTCAATGCCTGTTGAACCATCCGAAACTAGTCTATTTCAGACGAATGCGACTGTTTCCGGGAAGAAAATCATGTTTTCCTGCCCGCGGAATAACGTTGCAACACTGCTTTCGATCCTGTCAGAGTATCTTTTGATTATGTGAAAGCTTTATAATTGTCATATTAGCTATCAACTAAACTGACACATATTATATTCCTGCAACAAAATTAAATAAGAAATACAATTTTAATATGAATACAATAATTACATGTACACCACAATATCTTATTGACAAACCAACAACTACAACTTTGAATTTATTACCTAGAAAATGAAAATTAAGATACCTGAGTGCTTACGACAAATATTTTGTGTATTCGCACTTAGTCTGAAATTCTCTAGTTCTGGTTGGCTCCAGACATTAAAACTCGCACTTTTGTTGCAAGTTATATGAAAAATATAGTATGTGACGCGGGATGAAACACGAACTAGTCACACGATGTACTATTTTTCACAAATATCTTTAATGTACATATATTAATTTACTTTCTTTTAATTGAGTCTATATCATTTAATTCTATATAAATTCCGTTTTAACATTTGTCATTTTTTATATGGCTTAATACTTTGTTGAATAAGAACAGCTATTCACAATTATATAACTATAAAAAATATTAATATTCTCAGAAAATCTATATTAAGCGCTAGAGTGCAGGAATGACTTTTGTCACCGTGACTGCTTCGTCACCCTTGTCCGGTCCAATGGATATGTAAGGTGCGCGCACGTTGCGACGTGACACAACAGTTTTATCCATAGAATTGACAAGGGTGACGAAACAGTCACGGCGACAAAGTCACCCGTGCGTGCGTAAGTATTGTAGAGAGTGCGAATTTTATGAGTTTGTTTACATGTGAAGGGTTGCTTCTGGAACTCTCAGTCAAATTTTAAAAATTCTTTGTGTGTGATAAAATTTATCAAAGAAGGTTAATTCAAAATTATTACAAACATTTAAAGAAATTTGTTTTAGTCATTGGAAAATACATTTTAACGAAAGATCATGTGAGAAAGGAATCTGGTATAATCTGGTATATCTGGTAAATCAGTGTGAGCCTCCTCGTATACCCTGGTTTGCTACGACAAAGGCAGGAAGTTAATGTCTGTTGCACATTGGTTGAGATCCGGACATATTCCATCAAATTAATATAAATATATGACATAAAATTGAGACAATCACACTTTGTGACGTATGTCAAAAAGTTAATAACGTTGATCATGTTCTGATGGAGTGAGTCCTGTTCGAATCAATTAGTCAGAGCTTAATGAGAGTGCGTTTTGTTTGAACAGACTAGACGTTGGCATGTATAATAAAATATTGGGTAATACATCCACTGATAAGGCAGCCGCCTCTTATTTCCAAAGAGAACATTTGCTGATGGCGTCATCTTGTTGTATTATTAAACATTTTTATAAATAACTTTAATTAATTATGAATTTAGGATAAAACAATGAAATAATATTGTGTACGCCGCTTTAGATTTTTTATATTTTACATAAGTTCACTTCAAATCCAAGGTGTCAACAGACTAGCCAGTCTGTTCAAATGAATTGCTCCTTATTTTATGTTACGATGTTCGGATACTAGGGTTACGATACGATGAGGCTGGCATATGCGAATTGTATGAATTATAACAGTTAAGAATTAAAAAAAAGGTTATGGGCTATATAAGTTCACGCTACGACTCTAAGGAGTGGAGTAGTAACCATGAACATAAAACTGTAAGCAATTACAAGAAATGAGAACAACAATTCACGGGTGTGTCGGCGGTGGCGAGATAGAGAGTTGGTTGAAACAATTTAACACGGATAAAACTACATACCGTTGTAATCAACTAACAAAAAAGTTTACATAAAGCCGTTAACAGGTTTGACGAACAAAAATTTAAAGGGTAACAGTACAACAGTGGTTTCATATGAGTGTATAGCCAAGATCATACCCGCTGTGAAGCAATAAGTTAAAGTCCAGCGGATGCTTGTTAAAAGACCTAAAACACCATCTAGATTCTTTTAGTGCCCGTCCACCCACTAGAGATAGTAGGCACCTCTTTGTATCGTCTTTCCTTTTTTTTTAGTGTTCCGTACCTCATAATGTAAAAACGGAACCCTTATAGGATCAATTTGTTGTCCGTCTGTCTGCCCATGTTTCAAGACCCTTTTTCTCGAAAACGACTTGAGGTATAATAAAGTTGTAATTAATATGTCTATGGCCACATGCAGCTGTAAAACATAAAGTTTCCAGGATAACGCATTAAAGAGATACGTCACTTCATACTTAAAATATCGCTCACGGACCGATTATCAAAACCTAATAAGGTATAAGGCACGTATATAGTCTTGAAATTTGGCACAAGAAAGTTCTTTTAACAAAAGTTAGGGAATAAATCAGAAAATTATTATGCAACAAAATTATATCCAGTTTTTTTTTCTCGATAAAGGCTTGAGTATACAGTTGAAATTAATATCGAATACTAAGATATATAACCTCGTCCTGATGTAAAACAGTTTCTAGGTTAACACAATTAAAAGATACAGAGCACTTCATAATAAAAATATAAAAGTTGGACTCGGTAATGATACTTAGTGACTATTTTACGGTTTTGGCAGCGTATTCCAAGAAAGCGTGCTGGTAGTGATTTTTTTTTTTCAGAGTACGTTACACGTTTTAAGAGTTATGTTACTATAAGGCCCACTGGCTTAACTAATACTTGTGGCCTTCCACAAGGGAGGGTACAGCTTCTCATAAAGGTAAACTAGTTGTCGCCCGTGAACGCAAGTAGTTGTCCCACGCCATAAGAAGAAAGAACAGTAATTAACTACCAATAGTATCTATCAATTGGAAAATACAACATATTGTTTGTATCACAAACAAGTTTTTTCCATATAGGTACTATTTTTAAGCACGGATACAAAAGGAGAATATTCGGCAAAATTAACGTATCGCGCATACTCCTAAACCCCCTTTATGCGTCTGTGAGTCAAGCCTTCAAAGGAACGCTTAGTCCTTAAAAACAACAGCAATGAATAGATCAACTTCATCATCTATTTTATTAGCTATAATATAAAATACTAATATCTACAGCAATCTGCAGTTATTATAACACAAAGGAAAATAATTATAAAGAAAAATATAATTATCCCCCCGAGCGAAGATTCATTACGGCTTAATTATCAGAATTCATGTTCTGTTTAAAAAAATCTTTTTATCTTTCGTTTTTTATATTTGTTGCTATAATGAACAAATGGATCCTTAAAAAGTTGTAATGGGATTTGTGTCGTAAATTACTTTTTTCTTAAACAAATTATTTTGATACACTGCTTTATGTTTTACTGCTATTAAAATGAAGATAAGTATTTTCAAGTATTACTTTAAATATAACCTTTATTCGGAGACTTTATTCCGAGTATTTTTTTATCGTAGCACGGCATAATGACTACACTGTACCTGATGGTGAGCACAGTGCAATCTAATGACATCGGCGACTACCGAGGGATTTACAATCCGTCGATAGTCGTCGCTGTCATGCCGGCCTGCACTAATGTCTCTTCACGTTATGTTTGAAAGACTCCATATTGTAGGAAGGAAGGAAAACACTATCTGGGAGACAGTTCCACAGCCCCACAGTACGGCAAAGATACCACGTAGCAAATTTCTTTGTTCGAGCCGAGATAGAGGTCACCGTAAAGCTGTGACTCCGGAGACCAGCGCGTGGGGTTCTGTTATGAAAGGGAGAAGAGGGAATAAGGTTAAACAGCTCTTCAGAACACTCGCCATGATACAGACGGTAGAACACGCTCAGCGAGCCGATGTCCCTGCGCAGCTGAAGCGGCTCGATGAACTTAATAACGTCTGCATCATTTACAATGCGGAAAGCCCGTCTCTGCAGCCTGTCCAGGGCTTCGGGGAGGTATTAAGCGGATTCGTCCCAAAAGTGCGAACAGTATTCCAAACAAGGCCGAACTTGGACCTTGTAAAGCATATACAGCTGTTCGGATGTGAAAAACCGTCGCACCCTGTTCAGGATTCCGAGTCTCCGAGATAGGCGGAAATGACACTCCCGATGTAATCCCTGAAGTTAAGGTCGCTGCGAATATCCATACCTAGGATACTGAGGCTATCACGCTTTGCAAGCGAGACGATCTGAAAAGTGAGAAGAGGGGAAAACGGGCGATTTGGCCTTATGTTACAGTATACAAAACCTGTCATATTAACTTCTTGGTTTAAATATAAAACTTGTTATGAATATTGATTAAGATTCCAGGATCGTCGAAGTTGTACCTAGTTTTTTTATATTTCACGATGAAATATAACATAGGGAATATAATGAAGCTTAATACGTAAGATTTAAATACAAGTATATAGTATTTGTTTCATGACAACGGCTTATTGTTACACAAAAACAGTGTAACAGACAGACTTTGTTATTGCACTATATGTAGGGGAGAATGTGTAACCGTGGGTTAAGGGGTACAGTGAATAGGCATAATGACTATGAGAAAGAATCATTGAAATATTAATTTTAAATAATAAGTTACAAAGACTCAATTTTTTTTGTTTATATTTATAATTAAAACGAAATGAATATGCATCTATTAAAATAAAAACATAAAAATATATTAGCAATCCACCATATTTTGTCGAACACCAATCAGAGCGAATGACGTCAATGCACCGTTTTTAGATTATTTTATGGTTTCAAATTATGTTGTTGTCACAACCAAAAACCCACGAGATATTAGCAACTGAATATGGATTTATTAAGGCTAATAGACTACAGAGAAATTCAGTACTTACAGAACTCTTATTATTGTACCAAAATACACAATGTACATTATATTAAACGCATAAGCTAATTTTGTAGTTTTCTTCTTTTTTATATACTACACAGGCGGCAAACAAGCATACGGCCTGTATTATCTATTGTACACATTCGGTGTCACTCTCACTCTGAATGGTCGCCGTTGTATTTGAACTCTACTGTGCTTACCATCAAGGGATGTGCAGTCAAGTGCTGAGCTATTATAAGAAAAAAACACGGCCAGATAACATGGCAATGAATTAAAATAAAAAGCATGTAAATCGGATAAGTCAGACCGCGATAAACATAAAGTACCTACTCAAATGATTCGCTTGGACGCATATGCATACAAAGTCGAGGACAATAGCTAGTATCCAATAAAAGGTAACAATCAAGCTAATAATCCCCCCACACTACAAAGGATAAAAGGGAAATAAATCATCACATCGTCGAGAATAATGGCCTCCGCGCCGTGAGAATGAAAAATAACTATAACACAAAAGACTAGAGATTTATGATGTTTGTGTATGACTGAGGAATAGTGTCAACTCATAGAGTAGTCGATTATTCATTGCACGGAAAAGACATTTATTAATACAGTACTTTCGATATATTATTGGTTTATATTCTCTTGTGTTTGGCTACAGTTTTTCCTTATCCCGTTTTACTTATAAACAGGCGGTCATGGTATTGATAATGATACTGACAAAGCTTTATAGTTAGTACCTATATGTAACACGTCACAAGTCAAGTACTTTGTAGTGAACAACAGTTTTTGAAGCATAGATGGCTCAGTGGTTGCGTGTACGACTTCGCGTCGATTGACGTGAGTTCGAATCTCTGCTATGAGCCTGAGCTTTCGTAGAAGGAAAACATCGTGGTAGGACATTTTCTAATGCCCGCCTGGCTAGCTACCACCCTCAAGTTGAAAATCTGTCGCTAAGCACCAATAGGTGTGTTCCGGCAGCTGCACTTGAGAGCCAGTCTTCCACTAGGTTTAGCGTATTATCATCTTGAGTCGCATCGTCAGTTAACATCAGGTGAGATCGTGGTCACTAAGCCAAATCCTATAACGATAAATAAAATACCATACCGCTATACCCCTTGATTACTAGATATACGCCGTCTGGTCCCAGAACACGACACGCCTAAGCGTGTCACTATGGTCGATGTTACATCTAATGTAAAATGGTCGCAATCCAGTCGAACACAAATATCGTTTTTCTACCGCCTCACTGACTAGCTATAACTCTCAATTTGAAAATATATCGCCAAGCAAACGATAGGTGTGTTCCGGCAGCTGCACTTGAGAACCGGTCCCTCCATTAGGCTTAGTTTGTTACCACCTTGGGCAACATCGTCACTTAAAATCAGGTGAGATAGTGACGTACAAAGAATACGGCCTTATCATAGTCAGTACAGTCCCTAAGAATTCCTACTAGTCTTAAATGATTCACGTAACCATAAAATAACCTTAGAAAGAAAATGATATAACCGAGGAAATCCCACATTAACTTCCCATAATATTAACAACAATTGGAAACATCCCAAACAGGACAAGCAAGATGAATTCCAAAAAAGCATTAACATTAATAAAATACACAAGAATAATTATAACATTTTTTAATTTCATTCACCCCCTGCCGCGGCTAGATCGTAAACCAATAAAAATATTTGGCAACCTCTTGTTCATAATAAAATAAAGCTTAAAGATTGCATTGAACTTATATGTGTACCTAAAGTAAAACCTGTATCGTAAAAATCTCATATTGAAAAAAAAAATTTTTTTTGTTTATTCAAACTATATCGTTAAGCCATAAAGGCCTTGAAGCCTCAGACGGCTTTTACAGCTTCACTCGGGATTAGGGGCGAGCGATTAGGGCACTCAGCCGCGAATTATTGCAAACAAAATACAAACAATATTTTTATAGTTTAGGTATTTACAGTTCGACCTTTCTAGACAATGCTCGGTTCTCGTCGGACGGTCAACCCGCTCCCGGCCTTTGACACCGCGAGCCGCGCCATACGGCCTTTCTGCCGTATTTCAGGCCTTTTTAAAGAACCTCATGTCATATATAGTCCTGGGGCCAGTAAAAACCGTGTTGGGTAACCCGTTCCAAAGCTGTAGTGTATGCGGAAAAAATGGTGTATCCTAACAAGATGATGGCTCCCTTGTTAGAACTTTGTAGGGAGTTTTTGTGGCATATCAGAATTCATGATCCATGTTATTATTCCCAATCCACTTCACTTGTGCACAATAACCAAGCTTTATTATGCATAACACCACTTTTATTACACAATATAGGATCAAATAAAACAAATTTATGAATATAAAATGAAAACCACTACATGACAGTTTGAGGTTCCGCCAAAAATTATGTTTAGTTGTCATAAAATATTTTAAATAACGCATGCGCTATCCGGGTTGTTTAAGGATTTTGTCCTATAAAATAAGAAAGCCGATAACACTGATAGTTTTGTATGGCTGGAAGACTCTTTTGAATTTATAAATTTAGAACGAGACTGGAAAATAATTTCAAAGATATATATTTTCAAGGCACTTATCGATCAGGAGTCTTGTCAAAAAGTGTCATAACAATATCAACCAAGACATGTTTTTATAGTAAGCCACCCCGCGTTAGTAATTTATTATTTCCACCAGTGGTAGTACCTCAGTGTTACCACCGCGTTCCTCTCGTAGCCGTTTGCCCGCGTGTAGGGGAGAGCGGGGCTGGAAGTTCCGATTTTTAAATAACATCAAGTTTTATTATAAAAATGAAGGGTTTCATTTTCATCATGTGTAAATATTGAACGGTTTTTTTATAGTTTATTGTAATATAATAGTCACTTCTACTAATATCTCAATAGTTTCTTTTACAGAAGTAAATTTATGACAAATTTTGGAACGGAACTTTCAGCCCAGCTTTGGGGCGAGTTGTTCCTCCTTTGAGGCAAATTGTTCCGCTTAGATTATGACACTATACTGTCAGAATAACATAGCTTTTCTTAAATAAAACAACAATTTCTATAAATGTATGTATGTAATGTTTATTCTTCACACAACTAAACTTAAAAAAAAAGCCAGTAATGATCCAATTTTTTTTTTAAATATATTTAAATTATAATTGAGATGACTTAACTTATAAATCTTATCAGATGCATAAATAAACTTAAAAAACAACAAAACTAGTAAGATTCATATAAATGTTTCGTTACATAGTTAAATAATAATTGAGATCTATCAACCTATAAAACTTATCAAGTGTATAACTAAACATTAAAAAACAAAAAATCATAACTAGGAACCTTCAGATATTATTTTTGGTTTAGTTAAATTATAATTAAGATAAGTCATCAGTTTTACTATAATCTCCATTCTTAATCATCAGCAATCTTATTCATCACTCATTTCTTCATCTCACAGTTGGGACACACATAAGTGACTTCATCACCTTCATCTAAACATTTGAGATGATGAGCCCAATTTTTACAAATAGTACATTCTATCCACTTTTCTCTTGGACGAGAATTTGAATATGAATCACAACAAATTATACAGTACCATTCCAGATCGTTACCGCTGTCACTCTCGCTTTGTTGTAATACCCTTCGTTTAGCTTTTTCCTGAGATTTTCCCTTCCCTTTCCCCTTGCCTTTACCTTTTCCTTTACTGTTATCGTTGTTTTCCTTTTTTTCTTTCCTTGCAATGTCTTCATTCTTTTTTGTCTTCTTCTTTGCCTGTTCTTCAGATAACGCATTTTTTTCAGGTGTGTCAGTTAAAACAGCCGTCTTTCTAATACGTCGTCTTGTAGACGTTTGCAATCTTTGTGGTGCCTTTGGTTTCGCATCCTAAAAATAAAATAAAAATGGTTAGAAACATTTTAGGTACGATTGAATATCAATTGGGGTAAGTTGTTCCGGGGAACAACCTGCCCCGCCGAGGAGGAACTTATAGCCCCAAATTACGTTTATAGACAAAGACTGACACACTGAGAAACTAATATAATCAGTTAAAAAAATACTTAAACAATAAGATAGCTTATGTCACTACAATTTTGGAAAGTTACGCATGTATCGGTCCATAATAAACAGAGATAGATCGAATAGTTTAAACACGAAAAAATTTACTTACGTGATGTTTAGCAGCCACATGCACACAGCCACTCAACCGCCGTCGCCGGAGTAACTAAAATGGTTACCGGCGCGGCGCGTTACCTGACGCTTTACCGGCGCATTTCACATGTATTGCTATCTCTTTTCCTTACAAAGTTATTGCTGTCGGAACAACTTACCCCGGGAACTTCCAGCCCCGCTCTCCCCTATACCTTCTGCGCATGCGCGTGCGACGAAGAGAAGCGTCGACGCGTTCGCCATACAAACCCGAAACCGCCAACCGCCATTCCATAGATTAATATGAATATAAGTAAATAGATGAGCTTGTCAAAAAATATTTTTTAATCCGAGTGTCTCGTTCTAGTGGTAATAGTTGAAAAAAGTGGCCCAGCAGTGCCGCTGCAGCTTAGTGCGGTTTAACCTTTAACGTGTCAGAAAAAGAAAAGAAAATCTACAAAGTACCTCCTTCTCTCATGACTATCCATATCTTTATATAGCTCAAGAGATTTATTTGTACGCGTTCTCTGGAATAAAGAGAGGCATGGCACAGATAAACTTCTTTGGAGATTTGTCTCTACTTGGGACAGCCCGACTGGTGGAATACCTCCACCTTACATAAGATCGCAGCCACATATAAAATAAGCAGTGACGACAATGTTTCGGAAAAATACGTTTTTGGTGCACTTATATGGCTTACCACAAAAACTTAGCGATAGCATATGTATATCTTCTAAGGATCACCAACAATAATCAATTTTGGAGTAGCAGAATTCACGTGTGCGCTCAACCGACAGCATCCTGTAGGTCACGCGAGCTGAGCCGCAGGTGCAGCTAATACATTATAATTTGTGAATAAATATTCACAACCCTACTCATGACCTACGGAGCCGAAACATACCTCAGCTCACGGTTGGACTGGCTTAAAGTCGCTCAGTGAGCTATTGAAAGAGCTATAATCGAAATTTCTTTGAAGGATAGAATCATAAATGATTTAATCAGACAGAGGACTAGGGTTATCGACATAACCCAAAAAAATAGCTATTTGAAGTGGCAGTGGAATAACCACTTATGCTGAAGAACGGATAACCGATGAATACCGAACCGAACCGATGGCACCGGATAAATAATAAAAATATAATAATAATTTAAATAATACATCAAGCCTGAACGTAGATTTGTATCAGTGGAATAACTTTTAGAATCTGATCAGTTATACAAACCCATTCACAAACTTAACCTCTGTATAATAATAGTATGGATTTACCCACTGGTTGGGCGTGGTCTTTTACATTTTATGTCAAACCGTTGGAAACAATTGATTTTTATTAATAACTGTCTGTGTCGAGACCACAGAACCAAATTCCCGTTGTTTTTTTTTTCATTTCTCATCAAAGCTTTTCAAGGTAATATTCTTTACTTATGAAATTTAAATTTTTGATCCTTGAAATAAAATTAATAAGGAGAAACGGAGCGATAAATCGAGTTGGTATAGTCGGTATAGAGTAGAGATAGTTGGTATAGAGATGTTGCATACAAATACATACAAAAGATATTTAATCAAGACCGGAAAATAAATAAACAATAATTTTGAAGAAAAATATATAAACATATCTTAATAATATAACAAAATATAATTAATGTGTGCATTTCAAAAATGTAACAATGTAAGCCGAAATCATTTTGGCATAAAAATAAGTCTCCATAACATTTATCAAAGCCATCTGAGACTGTTCCTCTTATTATAATATTATTTATTCCCTTTGTAACTAATTGCGCCCATCGATGGGGACTATTATTTCAATACTTTTTCAATTTATCCGTGCCCTTTATCAAGATTGCAGCATCCCTTTCATCTTGATCGGTAAGTTTCAAAAATCGGTTAAGTTCGACGTTGCGTAAGGCGAGATATTACTATAATTCAACTCTTTCACAACATAAGGTATATTTTATGCCTTTTACCTACTACCTGAGACAGACCTAGAAAGTAAATTACGTTTAAAACTACGTTTTAAAACACTATATGTATCTGCCAACTAAACTGAAAAGTGTATTTGTCATATTTGACACTGGCAAAATTTCCTATATTGGGTATAGGCCATAACAAAAACTATATGTATAAAATTAAAAATAATAAAAGCAATATGGAACAATAAATGTTTAAAAGTAAACTTCACGTAAAACTTCTTGGATCTTCTAACAGATATATTTATTCCTAGCTGTGCCTGCGGCTCCGCTCGCGTGGGCTACAATGATGACCCCATTCCACCCACGGCGATCGCCCGCCGGTTATTTTAAAGATAAAAACTCTTATTATTTTATTTGCACAGCACCCTAATTATTTTTCTAAAATTAAAGTAGTCTAATAACATCAGCTATCTGCATCAAACATATCTGCATCAAAATAACAGCTTTTTACCAAGTGCATATGAAAGTATATACGATACCCAACAAAAAACAATTTTTAAAATATTTGTGTCACTTTGTTCCGGGTAATCTCCGAAACGGTTGGACTGATTTTGACGGGACTTTCACTGGCAGACAGCTGATGTTATAAGGAATTACTTAAGCTACTTTTATTTTACAAAAATAAGTAGGGTTCTACGCAAATAAAATAATAAGCACTTTTAATAGTCCACGCGAGCATAGCCGCGGGCACAGCTAGCGGATAATATAATATACAGTCATACTTACATCAAGAATAAAAAATAATTTAAGCTTTATACAAAAAGATAAACATATATTTAAAGTATTTTTTTTTTATTCATTGAAAGTATTTTGTTAGTTAATAAAATGATCAATTATTATTATTATTAGTATGTACATATTGAATTATATAAAAATAAATAGAAACACAAATAAAAGTATAAATTTTTCTGAAAGTTATTTCCATCCGAAAAAAGATCAGAACTCTCAAGTCGCGTCTAAATAAGATTTACTTCAAATATATATAGTATATAGCTATTTCGATCGTTTTCGTCTCACACACAATTAGGGTTGCCAACTTTTTAAATATGAAATATAGTATTTTTGAAGCTATAACATGAAAAACTATTGTTGGTTCAAATACATATTTCATTTTTTAAAGGAATACTTTTTACTGCTTGATAGCATTGAAGTAGTACGTAGTACATAATACCTCTGATGATGATGACAAATAATCAAATTGACAATGACATACTAAGTGTAGTTCAGAAAGAGATAAAGGCTGCGGCCTGCGTTCCGTTTTACGCTTTAACATTTTGGAATAAACAATGTTGCCTAATTTTTTTATCCAATAAAATTATAGAAGTTTGACGCCTCTTATAGTAGGATATTATATTATATAGTAGGGTTGGTAACTCTACAAGCAATGACTAGCTGAGCAGAACAAGTTCGTTCTCTATATATCAAAATTTTCCTAAATCTTTTACAGATTTTTACAAAACCATCATAATAAAATATTATGGAAAAAAAATACATTTTCTTTTGACAACAGACATATATTGTATTATTATGTAGAAAAATAAAATGTTCAATGCAATCGAAAACATAATGCTGCTCTACCTTTTTTAACTATACATTGTTTACATCTAACAGTATAAACATGCTTGCTTTTCAAATAGTTCCTCATAATTGTACCGCATTCAGAATGCATTGGTCTCTGGCAAAACAAACACTTGTATTGCACCAATAAGTTTTTGTTGCACACAAAACAGGTTGCATATACTTTTTTACTATCAACTATATTTGATTCATCAGTATTCATTGTTATCGAATTTTGGTCATGTGACGAACAAGAATCACCTTTGCTAACCTCAGTTGCATTTTTCTTCTGTTTTGTATATCTTTCACATTCAGGTACTTCATTACCGCTAACATAATTAAAGACGTTCACTTGACGTCCAAAGAAATAATTATAAGGAACATCGATAGCAAAATCATTATTTGTATCAAAACATGTGATAACCTTACGAGTGGTGTTAATTTTCCACTGCACAATATGACAGCCAAGTTCCCACTTATCACAGCCAGTTTCTGTAATCCAGTTATTCAGTGCTTTGAACATGGACTTTATATTTCTTTTCAATAGATGTGTATTGGACCGCATTGTAAACACACGGAATTTTAAGCCAGGGCTCAGAATAAATAGTTTAGCTGCAACCATGAATAAAAAATAAAATAAATCTTTGGTCGTATACAATTTCTTAGGTGTGCCGAAAACTAAGAAAATTTTAAATAATTCTAATGAAACCTCATCAACACATTTCGACATTAACGGTCGAAGAAATGTGTATTCGGAATTCTTTTCAATGTAAATCAATATGTAATTAAATGTTTCATTTTTGTTTGGACTTTCAACTATTGAAAGGTACCAACAGGTTTTTGATTTATCCTTATTAAAACCAACTGATGCAGCATTACACACATTACAATACTTTAAAACAATTGGTATGCAGAATTTTGGGTAAATATAGTTTGAAGCAATGGCTGACGACGTTGCTTTCGAATCACCATGACCAGTCTCCATATGTGCTTTGACAATGATATCAAAGCACATTTCACTTGACAAAATTCTTTCTATTGGCTGATTTTTATTTAATCTTTGGCGGATCAGCCAATCTTCACCCTCAACTGTGATAACTTCATACATTGACTGAGGTGTACAGGACAATTTAATTTGTAAAATCTTATTATATAGCAAAAATCTGTTCCACAACAATTTTTGAGAAAGAATGTTTGTTTTATTTATTAATTCCAGTTCTTCAAAATAGGACTTTCTAACACTGTCATAGTCAAAATCATCTTGTTCTTTATCAAACATATTTCTAGTTTCTGGTACCAATGGAGGGACTTCATTTAATGGGGTAACTACTTCTGTGACATTCATATTACTATTTGGATTCAATTTATTGCCTCTGGGGTATGTAACACAACTATATCATATCCTCATTTACTTTTTTTGTTATATTTCATGGCTCCTGGCATTTCATGGCTTGGCAATTTTGCCAATGTAAGTATGATGATCTACATTAGATACAATATATTATGGGTTTAAAAATTCAGCAATAATGTAAAATAAAATAGTTTTGATCCAAAAATTGTCTTCCTGCATTATCTTAAATCACCTATATTGTATCAACTCTACATGATAGGTACTTATTTTATTAAATGTTAATACTCAAATATAATGCACTCAGGTCACTATAATGTCTTAATATGTAATGCCTCATAAACGCTGATGAGTTCTGGGATACCTGAAAGACAAATTGAATGTATCAATATAATGTTACAAATATAAGGGCCACTTATCTGCAAACAAAACTAGTCGTGTCTTCATTACTGAGGACAGTATGTTTACACTAGTTATTTAAAAACAGTTCATTCGTTTTTCATACCTTTACTCGTATAATAAAGAAATTCGGGCTAATATAATAACTTCCAAGCTCTTAATTATAGAAAAACTGTTAATTTACAGAATAAACTGTGTAAAGATAAAACAACAACAAAAATATAAATAAGCTTTCGTTTTAATCGACAAAATATGACAGTTCATTAGTTTAGGGATTCCATTTTCAGTGAACACAGTTTGGTATTTTTTGTATCGATTATCTCAATACGATGTTCAATTAAATTGATTCATAGTAAGTCGAATCGAACAGTCTACATCGTGTTTAGTAAGTATGCTCGCTGCGTTACATTAATTTGTTATACTCCGTAAATAAATAGGTGTTCATAATTGTTTATCTCAATGAAGCATAGTCAATTTGCTGAAGTTGAAGTTGGCTGAGGAAGGAATGGTTATTAAAGTAATTATTATTGAATAGTTTATATTTCAAGAATTGATATTATAAAAATAATATTTAAGTAGTTTAGTGAAAAAAAGTAGTATAATGTTTACATTTTTATAAGAAACTATTTTAGTTCTCTATAGTAGTAATATTTCATGTATGATAAATAAATAATATAGTACTTAATATGTGATATTTTAGTAAAAACTATTACTGATTTTATGAAACAGATTCAAAAAGGGTTACCAACTCCAAAAAAAATAATAATGCCTATGATCAAAATAAAATAGCCATAAATAACCCTAAATGTAATATTCGAAAGCCCCAAAAAAAACCTTTTTTGTGTATCTACGCAAAAGTATTGTTTAAATGAGTTTCCCGTTTTATTAAGTTAATAAAACTATGAAGTATAAATATAGAGGTATAAAGGTAATAGGGAAACTCTCCTATTACTAACTTGACCGCAGACTAACAGTACTATTGCTTTTTTTACTCTTTTTGGTCAAACTACTGATGCAAGAAATCGAGTTATTATGCTAAGAGTGATTGTTTCATACAACCTGCCGCTCAAAGTTGAAGCCAAAACCACAAAGTACATTATTATATATACTGAAATAGACTTATCACTCTCTTTTCATTGGAGCGCCTCTAGTAAAATTTGCTGGAACTAATACCAAAGGTATGTATATGTATGAATGTACGAGTATACTGCGCAGGTTGTAGGTATTTATGTATAGAAAGCTTTTAATATTTTTATAATTAATGTTAATGTGCTTATTCTATTCTAAATTTATATTTAAATCTAAATAAAATTATTTACTTTCATTTTTTATTTATAAATTTCTACTTTTAAATGTATCATTTACCTACAATTTATTACGTTTTTATTTTATTTACATCTGGCACCAATTGCAAATAAAAAATCGACATCTTATACCTAGCAAAGCAGTTAGAGGTACAAAACACAGTTTCACACACTCAAATCAAATTCAAGTGTACGCATGGGTCAAAGTTTATAAGAGGTTTCTGAGTCCAGGGCAGGTTATTTTTAGTGAGAGAAGCAAGAAACATGAGCAGATAATCACTTTCACGTAAAAAAAGTAAACTCAATGAAAATCACAGGACAATAATATACTCTCTAACACTGCAGTGTGACCAGATTTAAATCCAAGATTCTGCTACATTGCAGAAAAAAAGAAAAACTCTAAGTTTTTTGACAGTAACAGCTGCCATCATAAATGATAATAATTTACATATAAAAAATATGCACCAACGACTTCACCTACGTAAACTATCTACATAACCTTCCATATTAATTAACATTTTAGACACCGTTTTACAATAAAGCGCAAGTGCTTGCTGCTTATTCCTCATGTTGCCTAATATATTAATTGTTAATAATGCAGTTACTTTAGGTTGTATAAAGGTAGGTAGGTAGGTATGCAGTACGGTACGATTTTTAGTCTTACTCACTCTCTGATATCTTAGTTCGTCTCAATAATATTCTTAAAAGTTAAAAGTACAGGTGGATGTGTTGGTTGGCTGGTGTACTTTGTTTATGGATGTCACGTTGCAATCATATACACGTGCTTTGAGTCACTACTTGTGGTTACCACAGTACATACTAAGTAAGATAGTATCCTTAAATAATTTTTTTTAAGCGTAAATTTATTGCTTTGCTATTTTTTGCTGCGTTGTTATTTGAAACTCGATAAAACGAAAAAGCGACAATAAAAATAGACAACCATTATACATACATATGATTTGGCCTACAAGAGAATGTTTTGATTGTCAAAATGTCAATGTCAATTATGACATCGGGATGTTTTATCCGGATCGGGATAAATTATGAAATCGGGACATGATGTCAGGATGAAACACACATCCAGTTAACTCGATGCGATAACATTAAAAAACTAGAACAGATTCGTAATAAAATGGATTGAGACAATTCTAGTTAGTGAAAGTAATTACAATTTAAATAGACGCACAACGATATATATTCCTATTGTGATTCCTAGTACCGCCATTTAGGGCGGTCGTGAGCTAGGGCAGCCGATAAACCTTGGGCAAAACAACAGCGCCATGTGGTCCACCAGGGACGTCGATGAACCCTGGGCAAGACAACGGCGCCACGTGGTCCTCCAGGGCGGCCGATGAACCTTGGGCAAAACAACGGCACCACGTGGTCCACCAGGGCGGCTGATGAACCCTTGGCAAGAAAACGACGCCACGCGGTCCACCAGAATAGCCGATGAACCCTTGTCAAACAGAATGGCGCCACATGGTTCACCAGGGCGACCGATGAACCCTGGGCAAGACAACGGCGCCACGTGGTCCACCAGGGCGGTCGATGGACCCTTGTCAAGAAAACGGCACCACATGGTCCACCAGGGCGACCTATGAGTCTTTGTCAATACAACGGCACCCCGTGGTCCACCAGTGCGGCCGATGAACCTTGGGCTAAACAACAGCGCCACTTGGTCCACCAGAGCTGCCGATAAACTCTCGGCAAGAGAACGGTGCCACGTGGTCCATCAGGGAGGCCGATGAACCCTTGGCAGGAAAACGACGCCACGTTATCCACCTGGGCGGCCGAACAACCTATGTCAAGAGAACGGCGCCACGTGGTCCACCAGGGCGACCGATGAACCCTGGGCAAAATAACGGCGTCACGTGGTCACCCTACAAGTCGCCCTACAGGTCGCCCGACTGCCGCGACAGAATGAGCTGGTTATGATTCCAGTCTTGAGCAATTTCAGGATACTATAATAACCGAGGTCTTCAATATCAGACACCTTGAGCAAAAATGTTTCTTGCCGCAAATGTCAGTCGTTTTCGTCGATAGTAGTCCGAGTGTTTCCGAAACTAGCCAAATACGTTACTCAAACATGTTTCGACTTGTTGAGACGACATATATATATGTATATCATTTATTTATTTGTGTATTTTTGGTTTAAATCAAATCTTCGCACCATAAAGTAAGTATTTGTATTTAAAAATAAGTAGTCATGTAACAGTCGTCACAAAATTCGTACTAATCTTCAAAATAACTTGCTTATACTAAATCCTTAACACTATGATGATCCACTGCTTCTACGGAGGGGTTCTTCGAGAAGAGTGTCTTCTTGAGTCTTCAGGTCTTGAGGAGTCTCTTTCATGATGTTTTGCGTATAACTGCATTGGACACTGCGTGCCGGGCACGAATCGGGTGCTATATTTATAGAATCATGAGAGCGAGACAGCGCTAGCGACCTCTCTCCCCGTTTCTATCTAAGTTTGTGTACAATACACGATTTCTAGCTAAAATACTACTAGAATCTTATTGGAATTACATAATTCTTATTTTTAACAACTAGTTAGGTTTTACCTAATTAGAATGACATTGTCATATTTTGTCAAAATTGCGGGAGCTGTTTACAATATGACTTAATTTTTAGTAAAGTCTCACCGAGAGTCGTAGGCAGCCTTTAAAGGCAACTTGAAATAGCTTCACTCTGCGTGCAACTACTGCCGTTCTGAGTGTTTTAATTCTATGCATGAAATACTATTTACGCCCCTAAAAATAGCCCTAATTTTTTTAGGCCCTAAAGAAGCCCAAAATGCATATTTCTGCCCTAAATTTGGGGCTAAAAGCCTTAAGTTGGCAAACCTGGATTCAAAAGCATTTTAATTCGTTCTGAGAATCGACTTTATTCTGAGAATTGTGCTACCCTAAAAATGCTTATTGTGGGTTTCCTTAGAAAAGAGATCTACAATTATGTATGTACATTAATTTGATATATGTATCTCTTATGGTTTACTCAGAGTAAGCAATGGCTTTTAAGCAATTAAATGTAATTGCTCCAAAAGCGTCTTTTTTTCGAATTGATTCACTATTATCGTCACTGCTTATTTCGTACGTTACTTTATCTAACAAAATATATCCTATAACCTGATTGTGTGCAGTTCACACGCGGTAGAAGTGACAACAGACCACATAAAAATATGTTCATTAAAAACGAAAGAAAATAATTTTAAAGAAAAATATAATTATCCCTCCGAGCAAAGATTCTTTACGGCTTAATTATCAGAATTCATGTTCTGTTTAAAAAAATCTATTTATCTTTCTTTTTTTACATTTGTTCCTATAGGTAATGAACAAATGGATCCTTAAAAAGTTGTAATTGCATTTGTGTTGTAAATCACTTTTCTTATGCTTTATGTTTTAATGCTATTAAAATAAAGATAATTATTTTCAAATATTCCTTTAAATATAACTTTTATTCACGGACTTTATTGCGGCTTGGCCTTATATTACAGTATACAAAACCTATCATAGTAGGTCTTTACCCATGAAATTTCCGTTTTGTATGAAAAAATTTAAACGATGTTTTTTCATGTATTTTATATTTGTATTAATCGAAGTAATCACCCTTGCAATCAATGCATCTTTGCCAGCGCATTGGCAATTTATTGATGCCCTTCTTAAAGAAATCAGCTGGACGGGAGGCAACAAATTCTTCAAAGGCATTTTGTACTGCCTCTCGGATATTGACTTTTTTTCCCGCCAAGGAGTTATCCAAATTCTGGAAAAAGTAGTAGTCTGTAGGCGCAAGGTCCGGTGAGTAGGGCGGATGACGGAGAACTTCCAACCCCAGTTCTTGCAACTTGGAGACCGTCTGTTGTGCAGTATGAGGTCGCGCGTTGTCGTGTAGGAGCAGCGGAGACGAGCGATTGACCAATGCTGGTTGGAGATGTGCCAGCTTCTCCATCAGTGTTCAGTTCTTCACAGTACACATCTGCAGTAATGCTAGACTACCAAACAGTGACCATCACTTTTCTAGGGGTAAGTTTTCGTTTAGGGCATTGTTTAGGTGCTTAACCAGGATCCAACCAACTTGCTGAGCGCTTGCGGTTATCAAACAGAATCCATTTTTCATCGCAGGTAACAATGCGGTTCAAAATTCCTTCATTTGTGTGTCTGTTGAGCAGTGCAAGGCACGTCTCGACGCGTACTTCGCGCTGGCGATCAATGAGTTCGTGGGGCACCCATTTGTCAAGCTTTTTTACCTTGCCAATTTGACGCAAATGAACCAATATTGTTTTGACGCTAATGTCGAAAGCTGCTGCTAATTCAGCCGTAGATTGTGTATCATCAGCTTCCACAATCGCCTTTAATTCGTCATTGTCGACCAAATTCTTCGGACGACCGCGAGGTTCATTTTCAGGTCGAAATTCCAAGAACGGAAGCGAGCAAACCAATAACAGATGGTGCATTGGTTTGTAGTGTTAGCTTCGTAAACGTCGTGCCGCTTGTGCCGCGTTACTGCCACGACGGTACTCATATTCCATAATTACTCGAATTTTTAACGTATCCATGATGACAAAAAAGATTGAAATGCGATGAAAATGTAACACTAATCAATAAACAAATGAATACTTTTGGAAAAATAATTCCATGTTTTTAAAATAAAATTAATTTGAAAATAGAATTCTTAGCCAAACAAAAACTATTTTTATTTGAAATGGCCAGTACTGCAGAATGGCAATTTCATAGGTAAAGAAAGACCTATTATTAATTTTTTGGTTTAAATATAAAGCCTTTTATGATTATTGAATAAGATTCCAGGATTAACGAAATTGAACCTACTTCACGATTCATATTATTAAATATATAATGATATTATTAATAATAGTAGGTATATTAAGATATTTCACGATGAAAGACTTAAATTTAGGGAATATTCGAAAGTATTTCGAAAGTAGAAAATTCCACGTGATTAACTATACATATATATGTGTATATATATGACGGAGCATGGTAGTCCAGTATAGACATCGTGGTGTATCCCACTTCTGATGACGGAGCAGGTAGTCCAGTATTGTTTTCAGAGACAGTGACGTTGGCATAGCCAACGTCATTGTTATCATTATTACTGGATTGTTGAATAATTGAAGTAATGAACAATAAATTAGTTGTTCACTCTCCAAGAACCGACAAGCGAATGTGTCTCTCAGCTACAGCGAGCGGCCTTATATAGCCAAATGGTGGGGCGATCGTAGTGAGTCACTTGTTTACGCTGTACGAAACACGTGTAGAGATAACATAGCTAATCGCATGTTATTTTGCGCCGACACGACCATTCTGACCGGCAGTGCGCGCTCTGCATTAGCCGAGATGTTGATGTTTTACCGACGACTATATCTGTAGCAAGTAAATGTTTATCTTTTACATTGGTATCTGTATACTGTTATTGCGCAGTACACTGTGGTACTATGTTATTGCGCAGTACACTGTGGTACTATGTTATTGCGCAGTACACTGTGGTACGGTGTTGTTGCGAGCGTACACTGTGGTACGGTGTTGTTGGGAGTGTACACTGTGGTACGGTGTTGTTGCGAGCGTACACTGTGGTACGGTGTTGTTGCGAGCGTACACTGTGGTACGGTGTTGTTGCGAGCGTACACTGTGGTACGGTGTTGTTGCGAGCGTACACTGTGGTACGGTGTTGTTGCGAGCGTACACTGTGGTACGGTGTTGTTGCGAGCGTACACTGTGGTACGGTGTTGTTGCGAGCGTACACTGTGGTACGGTGTTGTTGCGAGCGTACACTGTGGTACGGTGTTGTTGCGAGCGTACACTGTGGTACGGTGTTGTTGCGAGCGTACACTGTGGTACGGTGTTGTTGCGAGCGTACACTGTGGTACGACGGTGTTGTTGCGAGCGTACACTGTGGTACGACGGTGTTGTTGCGAGCGTACACTGTGGTAGTACTGTGTTTGTGAGTACACTGTGGTAGTACTGTGTTTGTGAGTACACTGTGGTACTACTGTGTTTGTGAGTACACTGTGGTACTACTGTGTTTGTGAGTACACTGTGGTACTACTGTGTTTGTGAGTACATTGTGGTACTACTGTGTTTGTGAGTACACTGTACTGTGTTTGTGAGTACATTGTGGTACTACTGTGTTTGTGAGTACACTGTGGTACTATGTGTTTGTGAGTACACTGTGGTACTATGTGTTTGTGAGTACACTGTGGTACTATGTGTTTGTACGTACACTGTGGTACTATGTGTTTGTGAGTACACTGTGGTACTATGTGTTTGTACGTACACTGTGGTACTATGTGTTTGTACGTACACTGTGGTACTATGTGTTTGTACGTACACTGTGGTACTATGTGTTTGTACGTACACTGTGGTACTATGTGTTGGTGCGTACACTGTGGTACTATGTGTTGGTGCGTACACTGTTGTACTATGTGTTGGTGCGTACACTGTGGTACTATGTGTTGGTGCGTACACTGTTGTACTATGTGTTGGTGCGTACACTGTGGTACTATGTGTTGGTGCGTACACTGTGGTACTATGTGTTGGTGCGTACACTGTGGTACTGTGTTGGTGCGTACACTGTGGTACTGTGTTTGTGCGTATACTGTGGTACTGTGTTTTGTGCGTATACTGCGGTACTGTGTTTGTTGCTTCGGTGAGCACCCCACCCACGTGAACTGACTTCAACCGTTTAGGCCGCCTGCAGTAATCTAATGCAGCCGAAGGGAACACCAGTTAGGTGCTCAAGTCTGGCGCTACAGCTGCTAACAGAATACAAAGTAAACCAGCACAAGTAGTCTTTTGAAAGCTCGACCACTCCTGACTAATAAAGTCAAGAAGCTGAGCCAAAGCAATCGGAATATTCTTACCAGCACAAGTACTCGCTTGAAAGCTCGACCACTCCTGACTAATAAAGTCAAGAAGCTGAGCCAAAACAATCGGAATATTCTTACCAGCACAATATTCTTTTGAAAGCTCGACCACTCCTGACTAATAAAGTCAAGAAGCTGAGCCAAAGTAATTGGAACCCAAGAATTCTAGTCAAAACGCTATCACGACGAATATGATAGGCACGAGGTACTTCGTTACTCATTCAACTGGCTTCATAAACAGTTGAAGACAATGAAATCAATAAGTACTGGATAGGTCTCACCAATTTCACAGAAACAGTTTCGTCACATAGTCAGCAGCACCCATCTCTCACCAATTTCAACACAACATTGTAAAAGTCGTCGTCAGTGAGTAAGACATTTTGGTCTACCCGGCTACGGGCTAGCCAGGACGTCGTGGTCCAGCTATGGACGAGCATGGACGTCGTGGTGCAGCACAGCGTTCTACCCGGCTATGGGCGAGCCAGGACATCGTGGTAAATTGAACAAATTGAATTGTGATTGTTCCTGTTGCATCGGTATTCCATTATTGCTCGAGATGTGTACTCCAGGTTGCAATTCCCTTGCATCATCAGGTTGTTGAGCGGAAGTGGCAGGTAATCCCACTTCTGATGACGGAGCAGATAATCCAGTATGGACATCGTGGTGTATCCCACTTCTGATGACGGAGCATGGTAGTCCAGTATGGACATCGTGGTGTATCCCACTTCTGATGACGGAGCAGGTAGTCCAGTATTGTTTTCAGAGACAGTGACGTTGGCATAGCCAACGTCATTGTTATCATTATTACTGGATTGTTGAATAATTGAAGTAATGAACAATAAATTAGTTGTTCACTCTCCAAGAACCGACAAGCGAATGTGTCTCTCAGCTACAGCGAGCGGCCTTATATAGCCAAATGGTGGGGCGATCGTAGTGAGTCACTTGTTTGCGCTGTACGAAACACGTGTAGAGATAACATAGCTAATCGCATGTTATTTTGCGCCGACATATATGTTTCTGCTTTCTGGGAGGAATGGAGAATTAAGCGTATATGCATTTAGTAATCTGACAATTATTAGTGTAAAACTAACTAACCGAAAAGAAAAAAGGTCCCTTACTTAACTTATGTAGGTACCTGAGTGGTGTGTGTAGAGTTTCTGAACGCTTACTAAAAAGCGCCCTCCAGCGTGAAAAAATAAAAAAGTAGTTATCTGCCTGTCATGGCGTTGTAGATGTTATATGTGTAAAATATTATAAAAATAAATACAGTTTGAGAATAAATTAAATTGTTATTCATTGTGAAGAACTGTACAGTGTGCATGTGTGAAGTGCAGTGTTCATGATTGTATATAGATAGCTAGTAAATGCAGTATCACTGTATCGCTCGAGCGACTACTGGCTCAAGGGTTCCATGCCTAAAAAACGGACCTAGGCTTGAGTTGCGTAAAATAAAATGATTTGCGATGTATTCCTTAACTGAAAGCTCAGCCTTACCTCTCCTGTAAGATTTTGACCAACAACTCTACATGTAAGCGCATAAACACCTTGCCAGGTACTACCTGGACACCTACCGAACGTGACAATAGTGTTCGATTGGAACGCAACCACCGTACACCAGGTGTACCAACAGGCATAGTAGCACGCTTAGGTGACCAACATGAACATGGTGATATCCCGTCACAGACTCCCTTTTAGTTTGTTGCATTTCGGGATCAACCAGCGTATATCCAACTACCGAGATTTTTATAAACCGGCACAACAACGACTACCGACGATAGTTTACAGATATTTTATCGGTCGCTGTTTTTTTTTGGATTCTACTGGGCTTACCATCATGTACAGTGACGTCACTTTGCTGTTCTACAATAAAAAAAAAAACAACTGTATTATGATATTTGTGGATTATGAATAGATATATTAGGTTTCTTAAATGAAACCCTTGAAACCGCTGTAAACATACAGTACACAAATAATACGCTTGGACGCAAATTCATAAAAAGTCGAGGACAATAGCTAGTATCCAATAAAAGGTAACAATCAAGCTAATAATCCCCCCACACTACAAAGGATAAAAGGGGAATAAATCATCACATCGTCGAGAATAATGGCCTCCGCGCCGTGAGAATGAAAAATAACTATAACACAAAAGACTAGAGATTTATGATGTTTGTGTATGACTGAGGAATAGTGTCAACTCATAGAGTAGTCGATTATTCATTGCACGGAACAGACATTTATTAATACAGTACTTTCAATATATTATTGGTTTATATTCTCTTGTGCTTGGCTACAGTTTTTCCTTATCCCGTTTTATTAATGAATGGGCGACCATGATATTGATAATGACACTGACAAATCTCTAAGTCCCTGTATATAGCACATCACAAGTAGATTGTAGTCAACAACGGCAATCACAAAGAGGTTAACCACCGACAGCCATCTACATCCCGAAGTGCAACTTCGTACAACCACACACCAGCAAGGTGTAAACTGGAATTATATTATTTTTTTAACTACATAGGTGGTAAAAAAGCGTACCCGCCGCCTGATAGTAAACAGTTACCGTAGCCTATGGACGCTTGTCCATAACCCCCCTACCCCAAGGAGCTCTGGAAATCCTACTCACCGCAGTAACACAAAACTAGGTTATTTGGCTGCGATCTTCTGTAGGGTGGAAAGGTATTCCACCAGTCGAATTGCCCTGAATAGAGAAACTGTCATGATCTAGTCGGACACACAGTCATCTTTCTAACGCCTCACTGACTAGCTACAACCCTCAATTTGAAAATCTATCACCAAGCAAACTATAGGTGTGTTCCTGCAGCTGCACTTGAAAACCAGCCCCCCACTAGGCCTAGCGTGTTATCATATTTTTTATTTTATTTTTATTTATCGTTATAGGTTTAGCGTTGTGGCCACAATCTCGCCTGATCTTAAGTAACACGCTAAGCCTAGTGGAAGACTGGCTCTCAATTGCAGCTGCCGGAACACATCTCTTGGTGCTTGGCGACAGATTTTCAACTAAGGGTGGTACCTAGCCAGGAGGGCTTTATAAAAAGCCTTACCACCATGCCATGGTTTCCTCAAGATGTTTTCCTTCACCGAAAGCTCAGGCTTACTTACGTCAATCGACGCGCTACCATTGAGCCATCAGTGATTCAATTAAGCCACCATTGCTTGGGCAGTATCGTCTCTTAACATCAGGTGAGATAGTAACATACAAAGAATACACCCTTATCATAGTCAGTACAGTCCCCGAGCATTCCTACTAATCTAAATGATTCACCTTATCATAAAATAACCTTACAAGGAAAATAATATAACCGAGGCAATCCCACAGTAACTTCTTATAATATGAACAACAATTGGAAACATCCCAAACAGGGCAAATAAGATGAATTCCAAAAAAGCATTGACATTAATAGAATACAACAGAGTAATGATAGATTTTATTTATTTCATTCATCCCTTACCGCGACCGGGTTACAAAGTAATAGGAACATTTGCAACCAACCAAACAACCCCTTTTTCATATTACATGAAAAATTTAAAGATCGCTTTATTCAAGCATGTACCTCTATGTACCTAAACCGGTATCGTAAAAACCTGATACTGAATAATTAACTATTAGAGTTCTTGGGCGTAAACATTTTTATTAAGTTTATGCTTTTACAGTTTGACCTTTCTCGCTATTGCTCGGTCCTCGTCGGGCGCCAACCAGCCTCCAGCCTCGGACATCGTGCGCCGCACTATTTTATATGGCTCTCCTGCACTATTACCTCGTTCTCGCTTAGGCAGTGGTCTGTTATAGTTGCTGGAAGCGACGTCTAGCATCTGGAGACGCTGAACGCCACTTCCAGCGCAGTGTTGACTTCGTATCGATGGTCGCTCTGAGGAACCATCTAGCGCGTCAGTATTAGCCGTGCACTCATAGTGAATAGATGATTTGTAAAATAAAATATGGGCGACCTGATATTTTTAAGTCCTTTTTATAAGTCTTTTAGCGTACTTTTTGACCAGTAGCCCTAGCCCTAGCCTAGTTCCTTTTCTACAATCTTAAACGCTAATAGAAAACCAAAAAATGTATGAATTTGACATATCTCATCACGTGATTTAATGTTTGAGATATGTCAATTTCATGTTTTTTCGTGTTCTATTACCGTTAACAATTGTAAAGGTATCTTGGCTAGGACCCCAGTTCCATCTTTAATATAAAAGCTGATTTATACGTATTCAGTCGCTATTGCCTGTCTCGCTGCAGGTAGAGCAAGTATACACAGTACCTACTTATTTTTTTATGCCAAAAAGGCAGCAAACAGGCAGACGACCCACCTGATGGTAAATAGTTACTATCACTTATGGACAACTGCAATACTAGGGGTAATACTCTTATGTTGACATATTTCAGTTCTTTTTTAGCGAACCTCATGTCATAATCTTGAGCAATAACCGTGCTGGGTAACCCATTTTCACAGATGTAACGTACGCGACAAGAAGGTACTAGAGATCCTTAGTATTGTCTTGATTCAGTTAGGTTTTAGGGTGTGGGGTCAGTTGGGAAGAATAATAAAGTAAATCGTAATTGTAAATTGAAACTAGGATAATATTTTGCGAAGAGGTATTTTCTGATCCGTCCCAAAGGTACGAAATCTTTAGGGACGGGACAATTACCATACAAAGTATTAGTCAGAAAGTACTCTGAAAGAAGTAATAGTGCTGGAGAGCCGTGTAGCGCGATGCGCTAAATTGGAGGCTGGTTGGCCGCCCAACGATAAATGAGCAGTACCATGAAGGGCTGAACTGTAAAAAACTAAATTAAAAACATTGTTTACGCCGAAGTACTGCTCTGTATCAGTTATTCAACATTTATAAATTACACTGACTAATTTGAAGGCGATACACCGAAGTGAGTTATTTAAAAGGCTTACAGTATGCACCAGCATGTACCGCCCACGCCACGCTCTAACCACCTCATTATTAGATGTCTGAAACATTACTCCATGGGGCATTCTAAATCGTATTACTTAGTGCACAAATAAGGTTTAGTTTTAGTACCGTTATTACAAAATTAATATAAAAATATTTTACTCAAGCTTTAATGTAACCTCTATCTCAGCCCGACATAATATGGCCGCTGTCATAATTGTCTTTCCTTACTTTAAAGTTGTGGATTTATCATTTATTTTTTACTGTTTAAATAATGTTTACAGTTAATAATTATATAATTTTACTGTATATAAAGAGAGGGAGTCATCCAGACATGACTATCATTCACGAAATGGTCCCCCTAGAAATAACCTTTTGACAGTAAGACCTGCTCGTCTTAGTATTTAAACTTATTGTCCGCCAAATCGCTTATTATTATAATATCTATCACTAATCTAAAAAAACTCTCTGTTTGTCTTACTAAGTTACATAATTAAGTTTGGTTTGTTAATTCAACAAAGTATAAATGATGAGACGAATAAAACTCAGGAAATCTTACTTTGTAGTTAAAATGCACAACATTTCACGTACAATAAACAACATATTTTATTTTATTGCTACGAGACCGAACAAATGTGCCCAACGCGTATAAATTCTTTATCTAAAACACATCTCTATTTTACCGTAAAAATCTCGATATTGACGAGAACTACGCAAGCAAACACTATAAATCATTTGTCTTTTTTTGTGTCAGTGTATTCTTAAAACCGTTCGACAAATTAGATTAGTTTTTAATACCTATTTTATTTAAAGCTGCATAAGCTGGCTTTTTTAATTTTCATTTTATTTTTCAAATAGATAGTTCAATTTAATAAATTTAATGAAATCATATTTCTTAATTAATATCTTTGCGTTTAAAAATTCAGATTAATTTTGTGATGGTATTTTAGACCTAAAATTTTGTACATAATTGTAGTCCCTGTGGAAAAGCATTAAATATGTATCTAGATCTTTATATTTCAGTAATATGCTAACCTACAGTAAGCCGCTAAACTACATGAAATACTAGTTAAAACGACTCGCGCGCGATTTATACTACGTTGAAGGTAGGTAGTATGTCAGAAATATGCCACCATAACAAGTGTAGATGTAACGTTTCAACTCAATTATGTGAGAACGCACAGAATACGAACACGCAGATATTAATTTTGATAACAAAAAAAAAAACAAGTTTGGTCAGACTTTATAGAGTGTAAGTCCGACTGAACTGGGAATATAATTTATGGCTATTTTCATATAATTGTATCGCAGTGAAAGTACATTTTTTCATCACTAATATTCCACAGGCAATAAATGGAAATCACCTGTTTTAATTGTGACAATTATTCTCACCGTGATTGCTGCATATTCCGAATGTTAGAGGTCTTTCCAGAGAACGACTTTTTTTAAATACCACATTACATTTATAGCATGCTTATGAATACTGTGAATTATAATCTGGTGAAGTGAATTCATATTCGTATCACACATAGATTTGTTTTGGATCCATGATAACCATTCAAATAAAAAAATATTTTTCATATCATATGAGAAATAGCAATGATGCGAGAACCTTTCCATGCCTAAGCTTAACTGATAAAGCATATATGCCCATTAATAACTTCCTATAAAAATAAACTATTTGAAATCTAAATGTTTTTAATTATTGAGTCCATAACTAAATCACTTGTTTCATTTTATTATATTACTCGAATTAGTATTCAGACTCTTAAAACCATATTAAAACGTGTAGTAAGTACAATAAATATTTGTAAAAAATGCAATGCACAATTTTATAAATATATGGTATTACATTCGAGTGATAACTGTATGTCGCGTATTTGATAATCGTCCACCTTCTACAGGACCCCTATTCCTGGGGCCGCGACCGCATTATTAATATTCAACATGCGCTAAAATGATTTAAGGCTTGCTACACCCAACATTTTCCTATTTGTGACTAGGATGAAAGAATGACTCGTAATGCGTTTTCGTATTTGTAACTCGGCTTAAATTTTATATATAAACTAGCTGTGTACACGGTTTCACGCGTGTTATAATAATGTTCTGTTTTACTCAAACTTTGGCTATCTGTTCCGATCATCCGAGAATGATTTTATTAACTTTAAATTTTCATCGTACATTGCTCGTACGCATTGAGTTATTATGTATGTACATAGTACTTTGACGCTTGTACATTGTTTTATTTAACCTTACATACATTTTATTACGTTTGTTATGATTGCAGTTTGCTAGTACTAAAGAGTGGTTTTTTTTACGGATTTTTAATTCTTTTTGTAGGTATGTAAGTACATGATGCTTAAATTTAACAAAAGGAAGAATTGTGTTCTGTGTTGTAAAAATAATATCGTTCTTGACTTTAATAATGAATAATTTGAAACATAAGAGTTATTGTTTTGTCGTAAAAAAAACCGCCATACTCGTCTGACGAACAATGTAACACACTAACTCTCTTTCACTATAATCAATCTTTAACAGCTAGCAATCCCTATTTGTGGTCACTTTTACAAAAAAAGTATGCCATCATACACACAAAATAATAGCTTTAATATAGTTAATAAATAACAAATGTATGTACGTTTAGAACGTATAAATGTAACAAAATAATACCTGTTTACATGTGGCTGCGACCAAGTGCGCAACAGCAACCAAAGCTTTTCAAGTCATTTCACATATTGCTGTGAAGTAATTAATGAATTATTTAAAAACAAGTGAATGTTATTATATTTTTTTATTATTTATATTACTTTAATTTAAAAATATTAGCGTCCACATTTTTATAATCACCACGGCCCCATTCATAATTATATATAAAAATAACATTTGAATTAACAACTTGATGAACGTATACTGCGTTTTTTAATCCCACGGAGTAAATTGACAATCACTAATGTCAAACTTGAAAATAATGTTGCCACATATTTTTGTAGTGCCGTATACCGTATTTCTAAAGTTCAATTATCTGAACCGTTTTAAATACTTGTAGGATCTCTATTCGGCATGAACTTTGTATTATATTATCGACCTATTTTTATTGTACCCTTACCGCACTGTAGAAAAGGAATATTAAGTGTGACTTTAGAGTTTTGGCAGTATGTGGCAATGTAATTAATATTGTGATTATATTATAAAAATCACTAAATTTATTCCAATTACTTACATTCAGGAAACTAACTATAAAATTGATATATGCGAACAAATTAAAAAAAAACCTAAAGAAAAGAACGCTTTGATTGGCACACGAGAGACGCGACTTGGTCTGCTTTATTCAGCCTTCACATTTGGAGGGTCCATTGTTTAGAAAAAAAAAACTTATCTATAGGCATAATTATTCGTTCGGTTTTACGATTAATTCCAAACGTTATTGTTAACTATATTATAACACAATAAACTAGTAACACATGAAATGTCATTTTACTTTTTTTTTACAGTTTATATTTTTGTTGTATTTTACACTTTATTCAGGTAATAACTACCATAAAAAAACTGAAATTAAATACAAACAATTCTTGTAAGTAAATCTAAGTAGGGACATTAAAGCGAACAGCTCCGTACCGCACAGTTTATATTGGGTATGATTTTAAATATCGTCAAAAAAATGCACGTTAAATAACCTAATTACTAAGATATACAAACAATATCAAAACGCATACCTGAAACTTCTTCAATATCTGCCGCCTTACTCTTGACGCGTTCGAGTTTTGAATCGAATCGAATAAAATTCGATTTGGTTCAATTTAGTACTCTTGAAACAACACTAGCGTAGGATCATGCTCTGGCTCGAATTAACTAACTACGATCAAGTTTTTTCTTTAGGATCAAAAAATGCGTACTCGTGACATAATCTCACAGCTATCAATCGTTTGTCTTCCAATTTGAAATTTACAAACGTTTAAATAATTCAACTGATTTGAAGTTTTCTTTTACAGGTTTCGACAAAGATCAAAAATACATTGTGTTCACAATTTTTATGGTTTATAATTTTATACATGAAAGTAATAATAGCCTCAACGTGTTTTTGTAAGTTTTAACTTAATATTATGTGTTAGTTTATAAACCACTGATCTATCATTTATAAGTAAAAAACGTTAAATAAGTAAATATGTTTAATTATTAAATAGAATGAAACCATAGACATACCATAGTCAAAGTGTGACGTAATCAACCGGACACACCTAATGGCGTTGACTTGAGATGATCGTAACTCGATCTTCATATTCGATACGGTTTGGTTCAAGAGTACGCTTGTAGGTTCAAGTTCGAATCAAAAGTGAAATCAAATCAGAATCAAAATCAAATTCGAATCAATTTTAAGAGCTCTACGCGCTGCCGCGGTTGTCTCCTGCTAATTCTTGTCAAAAGTCAAACCTAACCTAAACCAGCCACATCTTCCGTAAACTGATCATCTAGCTTATGGATTTGAACAAATCTCCGTATTTATCATCTCCCTTTGGAGACCGTTTTCATTAATATGATGATAAAATATTTGTTAGGAATAGATATTATAATTATGGGATACATATTGGTGACAAAAATATAAACTTTGGTGACAGAAAATATTCTTGCCATTTCCTTTTCTCTGTTAATTATTTTTGGACAAAATAGAAGTTGATTTCTAATTAATTTTAATAAAAATATAAACGTTTGTATGTTACAAATATATAGCTGGGCACGTCACATACAGTATGATTTGCACATGTTACTGTTTTTCTGATTGTACATTTTTTACTGAAGTTGCATACGAAATTCGAAACAAGATGGCGATCAGACAATCTATTTGTAACGCATAATACTGTAATAAACACAATTCAAGATAATATAATTTATATAGTAAAATTAACGACACTATATAAAAACCTTAATTAAAAAACCAGAGAATTAAAAAACAAAACGGGATCGCAAAACTATTAACAATCCATTTCAATTGCTGAATGTTTTACAACAAAGGAAAATCCTTTTTTTTCTACGTCCGCTTGTGTGTAGAGAGAGAATCGTTTAATTCACTGTTTGCCCTCTTGCGCAAATATTGGAGTACAGTATTGGACCGGCCATCACTGAAGCGATGCGACGCGGACAGAACAATCGAACTTAAGAATCAACTTTAACGATTCCTGCGAATGTCACGATATTTATTGATAAGTTATTCAGTGGTAGCGTGTACGAACATCGCGTTGATAGACGTTCGAATCCCTGCCATGAGCTTGAGCTTTTGATGAACGAATACATCATGAGGAAACCATAGCATTGTGGTAGGGCTTTTTCTAATACCCGCGTGGCTAGATATCACCCTCAAGTTGAAAATCTTTCCCCAAGCACCAGTAGAGGTGTGTTTTGGCAGCTGCACTTGAGAGCCAGACTTTCACTTAGGCTAGCGTGCTACCCATCTTGGGCCACATCTTCACTTAAGATCAGGTGAGGTTGTGGTCACAACGCTAAAACCTATAATTAAAAAAAAACAAGATGTTCGTTCCCTTTATTAAAAACTTAGGTTTATTGTAGAATTCGAACCTACGTCAATCGAAGCTGTCGCGTGGACAAAAAAAATAATTTAGATTCCAAAAATAAATAATTAATTTTTCTTTAGATTTATTTATTATTTTCACATTAGCACCACATTAAGGATTGTTTTGCATTAAATTATATAGATTTTACTAACGAAATAAAACCACGATAAGCATGTCGCACACCTAGAAAATCGTTAAAAATAATTTCTCTCTCTCCTGTAAAATCAGTTCCCAATGACATAACCCGTTTTGCAATATAACCGACGGTATATTATTATACCACATTGTATATATCTCATCGCTGGGCAACGACCAACTCACGATGTATTGGCGATATGAAATATTTTAGTATTTGCCCACTAAACTTCATGAATGCATACTTCAGTTCAAACGTACTAGTTGAATATCGAACTGATACTTCTTTATTAGCACAATTTACAAGACAAATTTAAACAAAAAAGAAAACTAACTTCAATTATTTTAAGGTTTCCCTGGTGTATCTTCGAAGTCGAAGGTCCAATGTCAATGAAATTAAAATGGGATCACCCTTGAGATACCCCCTTTCCAAGGAAAAATCGGTCATAAACAAATAAGTTATGGCTGAACATCCATAAAAAATATAGGTATACATTCCGACTTGAGAACCTCATCCTTTTTTGAACTCGGTTAAAATCGAAAAAAAGGGTTTTCATCCCAACATAAAGAAATACTACATTAAGAATATATTTACTTAACGAAACCGTGTATTCAACGGAAAAGTTTTTTCTTCGCAAACTAGGTAACAATTCCCTTATAGAGTTATCTACCTGATTGAGTCAGCAGGAGATAAATTCTCTTTTCTGTCGGAAAAGAAAATGACGACGACAAAAACTACGGTCGATACTCGATTAACTGCGCGGAATTATGATTTACTCGTATTAGTTAATTACTATATTTATTATTTATTAGTATTCCGCCCTAGGTAATACTCGCGTAGATAAGTTCATACAGTTTTTTTATTCTATATAATGTATTCTATGTTGATCAATAAAAAAAATACAAGACCTAGTTTATGTGAAAAAGATTACCACAGAGAGTTAGAATTCAATTAATCATATTTATTGTATACCACATTGCTGCACTGCATTCATTGCACACGCTGCTGTTGAAACTTGACTATGGAACTAGCCACAAAGATGAAATTTAACCAGTTTATTTTCTATTCAAATTTTGTTATAATTATATTTTATTAAAATTCCCTTCCTCTCATTAGAGGACAAATTTTGAGAAACGCAAATATGTATCTTATTATTTGTTTTCAAATAAATGTAACTAGAAAACAAAAATGAAATGGTCTTCGTTGGTAAGCGCAACCCTTGAGAACGGCTGGACCGATTTGGCTAATTATTTTTTTAACATGTTAATAATACTCCGAATAAGGAAGGTTGTTAAGGAAAGAAAAAATTGCAAAGTGAAAAGACTTTATCTAATTGAATGATGAATATATTTAATTCTTTTTTTTTCTTATGGGTCTGGAAAAGTTATCACTACAAAAAAGTTCGGGATAGATGGCGCTGTGATCGAGTTATTGACTGTTGGGACGAACAAAACAACTTCTGCTAAAAAAATAAAAAAGTTGGTGTTTATAGATCCTAATCACGACCTAAAACTACAGTATTATACTTATCGCAGCGAATTGCACAAACTTAAAACACGACTAGGATATCTTGTTTTGTTCAGGCGTTGCTATGGCCAGCATCCTGGTCCATCATAAGGTCAGCTCGATAATATTATATTATTGCATTGTCGTTGAAATGTAGTTGCAAGATTTGACCCATCCATAGCGAATTAAATAAAAACTTGTAAATATGATTTTTCATAAAAACTTTGCCACCCCCTTTTACACACATGAGGTGGAATTCTAAAAACGATGAAATATGTATTTCATTAATTTTACCGAAAATTATTAATAGGTACCAAATTTGAAATAAATCTGACCAGAATAAAATATTTTATTGTTATATATTTTTAATTGCGAGTAGTTTTATGAAACAAGTTGTTTAATTCGTTGACATTCATAATCGAGAAATTCGATAAAATTTACTTACGAATAAAATGTAATCTATGTGTTTTTTTAATTGTATACAATTCTTTAAAAGTAATGTTTCTGCTTATTATAAAAATACTTCACTTTTTTAATATACAAATGGACAATAAATATTTACATTTTAAATTCTAATACATTATTCATAACGCTAATAAAACGAAAATGGACGCTATCAAGTGATCATTATAATGGGACTAATTCACTTTGACAAAGTACTAAAAGATAAGTTATGCTCAGTTATGCTTCAACTTTTTGGGACCTCTGTCTTTTGAATAAATTTTCAATAAACTTCCACAAAATGAGTTTGACAAGTTTTGATTGGTGCGAATTCTTATTGGTCTACAGTGAATTCTTCCATTTAACAATATACGATTAGAGAGTTCCTTTTAAGACACAATTTAATTGATTTGTGACTTTTATTTTGAAGTGGACCGTGTCTTTTCAAGTATTATTACCGTCAAATTTTCTTTTGAAGTATATCTATTAAAATTCCTTTGAAATTATGCTCTTGATATAGACTGGAAATTATAGAAGAAACGTTAAAATAGTAATTTATTATTCATAACCACTTCAATTAATTATTAGTGATCAACATGACCGAGTAACGTCCGTATACGAATACAAGCAGAGAGTTCCTCTGTACTTTTGTTTTCGATATGACTACACTGTTAGCGATAAGGGCCGACGGCTTTTACAGTTTCACCGGGCTTAGGGGCGATCGCTTAAGGTACTCAGCCGCGAAAACAAAGCAACAAGCTTCAAAGGTGCCAAAGTGGCATGAGCTGTTGCCGATCAAGTCGCGGTCTGCCTAATTCCTTATCCTTAAAAAATTCGAGCTAAGTAACCATAGATATAAACATGTTTCTGCCTTCTGGGAGGAAGTAAGGAACGTGTGCATATGTATTTAGTGATCTGTCAATTTTTGTCTAAACTAACTAGCATAAAAGAGGTCCCCTTAGTGAACCTATGTACCTGAGTCGTGTGTGTAGGGATGCAGTTTAATGACTGTATGTTTAGCTAATGAATGCAGTGTCACTGTATCACGCGAGCGGCTGCTGACTCAAGGGCTCCATGCCGAAGGAACGGCCCTAACTTGACTTGCCGCAGGAGAAAGAGAACTTGGCAGGTTGCCTCCATACTGAGCTCCCGGCATCTCTATAAAAGTACTCCCTCCATTATTAACTTACAATATCATTGATCATGACGTCATCGTTGAGGAGAATAAGTTGAACATCTTTTAATGTGCCATTACACCTTTGTAGACTAAACCACTAAAGCGAAGTAATATTGGGCCGTACTTGCCTTTTTTTGGAAAAGATGCTTTCACTTACGAGTTTAGAAATCCGTTGGTTTTTAAAATTAAAAACAGTGTACTATCTGATAATTTAGACTTTGACGCAAAAAATGATGTGATTCCATACATTTAACAATAGAAATTATTGTCTCATGCTAGCGAAGCCTCTGGTGTAAGCTAGTTATCTTGACTAGTCAAAAAAGTTAGCACTTACTTAATCCTTTAATGATTACATCTGATCTGGTGGTGAAGAATATAAAGGAACTTAACAACTTTTTTCTTTTATGTTTTCTGTAGGATTAGAGCTACCGAATAGAACAGACTGGGACATAACTTTATTAGAGTGAATGTATGTAATAGTTTCATAAAAGTTAACTGGTTGTATTTGGTTAAGTACCGACGACTGGAAAATTTTCTCTGCCAGTGTAAAATGATCCGTAGTACAAGAGCAATCCTTCCAATTCTGTAACCACTGGACGTGGTGTGAGGGATCACTTTAGATTTTCGATCCCTACGACGACGACTTGCCAGTCTTAGAACAAAGATTCGTATAGCTGACGATGTATAATAGTCTTTCAATGAAAGAAACAAGGTATAGAATTGTTTAACATGTACATGTATATTGGGTGACAAAATGGTTCGTGAAATACGTAGAGGCGTTGTGTTTTTTTTTATAAATTAAAATATTTCTATGTGACGATAAAACACAAAGTATCATTTTCAATACATCACTTACGACTTGCAACCACCCGCGCCTTCATTCGCTTTAATTATTTATAATTATAATAAATTATTCTAAAATTTAATAAGAAATAAAAAAGCCTATAGCACTAATCTATACTAACTAGCCTTTAGCCTACAGTAATGCACGTCTATGCGTATGTCTAAGGTCAATGCAAGATGGGTGCCGAGAATACTCACACCGTTTCAACATCGGCGAGTCGAATGCTTGCGCGAGTTTTTAAACAACTCATGAACGAAATTGTAACTGAGGATAAATTTGGATTCACCAGTACGAATTTGAGTCAAAGCAGCAGTTCATACAGTGGTACAAAAAGGAGCAGCACCGCCTAAGAAGATCAAGGTGTCGAAATCGACAGGTAAAATTATGACTACGGTTTTTTTTGGGATTCTGAGGGAATTGTATTAACCGATTATAAAGATAAAGGTACCACGAGAAAATACAGCGCTATGCCACTAGAAAAATTAAAAGATGCTGTTAAGGATAAGGGAAGGGGATAGTGTACTCGAGGTGTGCTCCTTTTGTATAACAACAGGTGCTTTGACAAGAGTCATATTGCGATGGCTTTCATACATAAATATGGTTTCGTTAAATTGTACCGCTCTTTATATAGTATAGATGTTGCCCCAAAAATAGCTTCAATGAAAAAACTGCAGACATTGATAAAATTTATAAAGTGATGTCGGATTTTTATGCCTATTTCCCATTCTTCCGCGAACTTTTTGACCACCCCTCGTACATTCAGTAACAAAATTTTTCAAAATATGATCAGTAGTTTTGAAGATTACCTCCTTTTTGATAGTGAGGATGACATTGTAGCTGTTGAAAAATGATGGGCAATCCATCACCGGTCATCGTTTTGATGCCGGCCTGTAAGCCTCTAACCAGTTAGGTATGTGCTGCGTGATTTCAAAACGCTACAAACCAAACGAGAATCATTGTGACAGGTTTATCACTATGTGCCTGATAGTTGCAATTTAGTCGAGTCTTACACCCCCCCTCCCCCCTAAATGTCTACCACCCCGCTTGATTACTAGATCACGCAACGTAACACGCCTATGCGTGCCACAATGGCGGTTATTATACCTGGTGTACGGTTTTATGTGTGACTGTATACAGACGAAACTGCCTAACAAAACATTTAAATACTGTCAATTATCAAATAACAAAATTATTATCAAGATTATCAATATCTTCTATACATATTAGCGATTTACATGAGTTTTTTAATTCATAGCTGTGTTCTGGCCAGTTTATAGGGAAGTTGAGAGGTTATAGATAAGCGTGGTTTGGACATGTCATAAGGAGGGATGAATGTCATATAACTAGAAGAATGTGAAGTATGAAGGTGGATGGATATATGAGTAGAGGAAGACCGAAGAAGGTATGGATGGACTGTGTGAAGAAAGATGTGCGTATAAAAAGGGTGAATATTGAGATGATAGTTAATAGAGTAGACTGGAAGAGAAAAACCTGTTGTGCCGACCCAACTTAAGTGGAATAAGGGGTAAGAAGAAGAAATTCTGGCTTATAGGGGAAGTTTATAGGGTTTATTTTATTAGATAAAGTAATATACAAACTAAACTATGACGATAATGGTGAATAAGTTCTGAAAATAGTTGCTTTTAAATAGTTAGTTAGTTATATAATAGTTAGTTGGCGTTTAAATAGCTGACGCTGAGTAAAATATAAGTAATAAATATATAAATAAAAATATAACCAAACTAATGTTTAGACTAAAAAATACCTACAAAAAGTTAGCTTATATATATCTTCTATGGATCTTCAACAATAAGCATTTTTGTCTTTAAAATAACCGGCGAGCGACCACCGTGGCTAGGAACGAGGGCAGCATAATCCACGCGAGCGGAGCCGCGGGCACGGCTAGTATTATCTAATTAAGATTACAGTTTTAAATTAGTAATAATGAAACACGTACATTTTTTAATATTTTCTGAGTCATTATTTATTTTATACAAACTCATTCGACTCCTTAGCAAACGTTGTTCGGTTCTAGAAACTTTAGTATGCCCTTGTAAGATGGCGCCGCATTTACTCCTGTTGCAACACTGCTTTATACCTTATCAAAACTGAATATTATTGAAAAGTCCAGACGTTCGCTTTTACGAATATTGAAAATGTTGAGTAATACAATTTGAATTAGGTACCTATAGTCAATTATAATTGATTAAACTTTGAAATTTCTTAATTGATTATTATCTAGGTTAATACAGTCCAGCGAAAGTGAACTAATCAAATCTGTAAATAGTCATACGTGACGTATAGATAAAAAGTTAAAAGCCACTGATTACACATAACTGATCCCTATTTGTGAATTTCCTGAATCAGTAACTATAATAGAGTTCATAACGATGTTTACAATTTGCCGATTTCCGAACGCATAACATGCTCAACCAATAACCTGCCTGTAAGAATTTCTACAAATAGCCTGCCTAGAAAAGTCTTCCCTTCTTTTAAACGTTATCGGTATGTTATATATAAATTATTAATAAATGCAGTAGAAATGAAAGCACTAAGAAGTATGTTAGGAGTGAAATTGTAAAGTACGACTGCGGCAGAGAACACCTGAAATAGTGAGTTTTTTCTACTTTAGTAGGTACGAATAAATTCTTTTACAGCAAACAAACGCTTAGATTATTAATAGGTCTTTACCTATGAAATTGCCGTTCTGCAGTACTGGTCATTTCAAATCAAAATAATTTTTGTTTGGTTAAGAATTCTAATTACAAATTAATTTTATTTTAAAAACATGGAATTCTTTTTCCAAAAGTAGTCATTTGTTTATTGATTAGTGTTACATTTTCATCGCATTTCAATCTTTTTTGTCATCATGGATACCTTAAAAATTCGAGTAATTATGGAATATGAGTACCGTCGTGGCAGTAACGCGGCACAAGCGGCACGCAACATCAACGACGTTTACGGAGCTAACACTACAAACCAACGCACCACCTGTTATTGGTTAGCTCGCTTCCGTTCTGGGAATTTCGACCTGAAAAATGAACCTCGCGGTCGTCCGAAGACTTTGGTCGACAATAACGAATTAAAGGCGATTGTGGAAGCTGATGATACACAATCTACGGCTGAATTAGCAGCAGCTTTCGACGTTAGCGTCAAAACAATATTGGTCCATTTGCGTCAAATTGGCAAGGTAAAAAAGCTTGACAAATGCCCCACGAACTCAATGATCGCCAGCGCGAAGTACGCGTCGAGACGTGCCTTGCACTGCTCAACAGACACACAAATGAAGGAATTTTGAACCGCATTGTTACCTGCGATGAAAAATGGATTCTGTTTGATAACCGCAAGCGCTCAGCAAGTTGGTTGGATCCTAGTTCAGCACCTAAACAATGCCCTAAACGAAAAATTACCCATAGAAAAGTGATGGTCACTGTTTGGTGGTCTAGCGCCGGTGTGATTCATTACAGCTTCTTAACAAACGGGGTGAGCATTACTGCAGATGTGTACTGTGAAGAACTGAACACAATGATGGAGAAGCTGGCACATCTCCAACCAGCATTGGTCAATCGCTCGTCTCCGCTGCTCCTGCACGACAACGCGCGACCTCATACTACACAACAGACGGTCTCCAAGTTGCAAGAACTGGGGTTGGAAGTTCTCCGTCATCCGCCCTACTCACCAGACCTTGCGCCTACAGACTACTACTTTTTCCAGAATTTGGATAACTCCTTGGCGGGAAAAAAATTCAATACCCGAGAGGCAGTACAAAATGCCTTTGAAGAATTTGTTGCCTCCCGTCCAGCTGATTTCTTTAAGAAGGGCATCTATAAACTGCTACTGCGCTGGCAAAGATGCATTGATTGCATGGGTGATTACTTCGATTAATACAAATAAAAAATACATGAAAAAACATCGTTTAAATTTTTCATACAAAACGGCAATTTCATAGGTAAAGACCTAATATTTGTTCTCCGCTACGCTCCAATCATGAATCAAAGAAACAAACGGAGTTTTATTACCCAATGGGTATACCAATCATTTGTTCTTATTTTCTAAATAAGATATAACTATGCATTGTTTATATTTTTATCATATCAAAATTAAACTGGGAAAACAAGGTCGGTTATTTTTATGATACGCTGAAAGGTCTTTGCCCGAAATCCGATCTGCCCTTGGAATATACCACAAATAGAAAGTCAAGGTTGAACTGGTTAAAGTCAAACGAACTTTATTCAATTTAGATGCTGAAATGGCACGGGAACGTCGAAGTTACCACCGGTTCGGAAACATCGGTCGAGAAGCGTCGGGAATAAACGCGATGGAAGTACTAGTGTTTATGTTTAAATATATATCTATATTAATAACTCTGTAGTCCTGTCTGTACAAGTATCTTTTATATCAAATTTCCTAATATTTGCTTTCCTTTCCTGATTCCTGATCACGAATATGGATTTTTTTTGTCTTTCTCTGTCTATTTTTATGTTCGGATTTAACGTAAAAACAGCTTAACAGATTTTATGATATATTGTATATAGGAAATTTATGTCACGGATCAATTAATAAGCTATATTAATTATCAATAATACATTTCAAGATGAAGAAATTACTTTCTAATAAAGGCGTGAAAGCCTCGGCTACAGCTAGTATTTAAAAACTTTCTTATTTAAAGAAAGTGCACAAAAAAAAACGCCATCTTTGTTCTAAAGAAAATATACAATATATATAAATAAATTTTGAAGCAATGATGGCTCAGTGTTAGCGTGTTAGACTTTGCGTCGATTGACGTGAGTTGGAATCCCTGCAATGAGCCTGAGCTTTCGGTGAAGGAAAAACATCGTGAGGAAACCATAGGATGGTGGTAGGTGGTATATTCTAATGCCCGCCTGGCTAGCTATAACCTTCAAATTGAAAATCTGTCGCCAAGCTCCAATAGGTGTGTTCCGGCAGATGCAATTAAGAGTCAGTTTCCCGATTAAGCTTAGCATGTTACCCGTATTGGACCACATCGTCATTTAACAATAGATGATATTGTGGTCAAATACATAAATAAAGGTTTGATAAAACGATAAGCTGTGTTATCGACACCAATTTTAATGAGATCCTAACAGATTACATAAGGCCTTGATAGTTTACGAAGTAGCAAGAAGTTAACGAAAAGTTTTCCAATAAAGCTTCTTTGCGAAGAACATCTGGACGTAACTATCGAGTTTCTTAAACGGTTTATAGTCATTTATTTTATCAAGAATATACGATGGATTCTCACTTAGTTATTGTTGTTGCGTTAAAATAGAAATATTGCAATCGAAAGATAGACATGAAATCATAATTTAAAACAGACCTAAATCATCGATTTATAAGGCCGGTCATTGAATACGAATTTATAAATCTATATTATAAAGCTCAATAGATGTTTTATTTGTTAGAACGCGCTAATCTTTGGCACTACTAGTCAGATTTAAGAAAACATCTCTTTTTATAGCCTATTTATTGAGGAAGGTCATACTTCACGCTAGGACCTTAAAGAACGGCGCAATCCCATGAACATATAGCAATCCGTCAAGTTGTAGTGAGAACAATGCGAGGATGGGCTACACGGGTGCGATGACGGTGCGGCGCCTCGGTGGAGTTGGTTGAATAAAATTAAAATGGGTGAATCCGTGGGACACAGTTAGTGATTTGATATTTCTGTCACGCAATACTCTGTGCATTACGATTCTCAAGCTCGAAGACATAAACAGATAGTATAATATCCTAGTGTCGTTTAGAATGGAACGCTGTGCCACGACGAGCCATACGAGTATGTGTCGTTTCATATATCCCGATGCAGTCGCACTGAAGTGATCAAAAATATTGATAAAAGAAGAAAATATATTTCGGATTTCAAATAAAACGATTCCTTGAATATTTTTGTGTTTCGAAGTCAACAGGGAACCCTTATTGTTTCGCTATACCCGTCTATCTCTCCCCGGTTTAGCTCAGGAATGCTTAGTACTAGAAAGTTGTTATTTGGTATGGGTATACATATTATTAATCACGCCAACAAAGTGGTAAAATAAAATCTTGAATAAAAAATTGTTAAGGGTACCTTCTCTACGCGTAAATTGGGAACGATTTTTTTTTCTCCTCTATCCTATCGTGTGTATATCGTTGGATAGGTCGTTCAAAAATATTGCAGGTGTCTGAAAACCATTTTTCGATTCAGAAATAGGTTTGCGAAATAATAAGCTTTATAGTGCAAATTTTTGTTAGAGTCGAGTGCCTCTAACACCTCAAAGTGCCTCTTTATCTATGCCTTGATTTTTTAAAAATTGTAGCACGACAAGATAATGCCAGTAGAGATAATCTATCGCGGTTCGTCGCTGTCATGCTAGCTTGCATAGTTATACATTGATCCTGAAACGCAAAAAAACCCAATAAGTCATTGTCGCAGTCATTGTAATGGTGGACGCGAACCAGTTGACTTATAGGTCACTGCCACTTCGTTTGACTATTGGATATACACCGACTGATCCCGGAACGCGATATCCCTAAGGCCACTATTGTGAAGTCCTACCATCCATTAAATGTATATTGTAGAAACGTTTAAACGAGAAGGCTGTTATGCAGGCTGATGGATTGCCAGGCTTTATGCAGGCTGATGGTGTGCCAACCTCTCGGTAGTCGCTGTTGTGTTTGGATTGTACTGTGCTTAACATCAGGGACAGTACCGTCAATATGCCGCCCTACTATAAAAAAAAACTTTCTAAAATATTTCTAATTCATTTCTCAACTATCATGCTTTTGCTTATTGCTTAGGGGTCCCTTCTTGCCAGTTGAATGGTTATTTTTGGATATATTGTGTAAACATTCATAGTAGTGGTATATATAATGAAGTTAAAAAGAAAATTATCAAAAGTAAGATACGAGTAATAACGAGTTAACGAGTAATAGTCAATCAACAAAATGTACTCGGAGAAGTAATTTCGTATAATTTCTATTGAAAATTATACATATATAAATTATACATATACAATTATAAAGCCCGCTCTCTAAGTCTGCATATTATGACGGGCCACTACCCTACACTGTGCGTGACCCGACATGTACTTGGCATTTTTTTCTTTTACCCTCACACCCTACGATAGGGTAGTTTTGGTAAACAAAAAAAAATGATTTTGCAACGAAATTTCAACGAAGTTTTTAAAGTTGAAAAAAGAAATTTAAAAGCGCATATTTATTCCTTCCTATATTAGTTTGCCAAGAACCCCAATTCGCCACCTCGCTTTTTATTCGAAAGTAGGTGCTAGCACTCGTAATTCTCGACTCGTAATTCTCCCTGCCTCATTGGAATTATCGTTCAACAATTAGTTAGGAAGGGTACAATAATTGTGTTTTAATTAACGGGTGCGGGGTTCAAATTGATTCGATTTCGCTAATGCTACGCAGTTTGTAGACCACATGTAATATATTATGGACACATTACCGTTAAAACCAGAAAACAATTTAGATTTTCAATATACTGCAATATTTACTAGTAATTTCCATTTGGTATAAAAATACGTGCCATTTGAACTCCCGACGCAAAACGAAGGGTCTAATAAGTAAAACGTGTGTATCTGTGTGTCTGCTGTGACATCGTAGCTACTAAACGGCTGAAACAATTTTGATCTAGTTTTTATTGTTTGAAAGGTGACTTCATCGAAAGTGCTCTTTTTTACCGTTATAGGTTTGGCGTATTTGCCGGAACACACCTATTGGTGCTTGGCGACAGATTTTCAACTTGAGGGTGGTAGCTAGCCAGGCGGGCATCAGAAAAAGCCCTACCACCATGCTATGGTTTCCTCACGATGTTTTCCTTCACCGAAAGCTCAGGCTCATTGCAGGGATTCGAACTCACGTCAATCGACGCAAAGTCGTACACGCTACCACTAAGCCATCATTGCTTCATATAATTGTCTACTAATAATTATAATCGTTTTTATTAATAAGTTACAATTACAATAAATTACAATTAACATATAAAAAGTTTTAATAATTCAAAATTAATAAATATAATTTAAATTAACGTATTTGTAATGCGTGTACTTGATGGCAATAGTTATTTGTGCAACAAGAGAGAAAAGTTGTTTTTTGTTTCGAGTGCTGATTTTGAGTGCCGAGCAAGCGAAGGATTCTATGATTGATTCACAAGCGTAGCGAGTGATTCAGAGTGAGAATCCTGAGTGTAATGAGGGACTCAACAGCACGAGATACAAAAACTTTGCTCTCGTTTAGCACACATAATTTCACCTCATCAGTGAGAACACATGTTACTTAATCCCAAATAAAAATGTATTGGTTAAATACCAATTTTATACTATTCATTAGACTATTTTTTATTAAAATCCAATAATAAATTAAACATATAAATAATAATATTAAAAAAAAACGTAATTTCTTTATTAGAAATATCTTTAAATTTTAGGGTATTACGCGTTTCCGAACGTATTTTCTTTGAGGTCGAATTCCAAAATCGAATTTCGAAGGGGTTTGTTTTTTTCACTCATTCATGTGAAAGAGACAGAGCACAGTAAAATTCGAATGTTTCAAATTTATGGACAATGTCAATTCGTGGCACTGAAGATTGAAAAATTAAAAAGCTACTTTGACCCACACTCGAATCACTGTTGTCTCGTAGCAAAAGCGGCATGTTTGAGCTGCTGATGTGAAAAAGCTATTTCAACCAGTCTTCCAGGAGTAGACGAGAAAGGTGTATCAAGGTGTGCATAATGTTAATTAAATAACGTTTGTGAATTATTAAACTGCTCCAACTTAAAATGATGTAGCATACGCTTGAAAGAGTCCCGAGGCTTGACTAATTGGCTGTTTGCTCGAAGTCTACTCACAAGAGCATTTCATGCATCACTGCTATTTTTCACATGAAAAATAATGAATCAGTTTTAGGTACTATTTTTTAATTGATATTACAAATCCAAAATGCCTCTACATAATAATAATAAAAATAATAATAAAAATAATAATAATCTAATAATTCGCAGCATTTAGGCGTCTGATACATACATTAGACCGAGGAGCTAAAAAGGATCATTTGAAATAACACTTATACTTATAGCAGCCTAAGCAGGTTTTTATTTATCACCATAAATAGTTAATTTCACTGTTATGCAATTATATTAAAATAGATATAATGTCCATACCTAGGAGCGAGTTCCACAGCCTCGCATGGAGCCTTTTTATATGGACTAAGCAGACTATTTATAATTGATACTAAGTAAACTAAAATCTAAGGAAAGCGATAACCCGAGAAATCTGATGTCCGACAGAAGGTTTACAATCAGTTCGCTATATAAATACTGCGACAAAAGGTTTTATACATAACGTTATATAGAAAGGTTAATATCAATACGCGAGGCACCGAAACGTGTCGTGACGTAGGGTTTGCTATCAGTTGTCGACCTTGTAGTCGTCATAATTAAGCTGACTGAATACTACGTTGATCTTGAAACAAATATAACGATTTGCGGTGAATACCGTGCGTGAAGTTTTTCGCGCTGTGATATATTGACATCGAATTATATTAATATATAAAATAATATTAGAATGCAACGTTAAAACTGTTATTCTATTAAAATACATAATATAAATGGTATGTAGTGGCCAGTTAATATAATGATGATGTTAATAAAATGACTAAAAACAAACCGTAACTAGCTGGGTACAAGAACTGTTTCACGCTTTCAAGAGATATTCGCAGATGTAGACTGGCTTGAATCTATCAGTTGTTATTTCACTTCTCATATTCATCATTACTTGAGATTATAAAGCGCTGCAAAGGAATAATAAATACTGTTGTAACGCTCTTGGATGTCTACTCCTAAAAGTAGGTACCTACATGAGATCGAATACTACAATAGAAAAATTTCGAGAACTAAATTATGATGAAAGAATATTCATCAGTACTTCCTTAACTAATTCCCATCCACAGTTTAACAAAAATCGCCTATCTCCTATACACCCATTGGCATTGAAAGTTGAGACCCAGTCTCCTTTTTGAACTGAATATTATGTATGATAGTAGTGGAGTTCGCAAATTTATGCCTTTGCCATAACGTACGTATGTGAAATGGTCACCCAGCCAACGTGTTCCCTCCTTCCTATTGGGTCCTTCAAACGTGGCATGAAAGGACATTTTCGCATGACATCGACAACTACCGATGAAATCTCTGTCACCGAAAAGCGCCGTTATTTGTGAACTGTACCAAACTTACCATCACGTGGTATACAGTCGTTTTGCCGAATTAGTATACAAAATATATATTATTATGTAATACAATAAAAAACCATCCAACTAGCATATTTCTCGCATGCTAAACGTTCGGGCCAACAATATGTAATCGAATAATGACATCTAATTGCTGATATGGTAATTAATTAATACCTATACATAAGTTGGACGAGACGGTAGCTACATGTAGGTATATATTGTTATATGTAGACTAGTGGTGCCCTGTGCCTTCTTATTCTTTCGTCTCATTATTTTATTTATACTCATTTTAATGACAATTCTTATAGCCTATTCAATGAGGAATCACATATACTTACTTCTTTTTACAATATTACTTAAAAATGGTTGATAGATAATAAAATGATATTTTTTTACAATTATTTGCCCTTACGCTTTCTATTACCATATGATTTTTTTGGTTAAACCTGGACGTACAAACAACCAGACAGTCTTTTTATTTCATTTTTTATTCGTAAACAGAGATCTATGTGAATGTGAATTGAAAAAAAAACATTTACAGAAATAACTACAGATTTATTAATATATATATAAATAACCATCCCTAAAATCATACAACCTACAGCTGGGCAGACATGTTTCTCCAAAAAAAAAAAAACAACGCTAGTCCGTATAAGTTATGCGGTTCTTAATAAAAGAAGAAAATAAATTTTCGTTTTCTTCCAAAGGAGTTTCCAAAACATTTTTCAATTATCTCTTTGCGAGCTCTTTTACTGATTTTAGACAAATGAAACGTGCATACTCTACATTTGGAACTGTACAAAATAAAAGACACATTGTTTTATATGTTGGTGCAGATGTACTTAATAATAAAAACTCCAATTACCTACATAACTTTACACCAAAATGTCCATTAAAACATGGAAAGAAACTATACTTACATTAAGCATATTATTTAAAATGAACAAAAAGTTGAACTGCGTAAGGGATTACCCTAAATAAATAATTCCAGGTCAGAGCTTCGGAAACTTTTCATAATAATCCGGACCGTTGAACCTCATATTCGAGTTAGGTCGAGTTAGTTCGCGTATATTTAACTAGAATCGCGTATTTTGTGGAAGAAAAATATGTAATATGTTTTGATCATGATACGAAAGTAATTTTCATGATATCCTTCCATTAACTAGCTAACCATAAGCCCGATGGGGTTTCATCCGATACTATTTGACTAGTTCATGTGTGGTTAATTTTCACAAACCCTTTCTTAATAACACTTTTTAAACTATCTCTTTTTATACACATTATAAATATACTTCTATTTTAAGCGCGGGTCTAGAACGCATCTTATAATTGCGCATCTTATAATTAATTAATTCAATAACTCAGGGCAGGTTACCATGGCCAAAATAGTACGGTATGAGCCAAGTAAGTCGCTAAACACATGCCACCCCCACGGACCTGCTGTCTTTTAGCGTAAGCAGCACACATTGACTCAGCATTAACTCAGCCAGCTCAGGTGAGTGAGAGAAATGAATGTGTCGGCTGACCGAGTTATTTTGGAGTTCTTGAAGGTACTGTACCGCTTCACACGAAACAAAATTTTCAGTAAAATTGATTAAAGATTACAATTATCTATTATTATATTTATATACTAGATCATGTAATGTAATGAAAAAGTTTCACATAATCATGTTTTGAACAGCTGCACTGAATTGCGCTATGCGCCAATACATGTGGAATAGTGAGTTGACACATACGGCGCAGTGAACTGAGTTGGCGCAATTGCGCTGCGTAGCGCAGTGTTACCAATGTCTATTTTCGTTAGCTAGAGCAGTTTTTATCAACTACCCTCCACCACTTATAGTGAGTAGAGATATTCATGCATTCTACACTTACTGTATCCGCTGTGACATCCGACGATCGCATCCGAGATTGAAATGTTCCTTTAATCGGATTCCATACTGAACATAGTACTTGCCTAGTCAAATTGGTTAACCATCATAGTTACTGCTCCGTTCCTTAGGGTTGTACCGTGAAGTTATATAGCCTATAATATATAACCACCTTCAGAAAGAGTAGGAAAATGAAAAAAAAAATAATTTCACTGGTAGTTCCAGAGATTAGTGCGTACAAACAAACTAAAAAAAATGTTTATAATATTAAGTATACATGTTTAATCGTAGAATTTTGATGTTTCCTTAATAGTATTTGATTTTAATAAAGACAAATTGGTGTCTGTAAAATGTCTCTCATTGAAACATAAACGGACAACTCCTCAATCGTCGAGTCGAGAGGAATTTCTATCTTACTTTACGACTTTTAATAAAGGACATTCTTATGTCGTAAGGAAATCACAAATGTTCCTTATCCGTTTTAACTAAAAGGAGAAGCGCTTTCAAGTTAAACCATGACGTCATTTTTTTATATAATACCTCGACAGATTGACGGTAAGTACTGTCTCTGATGGTAGGGGCAATCCAACAACAACGGTGATCAACGATCAATCGGCAATCCATCTGCGGTTGCCGCTGTCATAGCGGCCTGCATAAATATCCTATGTCGTAAGAAAGAAGGAACACTATGACCGACAGATAGTTCCACAATTTAACGGTACGTCAAAGATAAACATAGAGAACTTAACGTAAGAGAGGTAGGGCACAGAGAAATTTCTTTGGAGATTTCTTTCTACTTGGGGTAGCCCGACTGGTGAAATAGCTCAACCCTACAGAAGATCGTAGCCAAATAACCTTGTGTATTCCTGTGAGTACGGTTTCCAGAGCTCCTTGGGGTAGGGGGTTTTAAGGTCGGCAACGCGTTAGCGATAGCTATGGTATTACAAGCGTCCATAGGCTACGATAGCCGCTTACCATCAAGCGGGCCATATGCTTTTGCATGCATATGCATTTACCACCTTTGAAGTATAAAAAAAAACTTATTAGATTCTGTTGTAGAAAGAAGAGGAAAGAATTATATTGAACAAACAGCTCTTCAGAATACGGTACAAATGTGTATCTTCTACACATATTATAAAACTAAAAGTCTCTTTGTCTGTCTGTCCTTGTATGTTATTTTCACGCGAAAACCACTTATCTGACTATCATGTTCTTTATTTTAATTCATAGCTATGTTATTTGGCCAGGCTATACGATATATTTTGTAACATAAAGAACATACGAAATAAGCAGTGACGATAATAGTGAATCAATTCAGCAAAAAGACGAATTTGGGGCGCTTAAATAGCGTACGCTGAGTAAACCATAAGATATATATTAATTAATGTTCTATATAATTGTACATTTTAACAAGATCAACAAAAAAGTCTGCCATAGCATAAATCTATCTTTTAAGGATCATCCATGTTAAGCGATTTCGTATTTCGTCTTTAGAGCAGAGGCAGCACGATTCGCACCTGCGCTCGACCGACGGCATTCTGTAGTCCGCGAATGCTATACATTAGAGCTATACATGTCATATATTTATATACCACAGATCTTACTTCTGTTTGTTTTTGTCCTCGTTGACAATATGATCCAACATTCATAAAATCACAACTTCTACATAGGCTCTTCAGCAGTGTTCGCCGCATATTGATGCGCATATTTACTTGCATTTAATTTTTTAAATTACTATGCTTGTGGTTATATACTTACACTAGCGGTGCCCCGCGCCTCCACACACGTCTGTTACGTAGTTATTAGTTATAATTGTTGACTTGTTTTCTATGATTTCTTAAATTATTATTGACGATTCGTATAGCCTATCAATTATAGCCACGTATAATTCTCGTCTAAAAAATTTTATGAAATTAAGTGACACTTTAAAAAGCAATACATTTCGAATATTTTTTTACGATTTTTTAAAAGTAGGTACAATTGAAAATTTTTATACTAAAATTTTATAAATATCGATGTAGCTGTTTTTGAATTAAACCGGTTATACAAATAGTCAGATAAACAAAAAAAAAATGTATGTAATTCGTGATCTGTGTCTTTTATAAAGGACGTCTATCTGGAAATTTGCTAAAAATACAAGTACATAGAGACAGACAGTTGTATTAATAAAATAACGCGAAAAGTACTGGGAAGTTTTAATGAAAACTAGCATGTACCTTTTGGTACTTTATTTTCTGAGTTAACTTATAGGTTAGTTTTATAAATAAAACATCGAATAAAAAGTCCATCGAGGATTATCAAGAAACTATACATCTTGAAGGACAGAATTATGTTTAATAAAAATTGAAAAGGATTTTTCTTGAAGCCCGTTAAAAAAATATATACCATTCATCCTGATAAAATTTTAATTCTGAGGAATAGCACAAAAGGTTTCTCTAAGTAACATTTTTCAGTCATATATAAGTTTCACTTCTTACAAGATATATAATTGCTCAGTGGTAGCGTGTACGGACTTTGCGTCGATGGACGTAAGTTCGAATCCCTGTAATGAACCTGAGCTTTCGGTGAAGGAAAACATCGTGATGAAACGATAGCATGGTGGTAGGACTTTTTCTTATGCGCGCCTGTATAGCTACCACCCTCAATTTGAAAATCTGCCGCCAAGCACCAATAGGTGTGCTCCGGCATTTGCACTTGAGAGCCAGTACTCCACTAAGGCTTAGCGTTTTACCATCTTGGGCCACATCTTTAGTTAAGATCAGGTGAGATTGAGACCACAACGTTAAACCTACAAAGATAAAAAATACACACACACCCGTTTCATTGATTTCTTTTTTTTTATTAAATAAAATTTTCAGTCCCAAAGTAATTAATTAATAAATTTATATTTATTTATTATCAAAGGTATTAAAGATTAACAAAAATATATAATATTCATAAATCTAACAACATACACACTACTATCTACATATATACTGTTATTTCCATATAATACATAAAGTCGAACTTTTTGTTTAGATATGTATATTAACAATCGCTCTTTCCATGTAAAAGACCAATTGTAAACAATAATATTTTGATATATATGTATTTATGGATAATCTAAACATAAGTTTATAATAACTGTTTTTTTTTTTTGCTTAAAATGATCTAATGTAAATTATTTTTATGTAATACATTTTTTTCCTTTTACAAGTTACCTTTCGGAACCTACCCAAGATCAACAGATTTATAAAAATATAATCTATTAACTAAATAAAATACAACTTACTTCTATCACTAATGCTATTATAATAATCAGAAGTCGATTCCGTTGGTATACCGTGTAAGGATGTTACATAAATATCGTACGTAACTCCAAGCTAAAAATTAACAAAATTTTACTCATTAAAGGATACAGGTATTCCAGAGCTGAAAATGTAATTAATTGAGGTATGCTTTATAAAATCAATTGTATTTATAAATGTAAAATATCATTACAATTCGCAATCTAGAAAATGAGAAAATAAATAAGTAAATTAAGAAGTAAGTAATGATTATCGATAATCGATTGATGTAAATGAATAAAAAATAGAATAACGCTAATTTCCTGAAATTTATTCAGTAAAAAATATTTAGAACGAACAGATTAAAGTTTTCAAAAATAGAATATCGTTATACAAAATAAAAATAAATCTTAATATCGAGTTATGTGTACATAACGATACAATAATATTTTTTTAATCGAATCTTTATTTTTAGTCTGTGCTCTCAGTGCCGACATATGACAGCTCCGGGCAGGTCCCGACTCTAATACTCTCACAGAGTAAAGTAATACATCGGGAATACTCTCAATAAGAATCCTATTGCTATCCTATCTTATCACGTGTATGTAATTTTTGTTTACCCATTTATAGGATTTGTATGTTTCTTAAAGTCCTCTCACTTATAGACATGATAAACATAACTCTATATAAAAATATATTAACTGTACTTCAAAAATAGTTTTTTTACTTATAATTTAATCATGACCTCGCTTTTACGAAATATCTTAAAACTTTGCTCTGTGATTGCTAAAATCCGCAAAATTTTCGATGATTGTTTGATAATTTATTAGCTATGAATTGACACCATTTTATTCATTCATTCTAACATCTATCTTTTTAAACAGGCCCAAGTGATTATGAATGTGTCCCAATAAATAAAAATAAATAAATAAATCACATATAGTTGATAAAAGACGTATCTACATCAAATATGTACAAATATTTTGAGAAAAAAACTGTAACCCAACTACAGAGAAAAAACTATAATTAATGTATTCTTATTTAGTTTAAATTTTTTCTGGCGGTTCCCACTCGATACGACAGCAAAAACATAATAACAACATAATAATTTTAGAGACTGCCACTTTTTAAATGTGACATTTATCATATTGTTTTTTTTTTTCATATAACATTTAGCTATGTCACCCGGACCATTATAACGCATCGATTGACACCTCATTCAAAAAATTGGATGAGTCGTTTTATATACTACTGTGGAAAATACGTAAATACAAACATACATAAACTGATTAAAACATAACCCTTCCTTTTGCTTTTGCCGTAGACACTTATAAACATGCTTTAGACGTTTTAAAATTTAGCCGAACGCTTTCCCTTTCGAGATCTTCTTGATATATGCCTTTTCCCTCTAGCTAGAGCAGTTCGCTTGTCGCGCGGCGGGCTTGCTCTACTCGGGGGATTTTGCCAGTCTGGACATCTGAAAACGGTAATTACATTATTTGAGCCAATGTTTAAATACTGAAGGATATTTAAAGGGTACCAGTTGATTCGAAATTAACCCTTCAGCTCCCTGCGTCACACAAAATGAGCTTGAAATTGGCATTAATGCCATCCACGGGAGTCAAGTTATTAAGTAATTTTTTTACAACCAATCAGCTGGTAGCTGGTTTGAAGCAATTATGGCTCAGTGGTAGCGTGTATGGACATCGCGTTGATCGATGTGAGTTCGAATCTCTGCAACAAGCGTGAGTTTTCGGTGAAGGAATCATCACCTCGTGATGAAACCATAGCATGCTGGTAAGGTTTTTCTAATGCATTTTGAAGTTGAAAATCTGTTGCCAAGCACTTGTAGATGTTTTCCGGCATTTGAGATCCAGTCGCCCCACTAGGTTTAGCGTGTCACCATCTTGGGCCACATCGTTACTTAATATCAGTTGAGATTGTGGCCATAACGCTATAGACATAAAAAACATAAATATTGGGTTGACTGAAAGAAAGGTTATACAATTTTTGAAGGAAAATGAAAACGCAGCTCATTTATATTATTGCATGTTTGCTCGTGGATGGTTGATTTTGATATTTTTAGTAGGTACTTGTTTCAATTCACGTGTTGTACTGTATTCATTAGGATTGTAAGGCCTATCCGAGCGTTCTCAATCTTCAGGGTTGAAAATTTAACCATACAAAAGGCGTATACAACTAATAAAAATAGATGTAAACCTTTTTTTTCAAATATGTCTTAAGTACCGTCATCTAGACTCAAAAAAAAATCAAAATAAAATAATACTTTATTCAATTTAGGCCCTGAGAAGGCACTTATAAACTCACTACTACCCTTTTTTTTTCAACTATATAGTTATATTTACATTTATTAAGCATATTATATAATGGATACACAGAGAGGGAATCACTTCTAGATATCACTATCATTCACTCAATGATCTACCCTATAATATTCTTTTCACAATAAATTCTGTTTGTCCTGGTTCTTCAACTTGTTCTTCAAATCAGTAATATGCTTCGGAATCTTATTATAGAACCTAACAAACTTAAAAACCTTTTATTGATTTTACTAATTCTAAAACATGGTACGACTAATTTATGTCTATTTTTTGTATTCAAGCTGTGCTGGTCTTTGACTATGTACGCATGTTATTTATATTCAATTGTTCTGATATATTTTGACCTGCTTTTAACGACACGAATTAATTTCGGTTCATATACATATGACATATTTCAGTTGTCCTAGTAAATGGTTGAATTGTTCTTAACCTAAAAATCTTACTTGTACTGTAACTAACATTTTAGAAAAATAATTCGCTAAATCTATCCAGCCGTTCTCAAGTGAGTGATGTGCTTACCAAAGAACAGTGTTTCATTTTTATTTATATACTAGCTATGCTGGCGGGTTCTCTCGCGTGGACTACTGAAGGCCGTCGGTCGAACGCACATGACAATTGTGCTGCCCTAAAAACGCTTATTGTAGGTGATCCTTAAAACACAGATATATGCTGTCGCTGACTTTTTACAGGTATTTTCAAGATATACAATTATTTAAAACATTAATTTAATATATGTCTTGTATGGTTTTGCCAGCGTAAGGCATTTGAACGCCGCAAATGTGTATTTTTCCGAATTGATTCACCATTATCGTCACTGCTTATTGCATATGTTACTTTATCTATATCCTATTACCTGGCCAGATAACATAGCTATGAATTTAAATAAAAAACATGTAAATAGGATAAGTGGTTTTCGCGTGAAAAGAACAGAGAGACGTTAAATTTTATAATATGTATACTCGTAGATGGAAGATACTGGTCAACTGCTAATAACAACAAAATACTTAGATAACTTTTGTTATGTAAGGGAATCCCAATTACTGCAGTGATTCGAATTTATCGTTGTTTGAATTTATCACAAATGAGTGGTTTTTACATGTGTTATCAAATATTAAACAATATTTTCCATATTAGATATTTATGTCCTACAGTCAATAAATCTTTTTCTTCTTTCGTATCGTTGTTAAACCTCTCATATAAAACCACTTTGACCAGTAGGTGGCTACTTCCACAGTGTTTTCCGAGCTATTTATTAGACCACTCATTATGTATGCGGCATAATAGACATGTAAGCAAGTGTGTTTTTTTTGGAGTTCTTCAAATGTGTTCCCTCCTTCTTATTACATCGGGTTCTTCAAGCGTAACGTGAAGAAATATTTATGCAGGCCGGCATGACAGCGGCGACCGCCAATGGATTTCGATCTCTCGGTGGTCACCTTTGTATTTGGATGGTACTACGCTTATCATCAGACACAATGACGTCACTTTGCCATCTATACTATAATCTAATAAAGCGGTTGTCTGTTTGTTTGTTTAAACACGCTAATCTCTAAAACTACCATTCGGATTAGAAAAATTATTTTCGTATATGATAGCCACAGATTTATACCTCCCAGCTAGCCTTAAATATTGATTTTTGTTAAGTAAGTCGGAACAAATAGCGCGCCATAACTGCTTTATCCGCGTGCGCTGGCGTTATGATGAGTAATACGTAAATATAATGTTCTACAAAAATAAGTACATCTAAAAAAATCTGCAATCTCACATAACTGTCTGTTAGACATAAGCCAAAGTAAGGTATTTTGTGACAAAAAAATATTTAAAATAAAAAAGTGATTTATGAGCATTATTATTAGGCATGGCATATTAATCCTTACGAAAGAAAATTTCTGCATCATCAAGACAATCCTATGAAGATAAACTTTGCCCTTTATAGCATGTTATTTGGACGTATAGTTTGGGAGATAGTGGAAAAACAAAATATTTGAATACTCAGCTCGTTTCTATGACTATTGGTGTAGTGGCGCTAACGAGCCGTGTAAGTTGTGACGCATAACCGTGGCCGCCCGATAAAAATATTGTCTATACTCAAGTACTATAAATAACCAATCAGCGATTTCTTTTAAATTTTACGCATGTGATACCACGGGGCACAGCTAGTGTTACTATAAAAACAAAAACAACAGGGACTTTGTTTAAATAAGAAAAGTTGATATACTCTATACATCATGAGTTAATGACATGGATTATGATAAAGTTTTATTTGCATAGCGTCAGAGTAAGTTGGTAAATATTGATAAATGATCCCAAAACGTCTTTGTTCGTTCGTTATGAACAAAAACAATTAAAATGATATATCCTTGCGGCAACTTTAATATTAAATAAAATCGTTTAATTTTCTTTTCTTCCTGAATAGGAGAAGGATAGTAAGAAAGTACTGAAAAGTTACCACGATCAATATTCTTCTTCACTTTTCTCCTAACTCGGCAACTAATTCTGTTAAATCGCTGTTAAAGACTGTTACTGTCATTATGATTCGGATAATTATTTCGTTTTACAAAGTGTCGTATAAAGATTTTAGTATCCTAACAAAATGGTGACCCCCCTGTTGGAACTTACCAAGGAGTTTTTATGACGTCTTAGTCTCTCGTCTTCATGGTCCATATTTTTATTTTCAATACACTTCACTTGTGCGCTATTACCATGCTTTATTATGCAAAATACAATTTATATTACACAATTTACCATGTGCGTCTTGGGTCATGTAGTGTAGGGATCCGTAGTTTCAAAAACCTACTGAATGAAATATAAAAATAAACGTGGTACTTAATAAATTAATAAACAATTTACTCACTTTTCTATATCGGGTAGTAGTTGACCTTTGCACCGTGCCTCCCATTTCGGCCAATACTTAAAACCTTCAAGTTCAAACACCTTTAAAGCACAATTTCCATCGTCCTTAATGTCTTCATCTAGTAGAGCTGTAAATAAAAAAAATATTGTGTGGTTTTAAGAAACCACGATGCAAGAGAAACTTAAAAAAAATTGTGTGGTTTTATGAAACCACGATGCAAGTGAAACTTTAAAATTAAAAACGATTATAATCCTTGACTGCACGGAATAAAATTAAATTATATAAGCGAAAATGTAATGTAATGCTATCAGGCGATAAATGAACGAAAATTTTCGAGGCGATAGAATAAAAGTTTCACATTAATAATATTAAAAACATCAATAACCCAACTAAGAACATGTGCTCCGTTTTAAGAAAATACTAGATTCCATTGGGTATTTGAAAAAAAAAGAATATTGATTTTTTTATGTATTTTAAAGCTTCATCATAATTATGATAATAGTCAATTGGAAAAACTCTTAAAACATTTTTTTTTTAATAATGAACAATCGAAAATTGTAATATTTTAAAAAGAATCACATGACTACGAACGCGCTACGATTGATCGTCAGGTTTGTGACGTCATAATGTTATAGGAATTTCATCGATTAAGTGTCAAAGCACTGTAACAGCTGTGTGCTACAATGCGTAGAAATTAACATTGTGACGTCACACGCGCTCGGATTTATTCGGAAACGATCGGCGCGTTTTCGGTACTGTATTCAAAAAATAATTTTTATTTTGCAATAACTTTTGAAATATTGCGAAAAAAAGGAAATAAAAATTGTTTCTTTTCAAACTTATATATGATCTTTCCATTTATCACAAAAAAAAAACAAATACCCAATTTTAATTTTACTGAACTAGTTGTGTGCCAAGGATTCACCAGTATTACATTTATTCGACAAACTCACCGCGCCGTCACTAAATCGGTCGTGTTTGTAGTCTGTCTTTATTCTAACTTCTCGTCCTTACCTATAGCTTTTTAGATCGCTCGACGTTCATAGTTCATAGCTCCGGTTACTTATACCCTTTCTCAATAAATCTATAGGTACTTACAATAAAACTGTAAAATTCTAATTATAAAGATAGTTAAAAAACAAAATATTACAGGCTTTTAGAATCATGCACACAAAAACATTTCGATACTTTTTGAAATTTTGGTATCATTGCAGTTTATAGTCTGTAGTAACATTTAAAATGCATTTTACACGTATGGATGGATACATTGGTGTATAAATTGCAATTTTCAATAGAAATAAACACAAACGTATGTATTTTTCACGATTATACATATATTATGTTTAGTAGTTTTAAGTGTTCTGAGACTTTGCAAAGAATTACGTTGATAATAATTACAAAATAATTTTTATATTCCTTTTATCCCGAATTAAAATTATCACCAATTTAACTTATTTTTCTATTTTGTTCTATAGTTCTACGATAGATGTCGTTGTTTGGTGTTTTTGCGCTATCAAGGTTTGTATTACATAATACTAAAACTAACACACTATAATGCGTCATTATTCACTCGATATTAACAGTTAATAAATAAAAAAATATCAAACAAACTTAGTTTTACCTAATGGATTGCAAGATCTTAAATTTTGCGATTGAACTACAGATTTTAACTTTAGAATTGTAATGTATATTAATTTGCATTTGGACAAAGTGCCTGGTAGAAAGTGGCCAGGATTTTCTCAGTATTATATTGCACTAAAAAAAAAGTCATATCCGTTCGTTCACAGGAAGCTGGGATATACCGTTATGTGAGACTTACTGCTGGATGATGTACTAAGAAAAAAAATCTAAATAAGAAATATATGTGGACACAATTTCACACACGGCCATTTAATTCCATACTAAGCATAACTTGTATTATGGTAATTAAACAGCTGATATATATAACACCCAGACACACAACTGACAATTATGCTCATCACACAAAAGTCAGTCATGAGCGGGGATCGAACCCGCAACCTTTCGGCTCAATAGTAGGGCTTACTACAACTGCGCCACGAGGCCTGTCGAAACCTGTAAGGGATGACTTATTAGGTTAAGTAGCAGCAGAATATCGATCGATGGAAAGTAGTGAAGAGCGTGAGGCACGGCTGACTGCTAACCGTGTGTACCATGGATTCTCAGACATTCAAGACATTTGCAAAGCACGAAACATTGTTAAATCACCGATATTGAATTTCATTACTCCTATCTATCTGTTATTTTAATTGTTTTATTTTAACTGTAACATAAAATCCACGCGGACGAAGTCACAGGCATAGCTAATAGGTAGCTTTATAATATTAATATAGATTAGTATATTAATGTACGGATTGTGATATATATTAAAAATATAATCACCTTCACAAGAAATGTCACATTTGCCGCCTTTACGGCCTTCCTTGCACCATTCACTTCCTATCTGAAACAAATACAATATCGTTTGAACTAAATCCCAAATGGCATTTAGATATTATTTTAAATTAATTTTAATTCTTAAATACGGAAAACATCAGAATAAAATTATTAGTCCCCTCAACACTTAGAAAATATGTGAAACCTTCGTTTACACGAGGCCTTTTTCAGTATTATAATGTGCGTTATTTTTAACATATTGAATAACCCTTATGATTTCTCGTGTGTGATATACCTTTTAACATTAAGAGCTTTTTATCGGGTCACGCTCTGTTTTCACTTCTAGTGAAAAGCGCCCAAATAATTTTATATGTAGGACGTAAGGCATCGTTCGCATAGGAGTTTAACTAAATGCTACGTAAAGAGTGCTCAGTGTTTTTTTATCGCTTGCTTCTACACTGTACAAGTCAGAGCTTAAATAATCACTGTTGAATTTTATTATTAGCAACACAAGCACCCTATGCCGAGTCTTAGAAGTTGTTTAGCCATTACGACAACCGGATCTTTCGCACGCACAAAAAACGCAAAATCTAATGTAAACTTTGCCGTACGTGCTCCCAATCAACTCTGGAGTGTAACCAAGTCCTGGGACGGAAGATCCGACTAGCAACAAGGTAAGTGAAACCGTGCACACGTCAGAATATTTTAATATACAGAATTTTTAACTGACCTACAAACCACACAGTCATTTCGTGTCATAAATTACTAAATACGAACGCGCTAAGTATTTAGCTGAAATTACAGCAATAAGTATTTGAGATGTAAAAAAGGTTAAGATAAGAGCAAAATTGAGGGTTTGCCCATTTGTTACTAAACGACTATTAAAAGCACAATAGATGAAAATTGCAATTCAGGGAAACCTATGGAGATATACGCATCAGCGGTTTTTAAAGCTTTGCAGTTGTTCTGCTATGTGGAACGGTGAGTAGGTACTGCGTATTTAATCGTTACAGCGCATCAGTCACAATCGAATCGCGTTGAAGCGATGATGGCGCAGTGGTAGCGTGTACGACTTCGCGTCGAATGACGTGAGTTCGAATCCCTACAATAAGCCTGAGCTTTCGGTGAAGGAAAACATCGTGAGGAAACCATAGCATGGTGGTAGGGCTTTTTCTGATGCCCGCCTGGCTAGCTACCACCCTCAAGTTGAAAATCTGTCGCCAAGCATCAATAGGTGTGTTCCGGCAGCTGCACTTGAGAGCCAGTCTTCCACTAGGTTTAGCGTTTACCATCCTGGGCCATATCGTCACTTAACATCAGGTGAAATTGTGGCCACTAAGCCAAACCAATAACGATAAAATCGTGACTATCAAGTATAATTCTTTACACATAATATTATTCCAAAAGATTCATGTTTTGGATGTCGAAAGACTTATAATAAAACCTAATATTAATTATATTAAAACCTTTTAAATAATGAAAGAATCGCTAGTGACAGACGTAACAAAATATCTCTTTATAAAGGCATAGAGGCAATATTAAAATTAAAAATCAGCTGAATTCATAGCGCGCCCGTATCGAACAAGCACAAAGTGATATTTTAAGAACTTATTTTAACAGCGTAGGGGCAAAGCGGTAAAAAACTCTGTGCGCTTTTTACGCAACGGTTATTTAAAATCCCGTGCGTACGGTGCCTAATACTTCAAAAAAGTGCCCTATTGCGGTATGTAGGTACAATGAATTTCATGTAACAAGTGAATAAGCAATATAATTGTATCACAATTAACTATAGTTTTAGACATTTATGTTACTAAACTTTTAATTAACTCGTACTGTTAATTCGAGATATTTGAAATAGGAAAACAACAACGACGAAGGCTTATTGATATCAAATACGGTCGTGTAGATTTGAGAAAACAATTATAAACATTTTTAATGGATCGGCTTCTATGACGAATATATTATCCTCCTTTCCATACTGAGATACAATAAAAACTGATATTTAAAATTAAATATCTCAAACGAATTTAAAACGAACAATTTGGTACCCAATATACTCGTAAATAACATCGTAACTTCATGACGTTTTTGGGCTTCATGATTCAATTGTAAATTGATTGGTACCTATTATCAAAACTCTTTGGATTCAATATTTGTGGATTGAGTTTATTAATTAAGTAGCGGTGTCCCGCGGCTCAGCACGCATTTGTCAAGTAGTAATTGACTTTACCTGTAATTTTTATTTTTACTAATAGCAATGAAAATTTTTATACTCTATAAAATTATTAAAAATGGAATAACTTCTACTTCCCATACACAAATAGAGTTAATATTTTTTCGATTTCAAAACAATTATTGAAAATTCTTATAAACTATCAATTATATTATTGACCAATGGCATAAGCTTAAGCTTCCCGTGTAAAAAGTTTTTGAAACCCGTTTTTGAGTTTAATCCGAACTTTCACACAGTCAGACAAACAAAAAATAATAATGGCGTTTTCGTGATCAGTGTCCTTTATATAGGATATCCATCAGAAAGTTTGGAAAAACGTTGATTGTACAGACAGAACTACTAGATATGTTACAGTAAGTGTAATTGAAATTTTTGTAGAGTTACCGAAATTCAAGGTAAAAGTTATTAGCTATTTCAGTAATATGTAATTAATCACACTTGCCGTGTAAATTTAATTGGCAACTAAAAGAAATAAAATTAGACCACATTATTTAACTTAAAGAAAATTATGTGCTAAATATGTAATTATTAGATATTTCTTAAATTGAACAGGATTCAATATAATTAGCATTGGCGCTTGCCGGCCGCTACACGTCTCCCGCTGATTCTTATCACAAGTCAAACCTAAGCTAGACGACCAATTCACGGAAGATGTGGCTGGGTTAAGTTCAACTTGTGACATGATACAGCGGAAGACGAGCGCCAAATACTAATAATATTGAATCCTTTTCGATTTAATGAATATCTAATAATATTTTAGTTACCAATAAATTATAATAATGCCCATCACATTACACATCACATTTACCAAATCATGATGGGACTATGATTAACGGGATTGGGAATATGAATTACCGGTAATTATTTAGACTTATTATTAGATTTATTATTATTAAGACCATTTTATTTCTGAAGGTTTCACTTCTGAACCGTGTACACGTTTTTTTTAATTTACAATGATAATTTTAATCAAGCAAGAATGGATCTTTTACTTGTACAGATTACAATGTAAAAGTCAAATATAGTTTTTATCGGTATTTGCTTTGCGTTTAGTTTAATTGTAATGAAATTTACGATGTTATTCATGTTGGGTGAGGAGTTAATAATATTCCTTACTTGAAAGAGCCCATAGTATTTTCTTCTTGTCGATTTTACAACGAGTGCAGATGTGTTCTTGTCGCTTTCTTGCTCTATAAGGCATACCCCTGGAAAAAATTGTGAATTTTATTTACATACTA